>VWZW01006617.1:494532-594040 GCA_013397115.1 Edolisoma coerulescens
AAAAAAAAAAAGAGAGAGCGAGAAATGGGGGAAAAAGCTCACCTGGCTGGAACTTGGCTCCCTGATGGTGAATGTAGCTGTGTGGATAGTAAGTATCGTTTTACTGAAGCATTTAGGAAAGCTGACAGCATTCAGGAATCTCAAGTTGAAAATTGCTATTCTTAGAAAAGCAGGAAACAGTTTCTTGCTAAGGCACGTTGTGACTGTATCAGAATGCCGGCTGGTAACACAGTTTGCCCTCCAGGTCGTGTGTGTTCTGGTTATCTAGGAAGTTTATTTGTTAAGAAGGGAAAAGAATTCAGGAGAAGTAGAGCAAATGAGCTTCTAAGGAAGACCTGCAGTGCCAAAAGGAAAGTACAGTATGGTGGCAGTCTTTAGGGGGATGGGAGAGAAAGAGAGACAGAAAAAAGGAAAGAAAACCAAATGTAGAAGTAGTAACTGAAGTACACTGTGATGTTTTGGTGGTGATTTTGGCTTTGAATAGAAGGAAAAGGGCATTATAAGTACATTAGTGTATTTAATCTCTGACAAGATTTAAAATCTGTGATGTTTCTGGTTGGAAGCTTCAGTAACAAGCAGGTAGAAAATTAGATTCCTGTTTTAGATCAGAGGCCTAAACTCTGAACAGTTTTATGAGCAGGTTTTGAACCTTAAATCTTTAAGGCATATTTTTGCCTTCTGAAGTAGTTTTTCTTACATACAGGTGTATTAATTTTTAACAAATATTTTCAAAATGTAAGTTCCCATAGCTGATGTCTTCCCCAGTTCCTTTTGCCTGCAGATATATTCTGGGACTAGTCCCTTTTGGTGTGCTTGTAACGAAAAGGTTATCTGAAAATCTGTACCATAAAGCTGAAGATGCTAGTGAGGAGTTTCATCAGTATCCTAGACAGTATGAACTTGATCAGTACTACTTAATATGGAAATAACAAGGAGTTAAAGCATTTACAGTTCTGGTTATGAGTCTTCAGCTGAAAAATACTAGCTTCCATAGAGATTCTCTAGTCGTTTTTCTGGCTGTGTTGAGTTATTTTCGTGTTTTAGGGAACTTATAACAGTAACTAGCTTATGAAACATTAGAATGACACAGGAAATAAGCTTCTGCAGTGTTACTGCCCTGATGACTTCCTTTTGAACAACTTCAGTTGACTGGTGTGTGCCAGAGAGGCCTCTCTGTGCTATAAAATGCTGCTTTTAACTCTTCTACTGTCTAAATCAAGTGTTCTTTATAGCCTTGTTTATGTATATGCAGATACATAGTTTCTGTCAGTCTCAAGCTTCTAGACCACTTGTGAAGATCCATTTGTAGTTTTTGTTTTTAAGCTCAAATATAATTTTAATATGATTGTGAGAATCTCTAAACAAATAGCTTGCACTCCTTGTGTAAATTCTCATCTTGATGGTCTCAAGTGGGTAGATTTAGCAGCTTTAGAAAAATAAATTGAGAGACCTTTTAAGGAAGTAAGTGCTGTGTTGCCTAAATGTGTGTTTTTCTGTCATGTTACTTCCTTCTGTAGCTTCTGACTGGTATGTGGAAACTGAACTGTGAATTAACAAGCTATTCTGGGTAAAACAGACAAACTGAAATCTGTCCATGCTTTTAACTGCTACTGCAAAAAAATGAAAGTATCTTTCCAGTTGGTAGAAAAGTAAATGTGTGGCATTGAGCAGAAGTGTTGCATGCAATAAGTTTCATAAATATTTGTGTTATCTTCCAAGATGCATAGAGGAACTCTTTTTGTTTGATAAGGTGGATGTTCTACACTTCTATACAGTAGATATTTTCTTTCCAACACAAACAAACCTTTTTTGGTGGCTTTTCTTTAAACATTGGTAACTGATCAGACACTCGATTTCATTGCCTTGCCCATGGAAAGTGGCTTAACTTAGTTCAGTACAAAGAAGTTCACTCAGAATGCCTAATTCAGGAAATGAGCTGCTCTAAAAGGATAAACTTCTTAAATTGTCACTAATACAAATCCTTTATGTGCTGTGAGAACTTGCATGCTTTTATATTCATAGGTTAATTAGGTTGTATTGAGAGTAAATACAGTAATATTTTTTCTTCCCCGTGTTTCTTTGCTAAATTTGGAACATTTAACAAAAAAAGCGAATTAAGTTCACTTTCTGTAATAGCAAATATAGTTCAAAATTAGAGAGCAATGAGGTAAAATGCGAATGTATCATCTATTATGCTTTGTAGGTTTAAATAATATTCTTTAAAAAAAGGTGTTGCATTATACTTTTAAATAATGTTCTTTTTAAGGTAGTTTAAGCAAATGCTTGCCAGCGGTATAAAAGGTACTGGCTGTTCTGTGTGTGGTTTGGGTTTTTTTTTTTTTTAGAATAATTATATAGGTACAGTTTGGTGGGTTAGGCTTGTAGCTCTTCTGTGCCTTGTATAGGTCTTCTGTGCCTTTGCAAGTGTCTTTGTATTTTGGAAAATAAAGCTTTAGCTCCTAGGCAGCAATAAGACTGTAGCCCAACTTCACTAAGTCAGTAAGTGATTAAGCTGAATTTAAAGAAAACTAATCCTAGAGTGTTGTATGTCTGGTTTGTCCAGATGATGAGAGATGAGCTTTTCCAAATTTGAAAGGTTTCCATTAATTTTGGTATATTTGGTTTAAGAAGCCAGCAAGATGCTGGCTGCTATTCCTGCTGCATTTTTCATTAGTATTTCAGCAAATCGTTGTGTCAGCACTGTGCTACCTTAATCAGGCAGAGTAAAGGGGATTGGGATAAGCTTTTACAGGTGTGTATTGTTTCTTCCACAAGGGAAGCACTCTCCACTGCCTTCTGTTTGTGCATTGTCGGAAGGGAGAAACTTGCAGGTTGTCTGTGGTCAGTGCATGCCAAGTGTGATCCTTGCTCCCTGTGCTGCTCTTGCTGTGCTCAGTCCTGTGGAATTGTTGGAAGGAAGAAAGAAGAGTGAATAAGCGGGGCAACAATCTAATACTTCCCTGTGGTTCTCTGGGAGGTTGTTACAGTAAGTAGCTCTTACGGTAAAGAGAAAATAGATGGGAAGGTCTCATAAAGTGGAGAATGAAGGCAGTTGTAATGAAGGTAAGAGTACAGGAGCAGGCTGAGTACAAGTAGGAAGCGTTGTACCTCTGGGGGCAAAGTTCCTGTTAGTATCTAATCTAAGTTTAACAGAAAAAAACCCCCGAACTCTGAAACAAAAGAACTGATGCAACTTCCCAGTATCTTTGTTTAGCATTTTGAACTGTATTCATTTTACAAAAGCATAAGTGGAGGCATGGAATTTATAACTGGCTCATGGAAGGTCATATAGGGACATATTGTCAGATTTGGGAACAGAACCTGATTGTGTGGACTTCCAGTGCTGTTCACAAGGGATCCCCCTGCCACCCCACCCCTTTCCAGACTGCCTCTGTTATACTGCAACACAGCAAAAAGTGAGTATCCACAGAAACACAGAGACAGTATACACAGAGGCAATGTAATGACTCTTTTGGGAAAATATGCACCTGAAACCATCATGGAACTCATTAGCAGCAATTACTTTTTAAGAATTTTACGTATCACCTCTCATAAGAACCTTGAGATTCTAATTTTTTGCTTTGCGAACTTCTGGAGTTACATAATGCTCACAGTACGGTTTGCGTGTTGGTGGGTCTTGGCAGAGGCACGAGAAGATGCCGCTCTATTTCTCGTTAGTGAAAGCAGTCTGTGTTTGACATTTCTGGTGACCAAAATCTTGCTTAGCTACAGAACAGCGCGGTGGCAACTGTGTGGACAAAGTGTCAGTCTTGGCATAGCAAGAGAGCCTTGAGGGATAAGGGGATATCTTGCTCTCTCTGCCTGCGTTCAATCCTTATTTAGTGACTTGGAGTGTAAAGGAGCGTAGTGTGGTTTTTATTGTTGCATGGTAGGAAACCACTTGTGGGATACCACTTACTCAGTGTCCAGGCTTGTTCATAATTACCTGAGCATTCTTGCTCTCTTTAGCAACTGTGTTCCTTAGAGTGGTCTTCCTTTGATGCTCTTCCTTCCATCCCATCCCAGATCTGAGCACTGGTGACAGAGGTGGGTGGGCTTGGTCAGAGGGATCCTCCCTTCCCTCCACCCCTAAGTAAAGGGAAGTAACCGCTGAATTTGAAATAGTAGATACTGTGCCTCAGTGTGGTTCCTCCCTTTTCCTGACCTTGCTGGTGAGGCAGCTGCCACAGAGACTTGATGTCTCCTGTGGGTTGCAGAAAAACTCCTTTGCAGCTCAAAAACTTGCAGAGAGCTCGAGAGCCAAGACCAGGGTGCTGTGGAGAATAGGTCATGGTGTGCTCCTGAACACAGCTCTGAGCAAGATGGTACTGCAGGTGCCTTTCCTCCTGCACCTGCAGCCTTTCAGCATGTCCTGACTGTGCTAGAGGGACTCAGTCAAGTGTTTCATCAGCTTGGTGCCAGGTATTGAAATAGAAAATACAGCATTTCTAACAGGTGGGCTCTTTGAGGAATCAATTTATTGTGCAGCAGATGAAAGCAGAACTCTAAACTCTTCCTCCTGGTTTTAGAGGGAATGCGTTATTTTCCTTGGGTTAATTCATAAGAGTGTAGATGCCACCTTTGCTTGAGACTGTGCAAATGGTGTTACTCATTACTTATGCAAGCCCTTAATGCTGTTGACAGGAACCACGCATGCCTTGCAGAGCATATATTTGTTACTATGATGCTGTTCCTTTAGAAGAAAAGGAGGGGTGGGGAATCCTGCATGAGACTTTCAACTTGGAATGAAACATGAGTATAGCATTTTCAGGTACAACTTGAAAAATTCAGCAGTTTGTGTTAACGTGAGTTGGAATTGGTATCTAACCTTCTGGCTAAGATAAAGAAGCAGGTTAGTTTAACTCTGAAAAAGATTGACTACTTACAAGGGGACTTTATTTTTAATAATATTCTTGTCAAAGGTTCCAGATTAAATGTTTAGTAAGTGCTGGGGTTTGGCAAACTGAAAAAGTATCTGAAAATCAAAACTTCCCTTGGTTTGAGCCTCCCCTATGATAAGGTCTCTTCATAGCCTCCACAGATGATGTGTGCCATACTGTATCTTCTGACATTGTGGAATATTCTAAAAGAACAGTAAAGGTTGTCTCTTCTGCAATGAGATTGCATCTTTCTTGTGTTTATGTTAAGATAGCAGATATATTTGTGATAGTGTCACCCCTCTCTCTCTGAACCCAAAATAATCAATTCTCTTTATACAGCAGAAGTTAAAGTGGAAGCATGCTGCTCCATGTGCAAGGAAGTTCTGATACCGTAGTGATGTACAGTTAAAGAACTCATGGGGAAGAGACTCTGCATCACTGTCCTAACTTTATTGTAACCTCAAAGACAAATAGGAATAAAATGTGGTACTGTTCCTGCTTTTGTTAAGAAAGCAGGAAGGCCTCTCGGAACTTGCACAGAGGAGTCTTGCTAGAACAAATGTTGGTTTGACATCCTTAGAGTTGAATGTAGTGTTCTTACTGGGTGGTCTTAAAGTTATAAATAGTTCCAAGAAAAAAAAAATGTTTGTTTACTACTTGAAGCATAACAATTCTTGGAAAGGAATTGAAGTGTAGACTCTGCTGGCTACTTTCACACCAGTGTTTCACATAATACTTTTTCTAAGCTATGCTTTATAAGGCAAGCGTGGGTTTTTCTGTTGGCTTTTTTTTTTTTTTCACAGATAATCTTTTACCAGATGCATATCTTTACTTTCATTCTCTGATCTCCTTGTTGTACTTTGGGGTCAGCAAATCTGCCAAGCAATATTTGTCCTGCAGCAATCATTGTCAGCTGTGCATCTTATTTGACTTTATTGTAGCAGGTGTGCTACAATACTTGAGCTGTGGTCCTCATGCAATAGTTCTGCGTTTTCTGGAGCCTATGATAAGAAAACATCTGCATAAAACAAATAGGCAAGAGAAGAACAAGGTGTCCAGGCAGGTACATCAGATTACTGCACAAACATCTAAGTAGCTGCAGAATGCTATGCCATGGCTTGTCTTTTCATATACCTACTAATGTTAGTTGCTCTTATGTCACTAAATATTACTAGTGAAGTTTCTCTCTTCCCATGTCCTTCTCCTAGGCTGTGATCTTAATGTGAATCTGCTGATTTCTCTCTCCCTACTCAAGTCTTCTATCTGCTTGCTGCAGATCACTTGTTAGACCTTTTGTCTCACTGTCATGTTGTTGACTTTGCCTTGTTTCAGATCTGATCCAAAAACCTATTCTTCCTTGCCTATTTCTTTTAATTAATCTTTCTGTTATTTACCTGCATATTTTACTGCCTTGCAACTTATATTATGCAGCTATTTTTCATTATGCCTTTCCGACAAACAGTTTCTACTAGCATGGGTTTTGTAATTTGAAACCTGCAGCTACTGAAGACATTTATACACACTTCTTTTTTAGATTATCTTTATTGGCACAGAGTTGAGACTACAGCCTTGTCTCTGCTGTAGTCTGTAACTACCTGAGGAAGCCATGATGAGCAGGATACAGAGGAAATGGAATGCAGCTGGGAAGACAGTGTAAAATGGGACTGACATGATTCTCCCTGTTAGTAAAATTCTTAGGAGGCCTCTCATATTTATATGCAGCCAGGCCTTTCCTTTATAAGAAACCTGTCTTCTTCAGGAAGCTGGTTCTTTTGTTACTCTTTTGAGACTAAGGAGTAAAATGGGCTTAATAAAACTACTCTGCTTGGAGGGCTTTGGTTCTCTTAACAGTGAAGGAAAGTGAACGTGTCAGGAGGAATGGTGTTCTCTTAACATGCATGTGTCCACAAAGCAGAGCTGGACCTGATCCTTAAAGGTTTTTATAAAATATGATTGTAACCTCCAGGGTTTTCACTGAGAAGCCTCATGGCAGGTGGCTTGGATGATGCTTCAGTCAAGGTCCAGAGGATATCAGAGTAACGAGTAGAGATGTGGTGGATCAATGCACTTACGTTGGCAAGATCTTTGAGACCTGGCTGGGGATTGCTCAGCTTTTGATTTGCTGTCTGACTTGCAGGATTTCTAAATCTCTGGGAGGAGCTATTGTTTCTGTGATGCAAACTCCTGGCTTTAGCTGCATTAGATAAAATATGCGTCTGGTTTGGAAGTGCTTGGCTCTACAAGGGCTCGCTTCAAATACCGTGGGTGTGTTTCCTGCTGCAGCACACCATATGTTCTCCCAGCACTGAAATGATCTGGTTGCTGCAGTAGTCCGGGGATTTGTCTTAAATGGCAAGAGATTTTTAATCTAATTTCTAAGGTGTCTTTAACTTTAGAGAAATTGTTATCATAGATGCATTTGAAGCTTGGGCTCATAAAATGCAGCTTACTTTGTAAGAAATCTTGTATCTCTTCAGTAGTGGCTGTCATTTCTAAATGCGTATTTCATTCCTCTTTATCAGTCTGCCCTTTAACCAGTGGAGAATGATAACAGCCAATGGAAAGCTTTCTAGCACACATTCCCTCTTTGAAAACCTACTGTCCATGAACAAGGACTGTAAAATCAGCTCTTCTCCGTTCTCTGCAGTGAATGAATATTGACTATTCAGAGACTGAGGGAGGTATTTTTGTAATTATGAGAGAAACTTGTTTACTGGGGATAGAAGCCAAATATGCAGGGATATGGTACCTGTTGATTTCTGCTTCTCTGCTGGAGAGAGAAGTTGCTGATTTTGGTCCTGAATGTCATATGTGTGGAATATTTAAATGTGTTCCTTGGGCATGAAAGGAACTCTAAGAGTAGATAAAGTATAATCTACGTTGAATAATTTTCTGCCTTGCTGACAGAAGATGGGAATGTTTTAAAGGACAACTGAAAAGCAATTTGAGGGTCTTGAGAAACTCCCAAGTTCCTGGTGGGATTAAGAGCACAGGAAGAATGGGGAAGAGAGTGTGTAACCTTCCTTCATTGTGTTCAGCCACTCTCTCTGGCTAACTGTGGTGCTGAGAAGGACAATATGAAAAGCAAATACTGTTACTATTTGTTTCCTGCCTACAGCGGAGAAGTAGCTTTACTTTTTTCCCAGATTGCTGTAAGGGGTTACTGCAGCAGCAGTGGGAGTGGGGGAGTATGAACTGGAACAGGTACTTACTGGCTGCAAAACATCCCACGAGGCCTGGGGGAATGAACGTGGGGAATACTGTGAGTCATACTTGTCAGTCTCATAAAGCAGGAGGCTTTTTAAAATCGGCCTTGGAGGGGAAGAGGTGTTTAATGGAGCAGTTGTGCAGGAGTTATGCAAATAGAGAACATAAATAATGAGCAAAGGCACTCATTTAAGCTTCTTGCCTCCTCAGAAAATGACTAAATGCAAACAACCACTGTGAAAGTTAAGAAAAATGCATCATCATTTAAGTATAATGGGTGCAAAAATGTGGCCATCCGTGACGATAAGAAAATCCTCCTTTTGTGAATAGCAAAATTAATTTCTGTAGTTATTGAACAGAAAACATGTTTGTTGTCTGTCTGTTTGGTTTTTTGTGCTTTCCCCTTTCCTTTGAAAAACAACAAGACAGGAAGCTGAAAAGCAGTTCCCTAACCCAAGCGCTGATGAGGAGGGGAGGTGGTAAAGACCAGTCTCCAGTTTTGCTTTGGACATATCTTCAGTGTTTAGGCTGGTTTTGTATAAAAAGTTTTTTCTTTTCTGTCCCCCTATTCATGCAGGATTTCATTTACATGTAAATACTGTGTATTCTTTGGTAAAACCAAGAGCGTGTTTTTAGAATATAGCTGGTTTGTTTTTTTTATTTTCTCTGCTGACACAGCCACTTCTTGCTGTTTTAAATTAGAGTTTTGAACAGAGCTTATGAAATGTAATTGTTCCAGTCCTGGGCTTGCTTGCAGATGCTCACGTCATAGTGAGAATCTTATCTCTGATAGTAAGCCTTACTAGCAGACTTAGTGGGCATAAAATTTTCTTGGAGTGCTACTTCTGCCTCTTGCAGTGTAGGGAGGCCATCCCAAGCTTTGAAGCAGTGGGAAATGACACATCCACCATCCCACAGGCTGCTCCACTGTTGTACTTGTCCTCCCATGGCCTCCCCTGTGTTTTAGCCCAGCTTCCTCCTGGGTGTGCAGATGCAGAGGTGGTGGCAGTGTGGGTATGGGTGGATACTCAACTGCGGTGATGTGTCCCTGTTTCTCCAAACACAGCTCCTCTGCGGCTGTAATAAGGCCAATCAAGCTGATTACAGATGAGATAGCAAGGTGTCCTGATGGCCTTATGACAAGTGCTGAAATAGAATACTTTAGGTTTTGTTTTACTACTGGAGGGGGGAGACAGGGAGTGATGTGGATATGACTGTTCTTACGCATCTGGTTGCGTGGAAGTGCAGCTCTGCTGTCATCTATATGACTCTTTGCACCCCCTGCATATGCCTAAATCTGCCCTCTACGTTGTACATGAAGGGGAAGCAGTCTTTAAAATCCTGTGAATGTGCATCTTAAAAACACCAGTGCAACTTAAACACTGATTAGAAAACTGTGCTGTAATTGTGCCTACAAGAGGTGTTGCAGCTGTATTTTAGGGAAAGTTACTCACTTGAACTGCTGCTGTAACACCACAGCAATTGTCTCACCAAGGACTTTGTTTAGAAAACCCAAACAAAGCAATTCCCTCACTCCTGAACTTGATGGTGTATTTCCTATTAAAGAATTTGCTTGCTTCTGTTGATTTCTGTAAGTTAGGTTTTACATATTGCTGGATGTGGAGATAACCAGAACTAAATAAATGTAGTAATCTGTTCTTCCATTCACTTTTTGGTGGGGAAAGAAACAATATTATTGACACTCCATTCTCCTGAGCCATCTGTTTTGCTCTGTTGTGTGTGGTTTTTAGAAGAGATAAATTTCTACTTGCTGCAACTGAAATAACCCAGTAGGTAAATGAGCTTCTGCATGGAAGGTTTTGGAGTGTTGTTGCTAACCATAGGATAAAATTTTAACATAATAAAAATAATTATTCCAACAGAAGCTGGATGTAGTGTACTTACAGCCACTGTCAGCTAAAAATCATACAGTCAAGTCCAGGAGTGCATAAAAGTTTGAGCAATATTAGCAGCTGTTTATGTGATCAGATAGAAACAGAAACTAGGTTGATTTTCTCCACTCACATGCAAGTTCTTATAAAAACAATCATTCCTTGTATTGCAGTCCATTACTTTATTACCATGAGATCACTGTATAGCCTGTGTGCTGTGTGAGAGTATGCTTTATGCTGGGAAACAAGCTACTACCAAATTGTGGGGATCCACTAGTTTGTGGTCTAAGTACACTGCTGAGTACAGTGAGGTATGGGATGATTTTCTGCTGGACTGAGTATATTTATCTTCAAGACACTAAATAGTCAGCAGTATGGTGATACAAAGCAGGAGAAGAGAATTTGATCCTATAATGGCCATTGTTTTCTTTGTTTTAAAAATACTGTGATGTTTGGGAACTGCATGAACTGTAAAATCTGGGCAGCAGCTGTGTGTCTAAAGTGACTTTCTTAAACATGAGAACTGTTCCTGAATTACGAACACGTGCAATCCAGAAATTTGCTGATTGTCCGAAGACCAGTGTAACTCTTGGCTCTACATTTTGTTGCTTTGAGATTCTCCCTGGAGCTGGACAGGCCTGCTAATGACTTTCTGTGCTCTGTTTTCCCATTTCCCTCACTGCTTTTTTGTCCTGCGACATCTCTGACATCTCCATGGGGAGAAACCTGTTGCAGTGCAGAGTGTAGCTTTGAGCCTGCTTGGTTTTGGACCAATCCTTTACGAGATGCTGACGTTCAGTGTTTGTTTTGCACACAGAAGTTGAGGTTGCCCTGTTGTATGGGTTCAGAGCACTGTTGACATAAAATATAATGCCAGGTTCGAAGGGGACCTTAAGA
Source organism: Edolisoma coerulescens (assembly GCA_013397115.1). NCBI lineage: Eukaryota > Metazoa > Chordata > Aves > Passeriformes > Campephagidae > Edolisoma > Edolisoma coerulescens. The sequence goes on from VWZW01006617.1 coordinate 505,409, forward strand.
ATCATCTGGTCCAACTTTTCTTGGGCAAAAGAAAGCATCATCTAGACAGGATGCCCCAGCACCCTGTCCTGTTGAATATTAAACGTGTCCAATGTTGGGGATTCCACCACTTCCCTGACGAGATTACTCCAATGACTGACTGGTTGCTCTCATTGTGAAAAATTTTCCTATTGTGTTTAATCGGAATCTCCCCAGGAGTAACTTGTAAAAAGGGAGATTCCATCTTTTTTGCAGCCACCCTTTGAATACTGGAACATCTTTGATAATAATCTGTGATACCAAGACATGCTGAGATGAGACTGTAATTTGATCCTTTATGCTAAATCTTGTTGTTTTAACCTTGCTTGCTCAATGCTACCTGGTATGATTCCAGGCCTGCGTAGAAGGTAGAGAGGACTAGAGAGTGAGAATTTGGAAAGAAAAAGGTAGTCTTTGAAGCTTACCTCTGAAGGTCATCAAATTTTAGCATGTTGCTTGTGTTCAGATGTAGATTTGTTGTATTCTGGGTTTAGACCTTCAGTTTAATTTGTCAAAACAGAAATAAAAGACTTCATGTCAGCAGTCACCAGTCCTTCAGAGTAAACTGAAGAGGTAAACAAAATCCATAGGGGGAAACATTGTTATGAGCATAATGAAACTTTTTCACAAGGTGTGAACTGAAAAGCTTTGCACCAAAGCAGGCTACTCTGAGCTGCCTTGATTCAAAGGCTTGCATGACATGAAAGTCTATCCACTTCTGATTTTTCTCTCTGTTATTTTGAGTTTGGTTCTATGTTGGTTCTACATTGCTGCCACTATATTCAAAGAGGATATTAATGTAACTAATGAATGCTGAAGGGTCTCCTTCTTATTCTCACAAAAAAAAAAAAGGTGAAAAATAAGTCTCTGACTTACCAAGGAACATGTCTTGCTAGATGAGCTAAAATTTGTGGATGGGTGCCATCCCTTAAAAAAGTAAATAGAAAGCCATTTTAATTTCAAGTCCTATTACAAAAACAAAAGATCAATATTTGAGACATTCTATTCGTTTCTCTATGCACTCTAAGTTCTCTAATTCCCTGTTATCTGCTGTCTAGTGTGCCAAAATAATCATGCTCTCCAAAGCCTTAGGTAGCTTTCTTAGTGTTGAAGGAAGAAGACTGCTTTGGAAATGCCAAGGATTTCTTTTTCTGTCTGGGTGTCCAAGGGTGGCCTTAGAATCACAGAATCATAAAATTATTTAGATTGGAGACCTTTAAGGCCATCAAGTCCAGTCATTAACCCAGCACTGCCAAGTCCACCAGTAAACCATGTCCTAGGTGCCACATCTACACATCATTTAAATACCTCTAGGGATGGTGAATCCACCACTCTGGAGCTCTGGCTGCTATCTCTGATGTCAGAGCCTGCTTTATGTCAGCTCTGAAGAAAATTGTGTTTGATGTCATATGGCAAATCACAGACACTGCAAGAAAGTTCAAGGTGTAGTTTTGAAGCAACTCTATGTGCTACTATTGGGCAGTGCTTTACAGGAACAGAATATGTGGTTTCTGTACTGAAGCTTATGTTGTCTTAATCATGTAAAACACAGAATGTAAGACTTGGACCAAATTTCTTACCCTTGCTGCATGTGCAGTCTTGAAGCCTTACTAATTGAGTGTACAAGGGTTGTGTGAAGACGACACATGGGCATGTCTGCTTCTGTCAGTTGAGTTCAGTGTGGAGTGCCATTATGGTTGTATAGACAGACTGTGACAACTAACAGTAACAATGTATTGTGCCAACTTATTTACTAAGACATCCCTTTTATTTCAGTTGGCAGAAGAACTGAAAATTACATTTTCAACTGTATTTTTATATATTTTATATAAATAATACATATATTGGTTTTTAATAAGGGGAGTGGTTTAGTCCAGAGCCAGCATGAACCTTGTTTGTTGCATTGGGCAGAAAATGCTACTAACGGAGCAGCTGGCATGTACCTTCCCAGGCTCCATCTGTCAGAGTCTGCATTGCTTTGTAAATCACATTCCTATTGGAGAGATTTGTTTCTTGCTATAATGTTTGCAGCCTGGATTAAAATGGAATTCCTCAGTTGTTTTTTTTTTTTCTGTTAAAGTTACTTATTGTTTAAGTGTGTATGTGTGTATATATATATGTATGTCCCTTAAACTTTCCATTGGAATTAACTTCTCCCCTTAATAAGGAAGCTTTTCTTCCTCTACCTTCTGCAAAAAATATGATAATTAAAAAATTTGAGACTCTTCTATTAATCAACAGAATGAAAAGCAACTTTCAAGTAAGAGAAAATCAGCAGAGACACAGTGAGATTGACTAAATTGGTCTCGGCCCATAGAAATGCTAATTTTCTATCAAGGCTATTCAGGACTGGTCAGGGGAATATTATTGATGGAAATGAAGGATTTACTTCTAGCTGATTGTCTAGCGTGTACAGGATTTGGGGGAAGGGCCTGTCTGAAATGGAGTTTGCGAATTACAGGCAGTGCTGGTTACACTGCTGTATGTGTTTGTTAAACAGTTATTTGGTATGTATCTTAACCCTTGAGATAAAGAAGCTTACTAGTCGATGATTTTTGTCAAGATAGTGTTTCTAAAAAGAAACAGACTGAAATCTTGTTTGTGGACTGCGGTCTAGTGATGGTGGTGATCATCTCATCTTCTGGTGCCTTGAATGAATGCCAGCTTTATTGTGCAAGGTCTTTACCTGGGGAGAAGAGATATCAAGTTCTACCAGTTTCTCTGCGTTTTGTATAGCTGAGTTACTCCATCTTATCTTGAGAAGCTCAACAGACATGGGATTATTTCGTACCAGTGGCTTTTTTTGTTTTAGATGCTGGAAGGAAAGTCTCTTGAGTTGAATTGTAAATGCTAGCTTTGCTGTGTTTATTGAGGATTTCTGCCTTAGTAGATGGGAAGAATTATTGTTTACTGAATGAACTTAAAAGAATTTTAATCATGCTGATTTCAGTTTTGTGGTTTCCATAGTGAGAGGGGTCTTGGGGTTTAGAACTGCTCTGAATAGTTAGGCATCCTTCCACGCCTTACCTGGCTTTCAAATTCCTCCATGCTTCTGGAACAATTAGTTATTTAAGTAATCGAGAGCTTTGATATTTCTCTTTGACACTACTTCCCACTATGTGTAGAGAGAGGTGTGTTGAATAGTCAGTTGTATTTCTTGTTTTCACTGTCAGTGAAGGATTGACTCCCAGCCCCCTGGAGGGGCCTTGGACAGGAGGTGGACATGTTCAGTGACTGCAATATGTTGCTATTAATAGCTTGCAAGCTATGGGGTAATTAAAACCTTGAGCTTTTACTTGCACACACACACAAATTCGGAAATGGTAGAAAAGTACAACAAAATGACAAGTTATAGCAAAAATCACTTCAGTAAAACGCTTAAACATTTTTGTATTGCAGGTACTTTAGTAGTGATCTTTGTGATGCAGAATTTTAGTTAAGATTTGCCAGTGATCTGGAATGTGTGTGGCTTTTTGGCTTTAGTTCCCCTTCATATGGAGGCTGGGCTGGTCCTGTCATTTTATCAGGCTGTTCTTGGACTAAGTCCCTTCCTGTTCTTTGTCCCCACATAAATTCTTGCTTTTAAATTTCCCACAGTTGTTTTTACTGATGATAATATTGATATGAATGGTGGAGCAAGTGGTTCCAGTAACAAGAGTATGGATAGGGATCTGCCTGTGTTGAAGAAAGATGGTAGATGAAGTGTGCTGGTGACCCTCTACAGCCATGTCTGTGGTGCTGTGGGGAGGGTGCCTCTCGTCCTGGTATGTGGGACAAAGGTTGAGTTTGAACTTCTGAGCTAACTCTCCTGATAGCTTATTTCACTTTCCAGTGGGGAAATGGAGGTGCTGATCAGTGAGGAACAGTCTGTAACTTGTAGGCAGGTGAATTCCAGGCTCATATAGCTCTGTGGATGTCAGGATGCACTCAGCACATCATCCCCTTGAAGTAAATGTGTTGCCTAGCCTAATGCATTACAGAGAGAATTTCTTCAATGGGATTGCTGTGTGGCACAAGTACAGGAAGCCTGTTGCAGGAGACACCTGGCACATCGATTGATACTCTGTTTTTACCTGCATGGTATATGTAATGTAAGCAATCCCTTTTTGTAAATTTTGAAACCTTAGTTTCCCGTGCCTCTTTGGTATGTTAAGTATCCCTTAAGGCTGTATCTGGGATGATAGAAACCCTGAATGCTCCCTGCTGGGTACCTGCTACTAATAACCACAGTCTGTGTAGATCTACTTGGATGGCTTCCAGGCAGGTAGTTGGCTCCTGAAAGTTCTTCAGAATATAGAAACTTGCAGCACTTGCTGCTGTGGCTTGCCAGTGTGACTCTCTTCTTTCATTTATAACTGATACTCTGATGTAATAACCATCAGTAACAGCCAAAAAGTCTACCATGGTGCAGTGTGTTTACAAAGCAGTCTGACAAGCTCTATGGAAAACAGATAAGGGAGAACCTGTATCTGTGGGGTACCCGCTTACTTCAGCATGTAGTTCCTCAGTTATGTACAGTGATCTCAGGACATGATATTCAACATAAATTACATTTACCTCCTGAGCCAATAGTCTAATCTAGTGTATATGGCATATTTAAACCTTCTAAAAACACATTGCTACAGCTTGGATGTGGAATACTTGGTCTAAGAACATATATTGTGAATAGTTTGGAGATGTCCAAGCCTTTTGCAATTAGCAGTCAGAAGTAACAAATAAACCCTCAAGACCGGCTTTGAGTTGTTAAAAACCTTTTCAGATCGGTGAAGCAGGAACTTCAGACTCATCTATCTGAAGTTCCACATAATGTTACAAGCTCTTGCTCCTGTTTTCTGAGTGGGGAAACCACTTTTCAGAAATCCATTCCTTCCACTTCGGAGTGTCCCCAGCTAGTTCTCAGGCAGGTTGAAGTACTGATGTCTAGGAGTCTCCAAGCCACTTCCAGAATGTACATCTTCACCATTCTATAAATTTCCTGTTGATTTGAAAAATGAGGTGCTGTAGGTTGTAGTTAACATAAGATAAAAATTTTACTGGGTGGTTTGGTATGGATCTCTGAGCTAAAATGGCAAGACCTTAGTTAAGGAAACAGGACTTGGAAACCTCAACTGTAGTGTTTGTGTTATCAGAAAGCATGCATTCTGTAGATATCAAAGAGTGATACATGATGAGATGAACAAAAGGGAATGCTAATGGATGTATTGATGACTTTTGCACGGTTGTATTCTGTGAATGCTGATTCACGACAGAGATTGCTGAATTCCTGTGGCAACTGATTGTAGTAATCGTAATTTTCTCTTTAATCAATTAATGATAGGTGGAATTCTTTTTCAAAAAGACCAAAACGTAAAACTGAACGATTATCTTGTGTTTACTTGTGAAGCAAACACAAATGTACTGCGGTGTTGTATTTGTTAAAGGTGCATGAGCAGTGACAGCAAAGGCAAATAGAACGGAGTGTAAAGCTGTTCCTGTAGCTTGTTTGCTGAGAGTGATCAAGCCCAGCAACAGAACTCCAAGCATCTGAACAGGTATCGGCACTGAATACTTAAGAGCTCTGTTTAACTTGCTGATTATTGGGCTGCTTTAGGGCAGTTCTCTGTTAGTAGTTTATCCTGGATGAGTTTTTCTGAACTTGAATTTGCATGAGTTCCAACAGCTGAAGATGAAAAATGTGGAGCAACCCATGCTACATACTAAGGATGCATTTTGATTTGTTTTTGCTAGGCCAGCCAACTTTGGTGTGATCTGATGAGCTACTTTCTGACCTTTGTCAAATGGAACCAGTTGTTCTGGTGGGGAATTTATCTTACAGGGAGTTTCAAGCACAGTGAATGGAACTGAAGTTGAAAGAGGGAGAAGAAAGGTTGGACAACAGGTACTGAGGGTGTGGACTGGTGTGTTTGCAGTAGAAAGTTTGACTTCTGAAGATGATTTGCAGTGTGAGCTGATGAGATTTGTGGAGGGAGCCTGTACTTGCAGTTGTGTGCTGTATGAATTGGAAAATGGTGGGAATTAGCTGAGAGAGAGAGATGGGAGGGCAGATGGCTCGAACAATGCACACACAATGTTGTGGGGATGTGTTTGTGTGGGTGGCAGTTTGGAGAGGGGAAAAATGTCACTTGTAAAGATCATCTGTAGAGTGATGGACAGGTTCCTCATCATTTGACCTTGACATGTCACTGAACTAAAGACTCAGTAATTAAGCTTCTGCTCTCTTTTTATTGTGTCAATTGCTTGGGTGCAGAACCAGTTTTGACTTTACTATAGTATTTATGTAAACTTTTCAAGGAAGCTTTATAAGACAAGTTGCGTTAGACAAAAATACATGGTATGTGGTGTGGACCGCCATGTAATTTTAACTGTCTTTTTATGTACCCCATTAAATTTTATGAGAGGTTTTCTTTTTTAATTTTTTAGTGTTAAATCTAGTTGTGTGAAAGCAATTTCAAACAGCAATTTTGTCATAGTGACATGTCTGTTAAAGGTGAGCTGGAGATACAGGTGGGAGCTTACAGGAGGGAAACTTCAAAAGCTGCGATGTTCTGTAAAGAATATCCACTTTACTACTAAAGGATATCAATTTTTGTTTATATCAAGGACAACTGGAGAAAAACAGTTTCTTTGAAGTTTTTAATACAAGATTGCAAAGTAATTCTGAACCATTAGGAAAGAAGTCAGGTGACAGTCTTTGTAATGTGTTGTCTTAAAATTGAGTAGTTAACTAGTGCTTATGTATTACATTGAATGTAAATATGTGCATTATCTTCTATTCTGCTTTCAGTTTTTACTTAAAAAGAGATGTGAAAGTAAAAGTTGAAGAACATTGGAACTCCCCTCTCCCTCCTGTTTCTGTCACACAGTTCTTGGCTTCTCCCTCCACCCTCCCGCCTCTGCTGTCTGTGAAGCTTTTAGCTTATATCTTGTGGATGCCAGCAGTTCTCATTAAAATAATGCAAAAGACTGTATGTCAAGTTAGTTCTGATCGAAACTGTTAATCTGCAAACTGAAATTGCCTGAATTATCTGCAAGGCTTGAAAATGTTCCTAATCTAGTTCTTACAGGACCTGAAATGCATTCCACATCTCAACTATGTTCATTTAATCCTGCTGCCAAACTAGTAATTTGAGCAAATAACTAAAACATTTGGTGCTTAGGCAAATGAGAACAAGGCATTTAATCAACGAATCATTACAGATGAAAAGAAACTTGTTATACACTGAAGTTTTCTCATTTGACAACACTCAGTAATGGAGTGCTGTGACTTTGTCACCCCTTAGTGTTTAGCCTAACAGTATTTAATTGAAACTTTGTAATAAGAAGATTGCTTGAGCAGAGGCTACAGATCTACACTTGAGTTTATATGAAGTTACAGTAATGTTGACTGCTGCTTTATTGGTTGTGTCTGGTTCAGTAAACCTTTTATTTCAGACACCACTGAAGCTGCTACCTGCATTTTTACCATTTTCCACAGTGGCAGAAGTTTGAGTATAAATTATCAGTTGTTTTCTTTAGGCTGTAGATCAGAAGGACAGTGTTTTTAAAGACATTGCTAGTGGCGATTTGAAGTTTAAAATGCCTCTTTGGAAAGCCAGAGTGCTTTCGGAAATGTGTTTTTTGAACCTCTGGTAGTTGTTTTGCAGGTTCTGTTTTCTAAAGAAGCAAAGTGACTTCTACTAATTTTTTCGTACAGCTAGAAATGTCAATACTTTTTTTAGATGAAAGGTAGCTTTGTTTGCATTTGGAAATTCTAAAAAATGGGGCATTACATAGTGTGTCCTTAGTACATGCAATAGCTGTTCTGCCTTTTGGCAACAGATTACACTGAACCATTCTTGCTGCTTCACATTTTAGAAGGCATCTGTATATGAATTCCATTTTAAGTGTGGCATTAACCAAGTGTCAAGTGTCACTAATAAGTGTCAAACATGGCTCGGAATGTTAGTCATGAATATGAACAAAATTCCTGGACTGGGGGCAATTAATCCATATTTAAAAAATATATAATCAAAATGTAGCGTAGCATAACGTTGCAGTATTTAGGTCATGATGCAACTTTTATAATGTATATGAACAACTTGCCTTCTGGTTTTCTTCTTAAAAATAAGAGACAGGATTTAAAAATGAATGAGTGTATGGAAAGTGGAAAACATAGGGCTCAGTTGAATGCTAATGGAATGTCTTTGTTTCCTTGCTTTCTACTTAACATTGTAACTCTTGCATACAATGTGTGTAGAGTGTTATTCAAAGAAATCAACAATAAAAATAGAAATCTAGTTGGAAGGGGCTATTAATATGAACCTTTTCTATTGGTTGCTGAGATCTACTGTTTATCCCACAAATACATAAAATTGGGAAGAAACTGTACTAGCACTGAGTCGTGGTGTACTGCAAACTCTTCTTTATGCAGTGCCATCCCTATTGCAAATGGAAGAAAAGGAAATTCTGGATAGCTGCAGTTTGCAATTTGGGTAACAGATGAAGTACATGGCCTCCACTGCCAGCTGCTAAGCTGTGATACAGGGAGTACTTCAAAATGGGTTCTGTCTGTGTGTTTTCATGGTAGAGGTGGTGTTGGTATCTCCCATCCTGCCAGAGAGGAGGGACTTACTTGGGCCATGCAACTCAAGTAATGCAAACGGTTCCTGATCTTGGACAGTAACCTGCCCTCTGACTAGGGAGCCATGCCTCAGGACAGATTGAGGACTTTACCTTAGCAAGGTGTGATTTCAGTGGGAAAGTTATCCTTTCCCTATATTTTTACCCTTCAGGAGGAAGCATATGTTCCTTTCTGATACCTCAAAATATGTGTGTCTTTTCAGTTAAAGATGAATTTTCTCAGCTTGGAAAGGAAAGTCTATTAAGCTTTTGTGTGAGGAGGGATAATTCCACAAGTACCCTTGCATGCAGGAGGCCTCTGTGCATGCCATCCTGATGCTCTACTCATCCTTCTCCTGGTCTATGGGAGGAGTAGCCAGCATAGCTGGAGAGTTGGCTTTGTAGATGGCATGTGGAATAGGGGACACCCAACTGTGGGGAAATATTTTTCTGTCTTGATTAGCCCGGGCTGCATGACCTCATAAGAGACGGCAAAAGGAGCATTTCAGTGTTTATGGGGATTTGGAGGCTTTTTGAGAAATGAGGGATTGGACAGACTTTAGAAACTCAACTCCAAAAAATCATGGTAGTGTTGTTTTTCCTACTGAATGGTTTCTTGGCATGTAAATTTATTATCGTTAAATATTTTTCCAATACTTTATCTCCTCTGTATGATTGAGTATTTTTAAAATCTAGATGCAGATCAAGTACTTTGGCTGCATAATCAGACCTTCTTGATTACAGATTCTTCCAAATACAGGTTGTATTTTTTGTTCCTGTCCTTTTCCCCCATCCTTTTCCTGGCCTAAAGCAGATGTCTTGTTCTTTTGCTTTACAGGCTCCCGATAAAAGGAAAGCATTAGAAGAGACCAAAGCCTACACAACTCAGTCTCTAGCCAGTGTTGCTTATCAGATCAATGCACTGGCCAACAATGTATTACAACTGCTGGACATCCAAGCATCCCAGCTACGGAGGATGGAGTCCTCCATCAACCATATCTCCCAGGTAATTTCTTTTCTTTTTTAATAGAGGACTGACAATGTTGGAGGAGGCATTATCATGTCTCTTATTATTGAGTTGGATAGTTTATGTTGACTTCTTTATTGTGATAGAAAATGGTAAGGCTTTTTTGTCTCTAATATTTATGGAACATGCTTTGTGATTAAGGTCATGACCAAAATAAAACAGTTCCTGTATCAAGAATGCTGGAATTATATCTGATTCAAAGCAGGAATTAATTAATATTTCAAGATCTGAAGCTGCAGTTGAGGGAGGGGTAGAGAAAAGGATTCTGTTTCTGAAGGAACTCCAGTTAGAATTGCCATATGGGAGGTGGTATTGTATTTAATACATGCAGCGAGTTCATTTGTTTTCATAGCCTTGTAGGATATAATTTCATGTGCTGTGTGGAAGGGGAGAGGGCTTCACATGCTGCCACTACCTGCTCAAGCCAAACTCCTTCCCAGCCAAGGCAGCTGAATGAGTGAGCTGACCTGACTTGTGCTGTGATTGCGGTATTACTGGAGTTGCTGCAGTGAGGACATGGAAACAGATGACAGGAAAGAACAGGCCTATCCCTCTCTGTGGCAGCCTGTATTTCCCTGGCTGAAGCTTCACCCTGGCTGCCTGCTCCTGGTGGGGAGGGGGGGGGAAGCATTGCTGCTGCTGCCTGCCTTGTACCTGATCATTGTCCTGATTGTGTGCTAACTCAGCCAAAAAATGTCTACTGTGTTTAATCTGAAAGTGGCTTGTTGCATAACCAGGTGTGTGCCATATTAGTGCCAGTGAAGGCAGGGAGAGGACTCAGTTATTTCACCCTTACATTGCTGTTCTGAAATGGGCTTGAGGGAGTTGTTAAAAGCCCAGTATGCACCCTGTCATGCTCTTACTGGAATTCAGTCGGGCTTTGTCCTATGTCTCTCTGAGATGTTTTGTAAACAAATAGCAGAGGATGCAACCTAAAACGCAGCCAGTGAATTTAAAACCTTAGTTGGTCAACCAGCATCCTGTTGGTGGTACACCTTAGACCAAATACTTGAAAGAAAATGCTTCTTATGGCCTCTGCTGTCTCCCTCCTCAGCCCTGCTAACCTCTTGTACTGTTTTTTTAGAGTTGTGGTTTCCAAACATCTTTCTGTGAAATGGCAGCACAGTGGTTTTATCGAAAGCATGTCAGCAGGGAGAAGATTCCAGTGCACATGGAAGGGCCCTCCTAGTAACAAACCTATCAAAAAGGCATGTGAGGTTAACATGTGCTGAGAACTAAATGTTAAAAGCTGTGTGAAGTATTTAAAAAGTACCTGCCACTGAATAGGAAAGTAGGAGGAAAAGAAATTGCTGTAGATAAGTTTTTTGTTCTGTTAAGTATTCAGAGATGCTGGGATTATGACTACCTCTTAAGAAATGACTGGATGAAGGACTGAATCTATAGACTTTCCCAAGCATTGGATGCCCTTTTATACTGAGCACATATTTTCTTAAATGTTTGAGAGCTGCAGTGTGTGTGAAGCAATTATTGTTAAATTCTCGTTGACCCACTAATATGACTAACCATGGAAAAAGCCAAAATGTTTGATACTAGCATAAAAGGTGTTAACCCTCTGTACTGTTTGCTGCTTGGATTGAAGGCACTATGCTGAAAGCTGTTGAAGTCACCTGATACATGAACTGTTTGCTAAAGACTGTGAACAATCGGTGCTTTGTAAAGCTTTTGAGGAGTGTTAAGCAAGGTCACTTGCTTGTAGTTTCTGTCCTGGTTGGTCTTGCCTGAAACTAATCCTTGCTTATAAATGAACCTCTGCAGACTAATTTTGTAGAATTAAACTGGATACAGATAATGCACACATACCAGCTCAGCTATTTGCTTTGAAGTGTTTCTGCTCAAATGCTTCAGCTCCTTTTCTTGAATCGGCTGTGCAATTGCTGCGATAGACTGTTTTTAAATGCTTTGGGATCTCCAGAGTGTCCTTCCCTGTGCCTGTATCAATTGTGAATATTTTCATGTTACTGAAGCATGGGGTTGAACAAATTCTCAAAATGGTATTCTTCTCCATGAAAGAAGTATTGCCTAGAAACACAGATCTGAGGCATTGTCTGTCAATTACTCGATTCTGAGTTTTGCAAAAAAGAGCAGCTATCTGTGAAATAAGGTACAATTTGATAGTTCTAAGGAAGAAAATCCTGTGGTTCTTCTCTCCACAGACTGTTTCTGTTCCCATACTGTTTTTCAGTTCACTGTTCATGTTCTCCAGAATGACTCTAAGCTAAATCCCTGGATAGCTAAGCCTTATTAGTAGCCACTGCATATTTTTCCTATCTGTATATCTTCTTCACTGGAAAAAGCACTCATGAAAAGTTAGGTGATGGACTATTGCGTTATATTGTTACTGGAGCCTAATTTTACAAATGGAAATTGTGCTTGGTTTTATAGGAAAAAAATTATTTGGCTTTGGTTTGTTGTTGAACACAAACACAGAGGCTTCACGTGAGTAATCACAGTGTGGTGTGGGAGCAGTTTCCTGAGCACACGGAGGCAGTGAACAGCTCCGGGAATGGCTTCCACATAGCAGCCAGAGCAAAAACCTGCTCAGCTGCATCTGTATTTTCTGCAGTTACAGTTGTCTTTCAGCTGTAATGCATGGGTCTGGAGTGACCTGCCATGTGATAATTTACTACACCCAATACAGGGGACTGTACCTGTAGAGCTCAGCTCTTTGGTTTAAATCCTTCATATTGACTTGGAGCATTGCCAAGTTGACTTGACCTTTCCAAGCTGCTCTGATATGGCAGAGCAGAGACTTGGTCACTCTTCTGGAGAAGTTTGAAAACCCTTCTGGTATAAGGGATCCTACTTACCCTGTTAGGCAAGATTTGGGGCAGGAAAGATAGTAAGTGTATACTTTGCACCAACACGAGCTTGAAGACTTCACTGATGGCATTAACTTAGCTAATGTGCCAGACACCATCCTACAAGAAGGGCTGAATGCAGGATCCAGGAAACTACAAGCCTGTCAGCCTGACCTAGGTGCCAGGGAAGGTCATGGAACACATCATCTTGAGTGCCATCATCTGACACATGAAACCAGGGGATCAGGCCTAGCCAGGATGGGTTTGTGAAAGGCGAGTCCTGCTTGACCAATCCGATCCCCTTCCATGGCAAGGAGACCCACTTAGTGGATGAGAGAGAGGCTGTGGATGTGTCTACCTGGACCTTAGTAAAGCTGCTGAGACCGTATCCCACAGCATCTCCTGGAGAAACTGGCTGCCCATGGCTTGGACGGGTGTGCTCTTGGCTGGGTAGAAAACTTGAGATGGCCGGGCCCAGCGAGTGTTGGTGAATGGAGTTACATCCAGCGGGTCACTGGTCACCAGTGCTGTTCCCCAGGGCTTGGTACTAGGGCCAGTCCTGTTTAATATCTTTGTCAGTGATCTGGATGAGGGGATTGAGGGCGCCCTCAGTCAGTTTGCAGACACAGCAAGTGGGGTGGGAGTGTTGATCTGCTGAAGGGCAGAAAGGCTCTGCAGAGGGATCGGGACAGGCTGGATGGGTTGGAAGAGGCCAGAGGTCTGAGGTTCAACAAGACAAAATGCCAGGCACTGCAGCTGGACTACAACAACCCCACGCAGCATTCCAGGCTTGGAGAAGTATCTGTAAAGCTGCCCAGCAGGAAAGGACCTGGGAGTGTTGGGCAACAGAAGCTGAACCTGACCTAGCATGTGCCCAGGTGGCCAGACCACCAGTGCCATCCTGACCTGTGTCAGAAACAGTGTGGCCAGCAGGATTAGGGAAGTGATCATCCCCCTGTACTCAGCACTGTTTCTTGGTTGTACTCAGCTTTTCCTCTCCTCTTCTTGGCCGTGAGAGTTGACTTAAACATGTACTTTAAGATAAATTTTTTGCTGCTTCATTTCCACAAAGTTCAAGAGAATGAAGATGGGATAGCCACATTTCTCAGAGGAGGGAGGTTGACAGGGACATTCTTGTTTACTGTGTCAAAACTGAAAAATGTAACAGATCAGTGCTCATGTTTATGTCAGAGCTGCAGCACTGGGTGTAGCAACTATTCCTTTTTTTTTTCCCCTCTACATAAACAGTTTTTAAATAGCTCAGTATTTAAATCCAAGCATGAAGAAAGCAATAGTCTCCTTAATAAGAAATTATAATTTTCACCAGGAAACACTGCTCCCCTTAAACATTCAGTGTGAAGATTTTCTTTTGCATCTGAAGCTCTCCTATAATGAGAAATAGGGACTGTTGCAAAACAGTGTGTTCTGAAAACATCACTCTCAGCAAAAAAAAGAGATACGTGCACATCTTTTGTTACCATTTAAAGTTATAAGCTTTTAGAACTAAAAAAATAATTTAAAAACTCCCCTGAATTAGTTCAGAAGAATCTTGCCCATTACCATCCATGTCGAATTAATTGCATATGTATTCAAGTGCCATATGCAAGCAGAAACTCAAATGCCTTGTGTTGCTATGGTGTGGTTATGTAGGTAAAGTCAGGGCAACAGTGCAGATATGCAGATGTCTTCTTGCAGGCTTTTTGAATCTTACAGCTGTAGCCTGTGTTGAATCACACACAGATAATCCCAAATACTAAGGCTTTTCCGTTGGGTTAGGTACCAGTCAGGGCTGATGTGGGTTAGGTTTCAGAGAAGCCCTGCTGAACATGTTCTGGGGCTGTAAGGGGTGAGCTCCTAAGTAGTAGCAAGTTGGTGTTTGACAGGGAAGAGGAGCACAAGAGCTGTTAGATGCTCAGCCTGTCTCTGGTGTTTGAAGAGGCAAAAGGCAGTGCAGTTACAGTAGGGACTCTTTATGATTTTTTTGTGGGAAAGAGCTTTCAGAGTGTGTGTGTACTTTGGATTAATGTGATACTGCTTTTATGGATTGTGGTGCATGATCACAACACAGTTTAATTTTGTGTTTGAAAGCCAAGTAGAAAGAGGGTAGAAAATGTGACAAAGCTGCTGATGAATGCAGGTGGTCATGCCTAGAAACAAACAATTATATGAAGTACTTTAGTACACTTAGGGATGGAAGCAAAAGACCTTTCCAGATCCTCTTAATGGTGACTGTGCTTCCAAAGTACAATTGTCCAGGTACTTCTACTCTGAAGTTGCCTCTTTAAAAAGAAGTAAATGCTTAAACCCCTGACCTTTGTCTCTGACCTGAAGAACGTATGGGCTAGATGGACAGACTGGTAAGTGGAGAGAAGATTAGCCAGAACTAGCAAGTGGTTGATTGCTGCTAAGAAGCAGGGTCAGTGCTGGAGCCCACAGTGTTCAGAACATTCTTTGGAGACCATTCAGAACATAAAGCATATGCTCAACAAATCTGGGACTAACTCTAAATTAGGAAGGGTGATTAATACCCTGAATGGCAGAGCTTCAGTACACGGGAGTCTTATTGAACCAGCAAAAACCTTGGGAAACTGGGCAAGGTGCAAGGTCCTACACCCTAGGGTAGGGCCCGAAGTGCATTCCTATGCACTAGGTGGTGACTGTGTGAGTAGCCATGGGCTGGAAAGGAGCTGGTGTGCTGAGCATGAGCCAACACCACAAGGCTATCTGAGTAAGTGAAGCAGTGTGCTGGGGCTGCCTTGGGAAGATTGTGGCTGGCAGATAAAAGGCAGTGATGCAATTTCATCTGGAGTGCTGGGTCTGTGGGTTTTTTTGTTGGGTTTTTTTTTGGTCACCTCTGCCTTGCTCAAGAGTGATTTAGGGAAACTCGAGATAGTCCAGCAGAGAGGGATAGGGATGCAGAGATGGTCCGTGCATGGAGCATGCAACCTACAAGGAGAGGTTGAAGGAGTTGTGCTTGTTTGGGCTGACAAAGAGAAAGCAAAGCAGTGATGTTATGGTAGCCTACTGGTACTTAAGTCTGTTTCTGTCTCTGCAGTTAGTCTTTGGCATGGTAGTGACAGTGTAATGTTAAACAGCTAGCCACAGGCTGATGCTTGGCAGATTAGTACATGGAGTTGGGAAAAGCCTTTTTATTTTGGAGCGTGATGCAGCACTGGATCTCTGCCATGACTCTTTTCAGTATTACACTGCAGTAGCTGGATGTATCTTAAAAGCTGACTTTGTATCCTTGAAAGGCACATCATAAGTTATAGGAACTAATTGGTGAGGGGTGGAGATAGTTACAAAGTCAGGGAGAAACTGCCGTCAGATGTCTACAAATCTTGTAGACTCCACTTCCATCCAAACTTTCCCTTCCACACACCCAAAAATGTGTGGAGAGACCAAAATTATTAGCAGGAACTAGTGCCTCATCTGATGTTGTATATGTTAGAAAGATAATGTCTTTTGTCTGGTTGTCTTGGACTGCCCTTGCCTGTCAGCAGCCACAAATACTCTAAATATGGCAAGAAACTTGCACCTTTTGTTTAGATTAACCTTGCCTTGGGTGATGTTCCTTCTCCTAATAAAGTGCTGACAGTTATCTCTGTGGCCTTTGCTTCGCATCCTGTTCTTCCTGTTCTCTTCCTGATAAAGGCTGAGACTCCAAGAAGTTGTACTGTGCTTGCTCTTTTTATCTGTCTGCTTATGAAAATTGTTGTCAACTTTGTGCAAATCACATGATATATATAAATTGCTTCTACAGGATATATGTAAATTGCTCAGAAAGTAGTATAATGTGCAAGAGTTGCCTTGTCAGCCGTTCAGTTGAGAAATTCCCTTCATGTCCACAAATGAATACACATAGGATGTCTGTAATTCCTGTGCAGTTCAGCTGATGCAGTCAAAAAAAAACCCCCAGCACGTTACCAACAAAAAAATCAAAGCACCCTCCCCCCATAATACTTAGTTATGTACACCTACAGGAGAGCAACTACAATGTCAGCCTTTCTGTGATGGGGAAGAGCTTTGATGAAGAAGAAACTGAACCAGAAACTTTTGTTTCACACTTTTTTTTTTTCCCCTGTGGAATGCAGGGTTTTGAACATATTTTTTGGGAATAGGGAAAGTTGCTGACTTTAATAGCCATTGACTGTCATGAATTCCTTCATATGCTTATTCCCATTCCGCTGTTTGCTAGAAGGGCACTCTGAATGCATAGTTTTCAATGTGTTTTAGACCATTAAAGCCTTCTTTCTGCTCAATGGTTATTTGGCTGTAAGCTCTAGATACCTCATTAAATACTAAATTAAGAGGCCTGATGCAGCCTCTTGTTTTCTGAAATCAAAGCCAAAAATCCCAGGACTGTGAACATGACTCTGAAAGGCCTTTTTGACAATTTTGTGTAACAAAGGAGTCATCAGTGTTTGTGCAGTCTTTTTAATGAAAACCTCTCATATCTGGAAGATATACCACATATACGAAATGTGTCACTAACCTGATATAAAGTCACATATTGGACTTTCCAAACAACTATGCATGTTGTTTTTTTTTTTCTTCAGATGCATCTGATTAGCTTGCTGCCTAAAATTGTTTTTCCTTCTATTTCAAGTCTTAGTAAACCAGCAGTCTTCACATGTGAATAGTTCCTGATTTGCACTGAATTAAAGTTTTATCTGTGTCAATGTTTTAATTGCATAAATGCAGTGTACGAGGTGATAAGAGCATTGTGCCTAATAAAACAGCAGGTAACCAGCTACCAAAGCGTTTAGTCAGTTGCTGTACCCGTGCCATCCAATGCAGCTATTTGGGATGTTGGTTTTTGTGGCAGCTGGGTAGTGGTGTGCTTGAGCTGACTCATTTTGGGGAAATGGAGGGGAAAAACAAGTACAAGAAACTTACTGTGGAGCAGATGAGTACAGCATTCATTGTACAGCATCACTGAAGCTGCCACTCAAGCACAAGAATACATCCTGCTGGGTGCTTGTGGCTGGACTTCTTGTACCATTCAGATAGGTTGCTTAGTGCTTTCTGCTGGCTGGTTTTACTGGGGGCACATAAGTGCTTAGTTAACTTTGATCTGCAGGTGGAATACCAAGTAATGATTCACATGAGTGTTTATAAGCCAGTAATAACACTGCCACTTTTTATGCTGCTGGTGGTTTGACTTTTTTCTCTTTATTAGGAGCCACTTGGGATCCATTGATATTTGTTATGCATGTCTTGTAAAAGCCCCCTTACAGGTCATATGTATGCAGAGAACACTTTATTAGTTCATGGGAGGTCTATTAATTACTTGGTAGCTGCTCTTCTAAAGCTGGGACAACTTCTGTTGTTTTATTGTAATTTTGAAAAAGTGTGTATGAAATGTGAAAATCTATCCAACTATGTGAATCTTACTAAACACTTGTTATATGGCTCCTGAGCGCTGGTGGGTATCCTTTCCCTTCCCCAATATCATCTGGGACAGTGTCATCTCTGCATCACTGGGGCAGTCATAGACCACAAAGTGAAGTTTCCCTTTACTGTACAGAAAAAACATGTGAAATTGTGTTGGGTGATATAATTTATGGCTAAAGATCTAAGCAGGTTACCCTGAACATTATTAATTTGGGACAACTTATTCTTCTGGAGAATGTTGTTGATTCTTCACTGACCCTGCTGCTAGTGCCATCACAGAGAGGGCATTGTGGTGGTAGTGGAAATAAAACTGTAAGTTTGTTTGTTTAAAAGCTATGCTGTATGTAGGGTTTTTATTTTTTGAGAAAACTCAGGGATGTGTTTTGAACTAGCACATTTTGAGTGACAACTAGCTAAGGCCATCATTTGCTATTTCAGTCATTCCCATTTGGAATGTTGACTATGCATGCCGAAGTAACCAGCATAAAAGTATGTGTGCCTCTTTCTCAATTCCAAAAAATAGATTACTAAAGCTGTCATTTTCATCTTTAATATTAAATTCTGGTTCCAACAACTAGTTATATTATTTAATAATTTTGCCTAATATTGTACCTAATTCTATCTTATGGGCATAAAAGTTTAAGTAATATGTGACCACAGAATCACAGGTCTTGTATGTTGTTTGCTTCCTCTTTGAGAATCTGCTGAGTAGCTATGACTTTTTAATGAGTGGATCCTTGTATGAGTGCTAATGTTTGGTGGTTTTGTAGCTTCACCTGTTCATGCCTAAAAGCATTTGCTTCTTGCCCCCGCACATTGTCCTAGGACGATTATTTGTGATGGATCCAATGGTACAATTCAGTGTGGTCTCACACCAGGACTGAAGCACGGCTTGCTATTTTTCTAACTGGCTTCTCTGTCCTTGCTTGCAAGAGAGAAATAATGTCAACCTGATCTTGTCATGCTATCTCAAATTCCTCTGTGTGCAACAGGGAGCAACAAGGGTATGATTAAAAGCTCTTAGGCTTCTAAATATAAAGTAAGAACAAGTAGGATGGGGTCCTTAGAGTTGAAAGGGGTCATGATGGAAATAACAAAACATATCATTGCTTCAGGAAAAGTCATTTGGGCCAGCATTTGAAAATATAAAAACAAGGAAATTGAATAATGACTGAAAGGCTTGATTTGAATGTAGGAAATTCTGCTTCCTCGTTGAACTCAGTGTCAGGAGATTTTTTTTTTTCATTTTAAGTTAATATTTTTGAACTGTGTTCAAAACTAGGCTATATAAGGTTGCAAGATAAGCCTTCAAACCACAAATCAACCTTTATCTGACTGGAAAGGAGATAAACGTCGTCTTTGGGAAGCTGATCCTTCTTTGTCCATTTATAGGATTTTCTTACGTGTGTTGTCAAGTCAAGTATTGAGCAAGATGCAGTAATGGCCAGATGTAGTACAGGACTAAAAAAGATGAGTTCTACTGTGAATAAGGTTTGTCTCCTAAGCTAGGCTGAAAAAGGTGTTAACTGAAGTTTTTGAGCAGTGTACATATTTTTTGCTCTTTAGTAGTTCATAAGTAGTGTGTGGTAAGCTAATAACATTCCAGCTCATGTGGACTAGCAATTTGTTTATTCCTGTAAATGGTTCTTGAATTCCTTATAATTAAAACTTAGAATGAGAAAAAGAAAGAAACTTAACTTGAAATTATGCAGTTGACCTGCACATGTGTCTTGGCAGATTACAGCATCTGAGAGTGGAAGAATGGTAGAAATATTATGTTATTTCAATACTCCATCTCAGGGCACTTTTTGCCTGCTGTGGTGATGAGTGAGATGCTGAAGTAATTGAGGACAATCTCCATTTGGGAAATGGAGAAACCTCCAAGTTGTAACAGGAATGTTCTAACCTCATGTAATTATGAGTCATTAAGGTAAAGAAAGAAGTCCAGTCAAAAGGCCTGAAACAAATTAGACTTTCTCAACTATCTAATCTCTTACCTGTGTTACTGTATTTTGATTTAGTTTCCTCATA
Source organism: Edolisoma coerulescens (assembly GCA_013397115.1). NCBI lineage: Eukaryota > Metazoa > Chordata > Aves > Passeriformes > Campephagidae > Edolisoma > Edolisoma coerulescens. The sequence goes on from VWZW01006617.1 coordinate 525,299, forward strand.
CACTCTAAATCTCATGTTAAGAGCCAGCTCTGATAGGGTTATATCACCTGTAAGCTGATAGGAGCCAGGTCATCCTTTATTTTATTAGTTCCACTCTGCACACTGAGGATAGCCAGCTTACCACTTTCATATCCTTGGTTTAGCCTCATCCTGAACTGATGTGTTATTGAGCATATCTGGTTTTGTGTTGTGGATGGTGTTCAGACCTGTAGAGATGTCTGCTAGTGCCTTATTTTGATAGTAGCATGACAGCTGGCCACAGAAGTGCTGCATCTATTACCATTTTGAAGCACCCATGATGTAGTGGTAGCATTTGATGGTACTCTGGCATCCGAATGCTAAAACTGGAGGAGAGAATTTCTGGGGGTGTTCATGGTGCTTTGGTTAAAATAACACGGTTTTTCCCTTTTCTGAGCTCAGGCTGTGGCACATTAATAAATAACAAAAAGCTCAGGAAGCGGGGGATGGTTTCCGTAAGCCCTCACTGAGCAAAATTCAAGTTCAATCACTGGGGATTTTGCTGCTTTAAGCAGCAAATTCCTCCTGCAGTGCAGCGTGCCCCTGGGCTGGCAGCAAGAATATCAAGCTTCATTCCCAGTTAGCTTACTTCATACTTCTAGACCTCCAGACATGGGAGCAAAAAGGAGAGTGAAGGGACCACAACTCCAAGTTACTGGCATCTTATTTTCAGCTCAACAACTTTAAGACTCTGTTTCCTTGGGCTGCATTAATGTGTAGTCCTTCAGTCAATACAGAAATTTTTTCAGAGGTACTCTCTACTAGAGCTGGATGAATTACTTGGACTAAATATATAGAACATTTTTTAAAAAGTTATTTGAAAAACTTTTAAAATACTGGTTTTCATGTGAAATGTTTGCCTAGAATACATTTGAGAGAACGCTGCTGACTGGTCATTATTGGATAATGACAGGTCACCTACTTTGAGAATATTGAAAAGCATCATCTAATCAGTAGAAACTGATTTAAGGAAATGTGAAATGAATTTTTCCAAATGCATTTTTAGAAAGCAGAGGTTCTGCAAACAATTATGTGACTTAAGCAAACATCCTGAGAAAACAGATTTTGAGCAGTCTGCAGATCTTGCTTGGATAATTTTCCTGTGTACTCTTCCCCTCCTGCCCATTTGCAGAGGTTCCTTAGTCGTGGTAGTTCTTAAAAGGAATGCGTAGTTGTTGTTTATAATAGCTGTATCCTTCTGGGAGTAAACACACTCTGTAATGCTGAATGGATATACACAGTTTAAATCCAAAAAGTGCATTGACCTCCCCAGACTTTACCAACCCAGTGGGAGGAGATAGTCTACAGAAGTTTGCACAGCTGTCTTTTTTGTAGCCCATTAAATTGCGTTGTGATGTACCCCTTCATCTGTTGGGGAACTCAGCAGCACGTCCTTCCCTGATTAAGGTAGTGGCATATCAATCCCCATCCATTTCAATATCAATCCTCACCACTTTCCTGTGCACTCAGGTTTCTTGCAGGCGTTCAGTGACTCTTCACTGTGTGTTTAGCTGTCCAGCACTGCACAGGTCAGTGTCCAGTCATGCACATGTCCGTGGTGGTTGTTACTGTGGAGTGGTAGAGCTGCCTCTTGAAGCTCTGTGGTACCGTTCAGAGGCTTATAACCCACCGTGGTGTTTGGAGCACCCTCACCAGGGCACCAGTCTGCCCTCCTCAGCTGTAAACACTTCATTGGTCAGTGTTAGTGTAGTATATGTATATGTTCTGCCTAAAGTGACAGTAGGAGATGGCCAGTCTTCTTTTTCCTGCCAGTCTCTTGTAACAGACAGTGTTTTGTTCTCTGCCCCCTGTTCCTTGAACTGTGGGCTCAATTGTCCTGGACACAAGGCCTTGAAAACTGCAAACTTCTAGCAGCTTCCTTTGACTGGCTTCATTCTCTATGTCCTCTCCAATGGCTGATACTCCGCTTCTCCCCAAGTGTTTGCAATCATATTTAATCATTATGCTAGTAACTGCACAGTGGAAACGGCTAATTTCTGAGCACATGATCAGTCTAATGAATTGCCTGTAGCAATAGTAGGATAATACATTCAGCAGCAGGGACATAGTGGTGTGCCTGTGTCTCTGTGCCTATGCAGAGACTTCTCTTCAAGACCTGTGCTGTCTTTTAACCTGCCATCAGGCTGCAGTGTTTGTGTTCAGGTGCCCTTGCACAGGATAGAGTCAAGATCTCAATTTTGGGTGTGTGCCTGTGCAAGCCTGAGGTGTGGTCCTGGTGGAGGGGCTGAATGATGGCATAGTTTCTTCTTGGGCCAGGCTCCGTCTGCCAGTGTGCCCTGCCTTAGTCAGAAAAAGTTTTGGCTGGATGAGGTTGTGGCTCAGTCCGGGGTAAGTGCTGCTGGGACTTCTGAGGCCAACTGGATGTTACCAACAGATGTAACTGCAGTATTTCATATCAGTCGTGGCCAAGAGTTGGGAGGCTAAGGGAAATCCATTTACAGAAACAATGTGCAACTTCCTGTTTGAGTTGTGTGTGGAAATAAAAATGGCAATGGAGAGTCAGAGCAGTCTTAGCAATTCCATCTCTGCCTTGGCCCTTCCTTCCCACCCTGTTAAACTGTTAAACGTCATACATGCTTGTGATTTGCTTGTCTGTCTTCTGCTTTTACTTAATATATCCCAAATTGAAAGAAGTCTGTATGACTCAGTCCAAAATAGCAGCGCAGTCTTAGGAAACATGTGAGGGAATTTTTTGTCAACTCTCCTTTTTTGGCCTGAGTATCTTAATAGGCATCCACATGTGATGCTGTGGAGACTCAGTTTTTGGAAGAAGTTTGAGCTGAGGGAAGTTCATGATGCATCTAAGCTTGTCCTCTGTTGAGGGGATTTTGAGACAGGACAGGCTGCATCAGAAAGTCGAACCATTTTGTTCTATATTTGTCTTTGAAAACAAAAGTGAGGAACTTGTCAGATCCTGGTTGTTTCGATATTCAAGGGACATGGAAGAACTCTTTGCTGCAATAATATGCAGGAGGTAGTATGGGTAGTAAGTGAACTGTAGAGTGGAAAATGTGTACTGAAAACTTTTAGATTGGAATCTATAGTGGCTGAGGGTTGTTCCTGCCACCCTGTTTTACTGATGGGCAGTGGGAACAAGAGGTAAAAAATTGCCATTGGTGGTTATCACACTCCATTGGAGTATAACCTCATAGTGTTGCAACAAAGTTGTTTGCTATAGCAGCTTGCCTACTTTTTTATTTAAAAAGTATTTTAAAAGTCCAGAACTTCAGTAGTTCTTTTCTGGACAAAGTGGAATATTCAACCCTTGAACATTTCGGAAATGAGAAATAGACATTTCATGTAGGGTAAGCTGTGTTTGTGGCATTAATCCACGAGGGTTTGTGGTGTAGATAGTGTGGCCTTTAGCCATGTGATGGCTGTTTAATTAATACTCATGAGTTACTCCTGGTGCAGTGCTGACCCAGCTGAAAACCAGCACATCTCCCACTAGCTTCCATTACTGCCATCAAATGACACATGATCAAAGATGGATAGAAGTAACATTGTGCCTTGGGTGATCTGTAATCAAACTATGTCTGCAGGTGGCTAAACGACCCATCATCATTCCAGGATATGTTGTCCTTGTTTTATGTATGAGGGTAACAGTCTCTACTAGAACTGTCAGCCTTAGACATCTCATAGGCCCTGAATTCATGTGGAGAAGGGGGGTGCTTGGGAGATGCCTTTTTGTTCATGTTTGATGTATGTGTTTGTGTATTTATGTGAGTATATGTATATTTTATTTTGTTGGTTTTAGGTCATTTGGTGGTTGGGATTTTTTTGTTTTAAGAAAAGTATGTGTCTGAAAATTAATTCAGACCACTTTCAAGTAAATACATGTGATAAATGAGAATAGCTTTTATGTATGAGTTTTGTTATTCTTTAGCATAATAATTATTTTGAAATATACAATAAATCCATTATCCCATCCATGTAACATAACTTTTATTATTAGAAAATATTTTATGTTTACTATTAGAGCTGATTAACTAAAGCACTGAAGAGGTGATAAGTTAAGGTTAAGGCAATATTAGCTCACTTTCTCTTGGCATGGGTTCTGTCCTGTGCTCTTCCCAATTTGACTTACCAACTTACAGCTAAATGTGAAGTACTGGGCTTTGAGCTTTTTTTTTTTCTTTTGTTCAGGCATAAGCATTCTGACTCGTCAGAATGTTACAGCTTTATCAGCTCCTTACCTCAGACAAACTTTCAGAAAATTCAGACCTGTTCTGTTGAGTTTATTTTTCATAGGCTTTTTTTAGATGGTTTCCTTTTCAGCCACCTGCAGTGCTCTTTGCAATTGCAAATGTTCATCTCCTATGAAGTTGCTTTTTTTGGCACACAAAATGCTTTTCGTTTGACATACAATTTTGTTCTACTCCCATGGTGGTTCTTTAGTGAGTCCAAACTACTGAAGAAGCCGTTTAATTTTTTCTTTCTGTTGTGCTTTCCTACAGTCAAAAATATATTTAGGTTTGTATGTTTTGTTTAATTCTAGACAAGTGCATTGCTTCCAGTAAGGAAAAGAGGGACTCAGTCAGCTACTTTAAAAGGTTGGAACTCTTATGTGGAAGCTTGCATAAGTATATTTAGTTTCTTTTTCTTCTGAATTGACTTACTCATGCATATCTTCAGGAATACCCAGGGAAAAAAAAAAAAGTTGAATTAACTAATATCACAGACTGAAATACACTCACGCATACAGCTGGAATTTTGACTTTGCATAATCAAAAGCATTTATCTGCTTTTTGTGCTTTTTAGGGCTGAATACAAATGTAACATGACTGCACATCCCAAATGTTGTTCTGTCAAAAATCCATCACTGTTGAAACACTTCTCTTTTGAAGTGTCTTACACTTTAAAGACTGGTTTTAATCAGCAACAGGTGTTAGTTAAGGATTGAAATGTTTGTTCAGTTCACTGTGTAGAACACTAGAGGAGAGGGGATGTGCTTTGGTAGTTCTCTTATTGGAATCCTGTCTTAGTAAAGGGAACGTGGTGGGTCAGAGGAAGGGTTGAGTAGAAGAACTGACATTCAGAAGGGTTTTTGTCCTACAATGTGCAACTCAGGTTACCAGTTGTTTAAGTTGCCACGTGCTGTAGTTTTGATCTGATGCAGAGCTGGGTCTGTACTTCCTGTCGTGCAGTGCTTGTGAAGTGGTGGGGTGTGGGGTTCAGCCACAGCTGAATCTCCTGCAAATACTGGAAACCATATTCTAGAGTGATCAGGGATTTTGTGTCAGAACAGGGAGTGACACCATGGAAACTATTTCTCTCTCTTCCCTCACTCCTGACACTGGACGCTGAAAAGCCGTAGACTTTAGGAGGCATGTCGCTGTTGTACCGGGGATGGCAAGAAACGACATAAGCCCGATCCAGGAAGAGATGGAATTATTTATTAATTTACAGGCTCGTTTATATATCAAGTTTGCTTGAATGGCACAAGGCCATTGGTCCTTGACCATCCACCTCCCAGAATGATTGGTTAAACTCTACAACACCCATTTCAAAATATTTCTCTAGTCAGTATCACAAACAATGTTGCATAACAATCGTGCACCTGCAAGATAAAGGGATTGGTTTACAAAAACTTCTAACTGTTTTCGGCCAGTGTCTGTGTAAAAGCAAGGATTCTCACACAGACACTGGCAGAAAGCTCGAAAATCTCCCTGCGACCAAGCCTTCAGCATCCACAGAGGCAGGTGGAGATAAATACCTTGTTTCTTCTATGTGTCTTCCCACAAAGATCTACATTAGTGATGCATTTTTTCTAACTGTTTATTATACTCAAGCTCTTGAAGAAGGTATTGAACGAGCAGTTGCATTTGAAAGAAAAAAAAAGTTATCTGGAACACAGAAATTTGTTGTACTCCATATGAACATGTATCACATGTATCACCGGGTCATTGGAGGGCTTGTGGGTTTTTTTTAATGAATAATATTCATAATGCACTTCTTATTGCAGTGTGTGTACATTTAGTTTGCTTAAGTGGTTAAAACTGGCAGTAGATTTTGCCAAAGGATGGGAAGTATGGTCTGTAACTCACTTGTGCATTTTCATTAGCAATTAAAAACATCAGTGGAAGGTGTTTGACAGAAATCTGGGCAATCTGTCACTGGGTGTCACTGTGCTCAGAGCAGGCAGCTGTGGCAGGGCTGCCTGTACCTGTGCCCACCTATACTCTGTCTATTCCTGGTGCTGCTGCAGGTGCACAGCTCCAAGCCTAAGCAGCAAAGCTCCTTGCTTGGCATAGCACAGGAAGTCTGGCGGAGCCAGGAATAGAACTTCAATCTGCCGTTTTCCAGGCTCTTGCTTTTAGCCACAGACCCATCCCACCTCTTCACTCGCTGACATCCTGGCAGACAGCCGCCTCCTGTGCAGGGCCAGCTGCTTCTGCAGCGCTGTCTGACCTCCATACTCCAGATGTTTGAAGTTCCATTTCCCCCATGCTTATGTGAACTTTAGCAAAGTGCTTCTGGCATTTCACCAATGCAGCGAGGAGGAGGGAGGACTGTTGCCTTAACTGTTTTCTTTCTGTAACAAGGGCCTCTCTAGAGCTGCTAAAAATCTCTCCCTCTGTAGGACTTAAACTCCATTTGCCTTCAGTTGCTGTCTGCCAGTCTTACTTCCCGCATCCCTCTCCCTGTTCCCAGAGATACTCTGTGGACCTCCCCTCCTTATGCTCTATGTTGACATCATCTTCCTTTCAGTTGGGGAAAGCGGGGAGCAGGGGGTGAGGCTGTGATGAGACTTCCTTGTGTTGCTCCAAAAATGTTTTTCATGCATAGACCCTAATTCTGTGAGGTGGCATTTCACAGGTGAGACCTACTGGCTTCCAGCAGCTGCCCCATTTTGTCTGATCAGCCTCTTGCATGAACATGCTTGTGGTAGCCATTAGGAGAATAATGTGAGAAGCTTCTTTCCTTCAGTGCTTTCAGAGGGATGAATATGTATCCTACATAGCAGTCCTCCCATTTGCACTTGGCACCAGGAAAGAAAAATCAGGCATGAACTCAAGTCTGGCTCTTGGATGAGTGGGCTGGTTTCTTTGCTCTGATTCTTGTCCTAGAATGTCATGTACCCGCTCCCAGTCCCTCTGGTCTATCCTTGCTCCGTGTCCCCTTTCTGCTCAGCTTCTTCAGGAGAATGCGTGACTAGGTTTGACAGTAGGGTACTCTGAAAAGCATCTATAGAAATAATCCTTTAGCTGAACAGGCCTGTCTTTCCTTTCCTGTGCTGTTGTATAGGTGTATGTGTCACTCCACAGGTTGTGTTTTGGAAATTGGGGTACAGTTGGGGTCCCATTTTCAGTGAATCCTAGCCTTCCTTTTTGAAGGGAGGCTAAAGGTGAGGGTATTTGTCTATGGCTAGTAATCTTTAAGCCTATTTCTCTAGCTTTTGTTTTCAGTTTCTTGATTTTAATGAGGCTTTTTTTCTTTTTTAAACACTTGCAAGCACATGTTCTGTCAGTCAGGAATCAATTTTTTTGTTAAGTATGTCTTGAAATGAATACAGCTTAAACTTTCTATGAAACTATGTGCGTTATGGTTTTACATTGTGTGTTTCTGAATTCTAAAAACATACAGGAAGCAAACAGTCCTGAGTAAATGGGATGTCTATGGTATACTTCACTCCCTGACCATTTACCCCTTCCAACTGTCCTGATATCCCAGAAAAAAATATCTATGTGAACATTGCTGAAATCTGGTTTGCTTATGCCGATGGCAATTGCTAGGAGAATCTGAGGAAAACTGCTAGTGTATATAAAGAAAGATTTAAATTCTAAATCAGGGGCTAGCTCCATAGGATTAAACTAGCATATAACTGTGTTCAGACAAAATTGAAGAAATAGTGATAAACTGTTAAAATAAGGCCCACAATCAACACTTTTTAAACCCTCTTCTCCATTGGATGATATTAGTAAAATGCATTGTTAGCATTGTGATTTTATTTTTTATATATATTAATATTTTATGTAGAGAAATGTATTTTAAAAGTGTACATTTACGTATGAGTTGCTTCTGGAAGTGGGACTTAGTGTTTCTCTCATTATTTTTCCTTTGATCTCTCTGGTGCCTTTCCCCCCCTCTTCTGGTGACAAATATTTTATATGGACTGTGAAAGTTGCTGTATCCATCTGTGTTGATGGCCCTAGTTCATTGTGTTAATCTGTAAAAGCTCTTGAATGTGAGCCCTCTGTGCAGGAAAAGGAAGGTGGCATATCAGATTACATGAGATATGGCTTATCTGGCTCCTCTAGCCTTTTACCTTAAGAGGCCTGGATTTACCCGGACTTGGGGAGATGAAGCGTTCTGGAGAGCCTGTCCTGCTATTGTCGCTTGTCTGTATGCTGAAGAGAATGTGTGAGAAACTTCTATCTATAAATCCATCAGAAAACATTGCTGGGTTTCCAGCTCTGGAAATACAACTCCTAAATCTATTTCAGTTGCCTCCTACATCACCCGCACCACATACAAAGCAAACACGCAAGGTGAAACTCGGATGTCCAAATGATTCAGAGGGATAGGAAACCTTACTTTCATGCTGCAGGTTCAAAAGGCATGGCAGGATATTCTGAGGGTTCTCAAATGACTTTAGACAGTGGTGTTCGGGCAGATATTAGCCTTAATGAAAGTTGGATTGAAGGATTGTTTATGTGAAATAAAAAAGTCTTGAAATTCTTACATTCTTAAAGGAATTTGGGGAACTGAAAAAAAAATCTCCCTTTTTCTTTTCCTCTAGTAACTGTTGGTTGTTGCTAGCACTGGGTTTCTTCTGTGGGTTGACTGATAAATTGACAGTGCTTTAGCAGACTTGATTCTGGTTACTGTCCAAGAGGCTGAAAATGTCTTGAAATTGTCTCTTGAAGAGGGGAATGGTAAGAAAGGCCTTTCCCTTTTTTGTTGTGAAGGTGAAAGATAACCAATATAAAGCTTTTAGTATGGTACCTTCATATGAAATTTGTTTAAAGTTAACTAGGGACTTGAATTGCACACAATCGATGGCTAACTGGACATGATAAAAGATTGCATCAGTCTTCTACCTTAGAGACAGGATTGACTCCACCAGTCCCTGACAACAGGGCAGTACTTCAGTCGAAGTTTCTTTCAGCTTTTTTATATGCTTCTCATGTGTTGGTTAACTTAACCAGATGTCTGTGCTGAAGAACTGGGAAGAGGCAAATGCTCACCAAACTGACTGGCTGTGGTCTGTAACTGAGTTGGTATGGTCACAGCTGGCGTATTCAAACAATTTCTAGTCAACAGAATTGATAGTTACAATCCCCAGCACCAGTACAGCCTCATAGTTTGGAGAAGATCCCCATGGAATAAATGTGTGTGCACGGTGATAAACAAGGGTGACCAATGCCGGTTGGGCTGACGCTCTGCTCTCTGTGTCTCCCGTGAGGCCAGGCCTGCTTAGTGCTTGGACTCTTCTGGACTAGAGATGGAAGTAAACTACTTCATTTCTGTAGGTAAATTTCTTGAACAGTGTCTTGGTGGGAATCAGACAATATATAAGCAATAGTTTCAAGTCAAATACTTGAGTTACTAACACTTTCGTCAAGAGTTAGTAAAATGTATAATTTGTAACATTGTGTAGAGGTCTGGTTGTACATGATGTCATAAAACCCCAAACTACTCACTTGTGCTTTTTCATGCCTGATGTGCCTTGAACCCATAATTGATCTTTTCTGTAGAATATTTATTTGCAGTTTAAATATCTTCACATTTCCCTATGTTGAACTTTCTTTACAAAATAACAGCATAAAATGGTGCTCCCACTGAAGAAGTTAGCTGTTTGACCGAGCTCATTAAAGCTGGGGATTTCATTGTTCTTTTTGTAGGTCACACTGACTTCCTTGCAGGTGGCCTGTGCAATGTGCATTGTCCAGGTCTCTTCAGCACTGTTACTCAACCATAACTCAATTATTTAAAAGGTCTTACTAAATATGCTTTCTTTCTGGAAGTAGCAGTGGAATAAATTTGTATTTCTAAAACAGAACAGGTTGATATTCTTAGTCTCACCAGTTTATTTTCATTTCAGGTAGGCTTACTGTATAAATTATATAGCAAGATAATGAAATCTGTAGTTTTGGAGAATGACAGTAAGGGTTAGTATTAAAGCTGGGTTTAGGAACAGATTGCAAAGAGTGAGGGTTTGGGTTGTTTTTATTTATTAAGGCATGCCAAAAGCACCTTAGTGTTTGTTTCTTAAGTTATGTTTCCTTTGGTTAACACTACACTTTATAGTCTGGGTGCTGAACTTGTAGTAGAAAATATTTGTTTGTGTTATAAAGTTTTTAACATTTAACTATATGTATTTTACTGCCATGTATGACCAATTAAGTCTGAAGCTGTGACTGATTTTTTTGTGGGCAGTAGAACAGATACTATCTTTCATGTTGAAATGTGAAGAAGTAAGCTTGGAATCCAGACAGTTGTACCAGAGGTCGAGGAAGGAAACTAAACTTTCTCTGCTCCACTCACTGTCCCATGCATTGCATAGTTATATTGATGAGGTTCAGTCTGAAACCTGTGCCTTTGCCCAGTATTTTGTGTCACATCAGGCACAGTTTCTGCTGGAAGAAGATATTATATTTGATGGATTGCTGTGATGTGGTACGTCAAATCTAGTGTTCCAGTTGACTTGTCATTGACTAGAGGTCTTAGGGTTTTTTTTTTCCTAAGCAATTCTTTTATCTTACACTGCCAGCAGTGTCCTTTGGTTAAGAGAATCTCACTCTTCAGGTATAGAATGGGTGAAATACTGTTCTCTCCATTAACTTGGAATTTCAGTGATGCAATGTTTAGCATGCAATCATTTCAAGTTAGAAGGAACCAATAAGGATCATTAAGTCCAACTCACTAAAGCTCAACCATATGACTTAGTGTCATCCAGATGCTCCTTGAACTCTGACAGGCTTGAGACCCTGACCACTTCCCTGGAAAGCCTGTTCCAGTGACCAACCACCCTCTCAGTGAAGAACATTTTCCTAACGTCCAGTCTGAACTTCCCCTGACATGGCTTCATTCCTTTTCCTCGTATCCTATTGCTGCTCACCAGAGAGAGAGAGATCAGCACCTTCCCTGTGTGCTGCCCTCCCTGAGGACGTTGTCAGCTGTGATGAGGGTAGCCCTCAGCCTTCACTTCTCCAGACTGAAGAAACAAAGTGACCTCAGCCACTTGTATGGCTTTCCCTTGAAACCTTTCACCATCTTGGTCACCCTCCTCTGGACACACTCTGATAGTTTGTCCTCCTTTCACTGAGGTGCCCTAAAGTGCACACAGGACTTCAGGTGTGGAGCAGATTCCTTTGGGGAAGTACAGCTCCAAGTTTGTGCAGAACAGGTTGCTGAGGCTCAGGACATGTAATTACAGCAAGTGCAGTAGGAAGATGGGGGTGGGAAGCAGTAGCAGGTCATGCTGCTTGCATGGCTGATATGTCTTATGTCTGGGTTTTGTTTGTATAAAGTAATTGTAATCTGTTCTGCTGATGTTTAGGTATGTATAGCACTGATGCCCTGTAATCAGGGTTCTACTTGCCTGAAATAAAGTATTAGTAAGAGACCCAACCCTATATTTAACCACAAACTGGAAAAGCATAAAAGGGAAACAATGTCAAAATTACAGAAAACTGTTGCCAATAATAAGCTGCTTGGTCTTCCTTGTCTCCTTGCTTTAGAGAAATTGACATGTTAAGGAAGCCTGTGGATTGTGGTCCTACATTCTTTCTTATCTGAGTGAGTTTAGGGACAAATTGAAAAGTTACTGGCTTGCAGCTCTGTGTGGCATAGGGCATTTGTTTGTATGATGTGAAAGTTCTTAAAAGCATTGCATGAAATGGCCTGAAAAGCTGTCATTAAAAGTGGTGGTGTAATCTCAGGATTTTTTTTGGTCTTATGTGTTTGAATGTTAGATTTTTTAAGATCAAGGAAATGTCCTTGAAGTGACTTTTTGCTCTTCCTTGAACTAACATAATGGTTTGAGTTTTGGGGTTTATTTTTTTGGGAGGGGGGAGTCTGGTGAGTGGGGGTTTTTTGGTGGTGTGTGTTTGTTTGTTTTGGGGTGGGCTTTTTGTTTTGTTTTGTTGTATTCTTTTACTTGTAACTTTCTACCCTGTATCTTAGTCTCACTTTGGGGGAGTTTTACCTGATAGCCACGATTTGCACAGTTGAGAGCTAGGAAGCTGTTCTCTCCCCTAGCATTTGCTCTTCCCAAAAGCCTGGCAGCTTTTTCCAGGTTGCTGGAAAGATAGCTATGGAGCACCACACAGTGCTTCTCCTGTCTCCTCTGTCAGCTGAGTGTGTGCTGTTACAGCTTAATTCCTGAGGAACTGGAGAGGAGCAGAGTAGGAAACCAGAAGTGGCGTTTTCCTGCACAGCACTTCTGCAATATCAGTTAATTTAACACAAGTCTAAAGGGTATTTGCTTGGTGTAAATTTGTGGTATTAGTGTAATGAGCTGTCCTGTCCTTCAGGACAGCCTGAAGTTGATGGTGCCTGGTTAGTGGAGTTGATTTGATTGAGGTTATTCTTTGTCTTTTATTCTCTGCTCTTTCCCATCCGTGTATGCATTTAGTGAGAGAAGTGGTAGCTGTGCAAGTATCTGGCTCATAAATTTGAGTTGCAGTGTTTCAGGAGTAAAGAGATTGTAGAGCTTTGAATTGTTTCTCTTTTTCCTTTTTTATTTTAATACCCCCATATGTGTGAGCTTTATTAAAATGTTTAGATATCCTAATATTAGCTTGCCCAGAGATACTTCAGTCTGTATTTACTGTATATTGTTTGTTCTGGGCTAGCACACTCTAGCACATGGGTAGAGTGGTATCTGCCACCATAATAAAAGAACAACTATTGCTGTGCTTCACTTGGCCTTGAGGCTGCTTCTAAGGAAGCAAACAGTTAAATTTTAACTCTACATCCTGTTGTTCAACTGATTGTTGTTTGGTTTTTTTTAATGTGGTTTGAAGAAGACAGATAGTGGAGGCAGCTAATAATTAACAGTTCCTTCAATCTCCAAGCTTCTGGATTAGCTGGCATAGTCCCTGGCACTCAGTTGTAATGGCAAAGGGGTTTGTTTGACGAGTTCATTTAAATTTGCTTCCCAAAGGAAACACATTGTGCTTTTGGAAGGACTGTCTTTTCCCTCTTCTCCAAAACAGTATAAAGCTGGGCTTTGTCTCACTGGATTATGTTGTCTAGGAGTGAAAATCCCTGCCCTATTCCCCAAATTTTAAATTATGTTATGTATTTGTTTCAGCAAAGGCCAAAGACACCTGAAGCTGGTCTGATTGCTTGCTTGTTAACCTGTGCTAACCCGTGCCACTTAGCCATACTTTGCTCCTCTCCATCTTTGATATCTAAAAGTAGGTTTTGTACATAAAATCACAAACCAACTACTGTTTAGCTGTCTTGTTACCATGCCAGAACAAACGCTTATGGCTACAGATGTCAAGTGTGACCAGAGTTTTGAGAATGGTCTGTTTTGGCTGTTACCTGGTATATGTGGCTTGTCTTTTTTGGAAATTAACTGTTGACTGGCTGGAAAGCTTTGCTGTCCTACTAAAAACTGCTTGTGTGTTGAGTTTTTCATCTTTTGAAAGTGAGAAACATTGCCTATGACTAAACAATAAACTTCCATGTGAACATCAAGCAAACAGATGTAAATGAAAATGGAAGAATGACCAATTGTTGTGTGCTTTGTTTTGCATAATGTTCACATAAGACTTAATAATATGCAGATCTAAAAAAACCCAGTAATTTTTTGAAGAAGTAAGATGCTGTCTAGTAGCTCTGATGGTCAGTCTGTAGCTGTGGGCAAAGCATATGCAGTGAGCCTTTGCTTTGCATAGGGGTAAAACCCTGCCTTGCTTTTCTGGTGCACCAGATGTGGTAGGAGTTGAAGTCTCGTTTGCTTTGAACAGCAAGTTAGTCTCTTGCACAGGCATGTCTGAATGCCTTTCAGGATTTACATACGTGCCCTATTGCTGGCCCTGCACTGTGGTACAGATACTCTTCTTTTTGCTTTCTTTGCCTTACTGAAATTCGTGCAGAGACTTTACAAATCACTGCTCAATACTTAATTTTGGATAAGCTGTCTGATGAAATTAATATATGGTCCTTTCCTATTCTAGGAGGTTTTTCATTAACAACAATTTGTTGGCAATATTACTTATGTCAGTTTCCAAAGCATGTATGGTACAGCATCCGTTCCTGGAATTTCTTATCCTCTGTTCCAGTAACTTACGGAATTTTCATTGTCCATTGCAGGGAGGAAAAGTCAGTTTCATGGACTACCTGCTAGAAAAAGATGCATCTTTTTGTACTCTGAAGTGCTTTGTTTTGTTTTGTTGTTTTTCTTTTGCTATCAGTGTTAAGAGAACTCTTAGTATAAAGATGCAACTTTGTCCATCCACTGAACAAAAAATGAATTTATTAGTAACAACTGATTTGGTTTGTGAGGATGAAGTAGAAGCATGGATTTATTTCAAGGGACATAGCCATATTTTAAAAAACCCTATTTTGAAACATTGTTGTATGTTTTTTAAATTGATGTTCTCAGCCTCCGGAATTGCTATGTTATTCCGCGGGCTTTGAAGTTGGTTCTTTTTCTCTCCTCTGCAGTGCTCATGTATTACAAAATATGAAGAGCTGCTTATTATTAAAGAGTTTTGTAAGATAGTTTAAGACCTGCTGTTACCATTGAACAGAAAGGTTCAGGTTGTGCAGAAAAATTGGAAGAGATGAACATGTAGCACAGCACTCATATAATTCTTTCAGCAAGATCAAGAAAACAATGAAAAGGCAGAACTAATATGTGTGTTTTAGTCTCTAAAAGGAAAAGAACAAATAATAGCTACATTTGAAAAAATTAGACTAGTCTCATTCTTTAGTCTTCATTCTATCATCTGTGAAATCGGCTGCAAGAGAAAATGTGGGTGCAGTGGGTGATACCTGATGCTGATGTATTGGTAGATACTTGATGTATATGGGATTGTCTCATTTGGAAAGGCATTTTTTTAATTCCTGATTCGGGGATTTTTCAGAGCGTGAGCATTTAGAACAATAAAGCTTGTCCCAAAGTTTTATTGGGGTAGTTAATTAATTTATTCCAAATAAGCTAATGCAGACATACACATTTAATGTCTTGCATTGCTCTGGAAAATGACATCTCTTATTTCTATTAAGATTCTGTGTGCTTCAAAAGTAAAAGAACCTTTTGCAGTGTTACAAGTAGTCTGTTATTTAGCTTTAAGCTATGAAAACAAGCTTGCTTGGTATTACTGGTTTTAGGTGCTTCTCTACCTCCATTCCCGCTTGTAATCTGCTATCAAACTGTTAAGGAAGGGTTTATGTCTTTTTGTACTCAGGAGAATTTAAGATTATTTGAGCATGTGCACCAGTTAATGAAAAAAACAGTTCAGCTGAAGACATTTCACAGTGAATGCTGGCTTTCCTAGAAATGTTCATTTCCTGGATACTAATCTTGCTTTTTTCGTCTTGCCTCATATAGAAGTAGAAATATCAACTAATTTTGTGCTTCATCTTTGACTTTGCTTCACTAAACAAAACCTTGCACATCACAACATTCATTTTAGATTAAACCATTTCTAGAGATGTACCTAAATGAGGTAGGATTTAGGATGACAAGGCTTTTTCTTTCTTTCTGAACCTTCACTGTTTTTTTTTCTATGACAGCCTTTCCAGGAGGAATTGATGCTTATAGACTAAGATTTATTTTCCTCAGTAGATAAAGTGGTGGCTTGATAGGTTTTGCTCAAAGGGGTGGTTTTTTGTCAGATATCATCTCCTTCAATGAGATCCTGAGGTTCTAGTAGGTACTTAAACCATTACATTCAATCCCTGAATCTTGAAATAGGCTTCCTAGAAATGAGACTTCCTGTGGCATCCAGTGCTTGATTTGTACTTGTTCTCCTTCAGCTAGGGTTTAAGGAGTGGTTATATTGCATGTAGAAGAATGTGTCTGTTATGTGAAGCTTAGTTTGATTTTTTTCACAGACTGCTGGACTGATCTTTGTCTCTTTTTTTTTTTTAAATTTTTTTAAAAATAAAATGCGGCATATTTTATATTCCTTTACTTGCATCTTTAAAGCTTTGTTTTATTCTTTCAGTAAAGCTGCTATAAACAGTATGACTGAAACTAGCCCCAGTGCTGAAATTAGTCCCTCCCTGTGCAGACTCTCACTCTGATATGCACTGATGGCTTTGCTGAAAGAAATTACCACACAGACTTCCCAAGCTTAGTCCCCCTCTGGGGCTCTGGGCAAATTGCTTAGCTTGTCTGTCCTGGTTTCCCAGCTGTGGAGTTGGAGTAATTTATTACCAGTGTCAGTCATAAGAACACTGAGAGTTAATCTGCAAGGACTGTATCTGCATAGTGTCTTTGGAGTGTCGAAGCAGTAACGTATAATTGTGATTTTATTATTAATATTGGTTATTTCATTAAGGTGTAATTTTCTAACAAGGTTCGTGTAGATTAAACTCATTTCATCAATAAACTGGCATCCTTCCAGCAGCATTAACTCAGTTCAGACTCTTTGTCTAACAGTGAAGCCTAAACATGTAGCTAGCTCTGTAAAGAAAACAGCAAATGCCTAAAGAAACCCATACTTTCTTGTTTTTAATCTAGACTGTGGACATCCATAAAGAAAAGGTCGCTCGCAGAGAGATAGGCATTTTGACGACCAATAAGAACACATCAAGAACTCACAAAATTATAGCACCAGCGAACATGGAACGTCCTGTAAGGTATATTCGAAAACCTATAGACTACACGGTGCTGGATGATGTTGGCCATGGCGTAAAGGTAAGAACTCCTGGACATTTGAGGACTCCACATAACACAGACCAGGAGATAGGGTTGGGGCAGAATGTTACTGATACTAAAATGTTCAGTTCCTTTATGATAGGAAGGGTTATGGGTGTGAGATGCTCCCACATACAAACATTTCAGTAACAAAATGGATTGTTTTACAGTGAGGGTTTTTTGAGCAATGTTTGCCATAACCTTGTGACTGTCAGTGATAGTCACAGTGTCAGGAAATTATGGCTCATGATCTTAGGCTAATGACTTGACAAAAAAGCCATGACTGACTTTAAAATTATCACTACTTCTGCCTCTAGGTTGTCACTGCCACTCAATTTTTCTCAATAACTAAAGAAATAAAGGAAGTCATCTCTTATGGGGAAATTGGCTGGTGGGGGTGGGGTTTTTTTGGTGGTTTGCATTTAAATCTCAGTGGCATTTGATGTTTTACTCCCACTGGACAGCCTAACTTTCCTTTTCTCTAAATACAAGCCTTGATAAATTACTGTCTACGTCTCTTGAAATGGTCGTAGTTAGAGTGAATTAATATAACACCATTTGCTCCCTGGTCATCTTTTTGTAAAAAATACCTTTGTATCCCTCTAGACCAGGTGTTTCAGGTACATTCAGTTTGCAACAATCTTCTCTTGGATGGCATTTGTTCAAAACCTGTGTAACCTCTAAAGCTTGATGTGCTCTGGTCAATCAGTTGTGCAGCTGTATCAGCCCGTCCTGTGCCCTTTGAATCGCTGAGCTCAAGGGACAGATCTTTCAGAATGACTTGGCACAGCAGAGTACCAGGGTACCTCCTGCTTCGTAGTAGCCCTCCAAATGCCCACGGGAGTCTAATTCCAGCACAAGTTAGAAAGTAGTTCTGTACCATGACAGCTCTAGGCTATGAATTAATGTAGTGACTTCAGACTACCTGGTCTTTTTGTTTTGTTTGTAGGTGAACCCGTATTAAACCTGTAACTCTTAGGATTGTTTTACACTAATAAATTAAGCCAGTCTTGATGAATAACAGTCTTGTATAGAATCCTGACAGACGTGTTCTGAATTGCTATAAAATGGAAACACCGGAGTCAGAGAAATTGATGATTTTTCAGTATAGCCTGCATTTGAGGAGAATGTTCTATGAATAGAGAGTACAGGAATTCAATATCAGGTTATTGGTTTCTGCATTTAAGTGCTCCAGGGATCAAGTGCTATAGAAGACTTTAAAAGTAGAATAATTACTGTTAGCCTCTGAAATTGATGCTTTGCTGAGCTACTCGCCTTCTGCAGACTCAAAACAGGTTGTTTGATCCATGAAGGCTGAGGTTATTAAGGCTTAGGTCTTGCATTTTCCAATATCACTATTTCCTTTTGGGACTACTGGTGTCTTTATCCATGTGACCCTCTTTTTTTAGTGGGTGGAAATGAGGTGCTGTTTACCCATTTCTGGGCAGTTCTTATGGAATGGTTTTAGTAAAGGTTTTTTTTGAATGTTAGTGGTTTATTCTATACTAAAAGCTTGGTGTTTTCAGAGGTAAAAAAGCCTCTAGTAATAACCAAATTACCAACTCGATTACAAGACAGCTGCAAATTGTATCTTGATATTGTTTCTTTGAGTGACTTGCCTAAGTCTGTTTTACAACTGTGAAAGGCATGAAACAATTGGTATTTTTATGTAGACTTGTTAGACAAATGAAATAAACTGCCAGCCAGGCCTCAGGTATGTAGTTCAAGGTGGCTGCCATGCATTAGAGACACTGTTGAAAGGAGTGTGCTGAGTTAGTGAATGACACAATTAAATGATTTAGCCACCTTATTACTTGGGTTCCAAGAGTGTGACACAGATCAGAGCTCTGAAGGAAATAGCTTACTTAGTCACCTAGATGTAGGTAGTGGTGTTACAAGAAAATCAAACCAAAACAACTTACGAAGCTGGATCAGGTCCTGTTGGAAGTCAGCACAAATGAAAGATGATGCTGAGAATCTGAGTTGCCTCTTGAATCTACAGTTAGGAGAGAGCATACAATAAACTGAATTACAAAATTTGTCTTGTCCAGAGTGGTCTTAGAAGATGCTTCAGTCTCTGTTAAGTCTTATTTTCTTGAGCAATGATTTCACCCCAAGTTGGACAGCAACATGTCCAATAAGCCCTTAGAAACCATGTTTTTCTAGAGAAAAAGAAGTTTGAGGTCTGCTTAGAACAATTGTCAGTTTGACTGACTTGCAGATCCTTGAATGTTTTCTGCTGTAGCAAGTGTCAGTAAAATACAGTTCAGCACATACATTGGCATTTAACTATTAAATAAAAATTATACAACACTTTGAAATCTGTAGATGGCAATTTATTGCTGTTAATGGGACTTGGTTCTGGTGTAGGATTTGATAAAGAAACATAAAGGAAAAATACAGGGAGGAGAAATCAAAGATACAGACTGGATTCCCCTTTTATTTATTTAAATATTAATCCTAGGAAAAATGTTGTATATTTTATGAGGTGATCCTGAACTGTTTCATATGAAAAGTGTAGATAAAAATTTTGTCTCACCGAGTTAAATAACAAAATTAGGGGAGGTGTGTAATCCACAGGGTAAATGCTATCATCACCATACATCTTCCATCTGAGCAAATGCAAAAACACCTCCTGTGTATACTCACAGCTCATTTTCTTTGTCTCTGCTTGTTGTGGCTGTGTAGAAAGGATGCAAAAGCAGATGCATATGCTTGGGGCATGGAGAAGGGCTCTGCATGCCTCCCTCTGTCTCACACGCATGCAGCAATTTCTGTGGGGGCAGGTGAGGGTGGAGGTGGCAGTGATGGGTAAGCAGCTGCTCTCTGTAGCAGGTTTCCTCACTGGTGGGAGACACTTCCTTGGAAGGCAGCGCTGTTTCCTCCTCCAGCACGTTCTTGGTTGAAAAGCTTTTGTAGAGCATCCTAGGGTCACAGAGGTACTTTCTCCTTCAGCCTGAAACCTCCATGGCAGCCCCTAAGTACCCCAGCTGCTGCACTCCCTGCCCCTTCCCTTTGCAGGGACAGATACAGACAATGTCTCCAAAAATTTCTTTTCTTAATATATGTCCCTATGAAGCCAAGGCTAGCATCAGTCAAAATCAGGAGGGCTTTTGAAGTTGGTTTGCTAGCAAGAAGGCTTTCCTTTGCAACACAGATATGTGTTGATGGCTCCAAGAAACACACAGGGAAGCATTTTTGCTGGTCTGTTAAGTGGTTGCTCAGCTGTCACCCTCTGGGCATGGGGGAATGTAGCTAAAGTAATTCTTTGTAAACAAGAGTAACTGTCGTTATCTACCTTCTTGTGTAGAGCTTGGTTTGAAATTATTAGGCAGAGGCTACTTTAACATTTCCTTCCTCCTCTTCTCCTTTTCTTGTGAAAGGAAAGAAAAAAAATACTGTGCCAGCAAATAAATAGGTCAAACACAATTACTCATACAGAAAATCCTCAGTTTAAGAGCGGGGAGAAGGAGGAAGCTTGGAAGCTGCCTTAAAAACCTTAAATTTGCCCTTAAAAGCCAAATTATAATTGGCCTTTGAATTTATAATAATCTCCTTTTTGAGTAGGAGGCAGGTGGAATTGCAGCAATTTGTAAAATGGCAGCTGAGTAGGAAATTGAAGTGATGATGCCTTATGGTAAAGGCAGATAAAACGTTGAATACATGCCTAATTGAAATGCCTAATAGCTGTAATTGGATCAAGTTTATTTTATGGAACTAATAGTTCTTCAAAACCAAACTTGAATTGTATATGAAGATTGATCACTTTTCAGTTTTATTTTAAGGAAAAAGATTGTAATTTTGTCACCATAAAAAAATTTGCATTTCAGCACATGAAAGCTGTAAGAAGCTTTTGAGCCCAGAAAGTCTAACAGGAGTTAAGCATTCAGAAATCTTTCTTAAGGAAATAGAAGTTGGAAGGACTCCCTTAAAGTAGGGATTGGGCCAGAACTTGACAAACACTAAGCCTCGAGAAGGGAGTCTTGCTCTTACCCTTGTGCTTCTCAGCATGTCCTACTTGTCTGCAGTCCTTATGCTTATATCTGTGTCAGTGCAAAATGAAAATGCAGATGAGATGCTGATGTGAGGATGAAAGGCTACCTAATCATGCCTACTTACCCTTTAGGATAAGACTGTTTATGTGTAGCCACTGGAATATTAAATTTTAAATAATTCACTCTAATAAAACCCAAGTGAGATAGGGATCCTGAACTGGAGCTGCTGCTGCCTTTGTCCCCTTACCAGCCTCTGTCAGACATTCACGCTTCAAAGGACGTCATGTTGCCAATTTCATTAATGTCACATCATCCCTCTGGGGTCACGGCCAAACAGTAAATATTGCTGTAGGGTAAGGAATGCTTCTCTGGGGGAAAAAGGAACTTCCTGTTGCCAACTCTAATGACTCTGTTATGAGTGTTAACACAGTGTGCTTTCCATAGGGCACTTGCTACTGGAAATTCAGAAGTGTGCCTAGTGTCATCTGATATAATGTAGGTTTCAAGCCTTTTGGCTTGCAAAGGAAACACAAAACTTTGAGGTCTCTTTACTTTCTAATTTTTATTTTTTTTAATGCTAGCCTTAGTTTATTGTAGTTAGATTCAAAGTCACCAACTCAACTGAAAAATCTTGAACTATTTAAGGGCAGTAATCTAGGTATCTTTCTCTAAACAAGACTACTGGGTGCTGAGACAACTATGTTAAATTTGTCTATCATCCACACCAGGTTTTTGTATGCGAATGCTTTTTAATTGGAAAGTTAAAAAAAAAAGAAATAAAGGAGAGAAGCAATACTGACAAACTACATCTGGTTGCTGTTAACAGAAGACTAATGACTAGGCTGCAAATATTAGTAGGGGAGGTTAAATTTCCCTGAAGAGAGACTTACCTACATATGTTCAATTTTTAAAGAAGTATTAATTTGAAAACTTAATTTCCTCAAAATAATCTGCTTTACTATAGACTATAAGGAAATGAAGAACAAATAAAAGCTTCTGACCCATTCTGAAAAGAAAATTGAGACACAGGAATCATTTCTTTAAAACTGCACAAAACTAGTGTGGCAGAAGCACGTTACCCTGGGTGTCTAACACCCACATACGGTCTGCCTGCTGAACAACATCTTTGATTACATATTCTACCCGACTCCATATCTTGATTTCTGTAAGGAAACCATGTTCTAGGCTTGGTTCTTTACTGTATCGTTTCCTCGGGCATCCCCTACCTTCACGTACAAGCACCTTTCCAGCTTCTGCTTTTCTTGCTCTGACTGTGTCACCTTGTGGTATTTCAGAACTGTCCCACTGATGAGACAGAAGGCAATCTTGTACAAAATTGCCTAACTGCGCACACATAATAGCATTTCAAAAGGTCTTATGGCTAGCTACCTTTCTGTAGGGCTATTCTCCCATGACTAATAAAGGAAGTACCTTTTTAAGTAAAAGGGAGGTTGACTAAAGAGTCAAGAGCGACCATATGGGGTTTTTTCTGTTGTGGTTGATGACTGTGCTTACTGGTTAAAGCTAACAGATCTTAGGCTGATTATTGCTTTTAGAGACCCTACGTATAAAAGTTCCAAGTTTGCCAGATACTTACTATTAATGGAGATCAGACTGGCACACTTTTTAAACCCTTGTTTCCATTGAAGAGCATTTATATTGGGTGGTCTTTAATGACCTCTTTCAGTCATCCTAGGTATGGCAGAATATAGAGTGAAATTGGCTCTTTAAATTCAGGAGTCGGAGAAGTAATGAGTGTATACAGCAGGGGAAGTACAACTGGCCTGCATAGAGATCTGAAGTTTCTGCTCTCTGAAATTGGAGATATTATAAATTCTGCTCTCTGAAATTAATAGCTGAAATATGCAGGAGAAACTTGCTGAATATCAGTGTGATAAGAATTTTGCTTCTGTGTGCAGGTGGTCTTTTGTGTGCTTACAGATAAATTTGCTCACATAAATGAGTTATTTGCCCCCTTCCCTAGTGCATCCCTATTTGCACCATACCCCTAGTTTTCCAAGCACAGTTTATAGCTCAAATGATAGCTTTATAGTTCCCTGCATCATGACTAATGTTCCCCCATGACTTGTTACTTGGCATGAAAACTTAATAGAAACCATTAGATAGCTGCCTCCTGAGGCCAGCCGGCAGAGTCCCTCAATGTCTGGACATCCTTTGGCTATCAGTAGGTACTTCTGATTTCCTCACACCCTTCCTTTTCATGCCATCCTTGGTCTTGTCCCCTTGACCTCAGTTACAGCAACCTGCAGTACTGCCTTTGGTAGCAGGTGTTTTTGTACTCTTTAGACTACCAGAACTGAGTATGCTGGAACTGCCAAAAGAGTTGCCTTAAGCAAATAAGTCTCTTGGTACTAGCAGTCATTGTTTGTCCTTCCAAACCAACAGCTAAAGTTCTACAGTCCAGGTGCTCTGAATTCCTGGCATGAGCTACAGGAGCAGCCTCAATTTTGGCTTTGATCAGTGCCTTGCATGGCTGTTGCAAACACCTGTTCTGCCTATTGCCGTAATTGCTTTCCTCCTTTCCAGCCCACTGCTGGCTCTCAGTCCTAGGCCAGCCTGCTCTCCCATGCTGAACAAACCCTGTGGATGTGTCACTGCCCTAGCTGTGATATTTTGGAAAGGGAGCAGCATAGACTCTTATTTCTTGAACCCGAGACTGTAGTTTCTTTCTCTTAGTTTTATGACAACCCTTAAAGCTTTATCCAGGACTGCCACGTGCTAGTTGGGTTTTCCCTGGAAAGGCAAGATTGTTCTACTTGCTTCTTTAAAACATCATCTGCTATATCATTGCAAGAAACCCCAACCAATACTGCTGCCTACCCTGTTTCCTTTCTGGGAACGTCCTGGTCTGTCTAGTTCTCACCCTCAGCATCACAAGCATCCCCAGCAAGCCTACAGACTGTTTTTGTTCTGATGTGCGTCATCCAGGATGCTGGCATCAGGTTGAAAACTGTCTCCTGTGTGTGCAGTAATACAAGTAGCAGGAGGAGAAGGGAATCATGCTCCTCACAGCTTCTGCAGGAGTTCTCAGTGATGCTCTTCATTTGACTAAGCTTTTTTCCTTTTGCACCTCCTGTCTCTTATTTTATACCCTCTTAGAACAGTCTCTTCCCTCTTCAAGCTGTGAACCGTATGCATGCTACTGCTTCTCCTCCTCATGCCCTGCATTTCCCTCCTTCCTGCCTCTGACCTTCTGGGTATGGATCAGGCAGTTGGTGGTGGTCACATTCTGCCAGCAGGCTGGCTGGCCTAGAGGCATTTGTAGAGAGATGCTTGTACATGCATTAAGCACATACCTGCTACTCCTTTTGGTTTTCTGCTGTCTTTTTTCACCTTCTTCTTCAAATCACACCAAGTCTAGACCCTGCTGCATAAACTGTTCTCAATTCCAAGCAGGTTTTTTTAATTGCTTAGAAAGCATCACATTTGGTTTTCAGACCAAGAAATGCAGCAATGTTGACCTCATAAGCTCAGCCAATAAATACAAAAAAAAAGTGCCCTCCTAATTAATTAGCTTGTTAACCATGATTAAATAGCCATATGGTTCATCTTGCTTTGGTTCATTTGCTTTCCCCTCTTACTTAGGTCTTTTGGATCAGCAGTTGCTCTCCCATGTGAATCCCAGTTCCTTTTGTGTTCTGGCCTTGTTTTCCTGCCTATATGAGCCTTGTTTATATTGACAGCAACAGAGAGGACATCTACAGACCTTTTTACATATAGAAAGCAGTATGACAACAGTTTCTAATTCTTCTGAACAATCAACTGTGTATCTGCCTGTGTATTGTTTAACTGGTAACAAAAGAGATGAAGCTCACCTGATGTAGTGCTAGAGATAGGAATAAAGGTCAAGAGCTGTTGGACTTCAGATAAATGTTTAGTGTACTTAGCAGTAGAAAGGTTTGAAATAAGATGAAGATTAACTAAATCATTGCTACATGTTGATGTTCATACTGTCCCTGCAGTGGAGGCAGAATGTAACAGGGATTAGGAGGGGGGGTGGAAGTACTCGCCATAAATACTGAGTGACACTGCATAAGGGAAGGAAAGAAAAGAAGCTCTTTGGTTTTATATTTTTGGGGCAGGCAAATTTAGTAGTAGAGGCTGGATAAGAGCCTTCCTTTTAAGCCTTCAAAACAGTTTCTAGCTATGTCTGCTGGGGAAGGACAGAACCGAGAGTTTCATTTTTTGGTCTCCTTCAACAAATTCCTTGTATGATGCCATTGCTGTTGGCAACTGGTGAAGTAAGGGGAAGGGTCACATATTCCTGTGAGAAGAGAAAGCAAATTTCATTATGAAAGGCCTGTTTTAAAAATACACTACTTGGGAGAATACTCTGGCATCTTGGAAACTGAACCTGCATGTTTATCCATGAAATAAGTATGTGGGGACAAGAGGTGGTTTAAATGCCTGTGAACTCTGCTGATGAACTTCTGCCCAGGCTCAGAGTAAATAGGATGACCTTCAAATTTACTTACCAGAGCTAAACTTTTTCATTTGAATTTGGAACAGGATTTATGTTTCTGTTCTTGTAATATGAATAACTTAAGGGCAGTGGCTTTCAACCTCATTTGATTTGTCAACCCCAGCTGGTTTTCAGTGGTTTTGCAGACCCTGGCAGAAGTCTCAAATGCATGTTTGCTGTATAGCATGTTTTAATTACTTTTTTTACTGAGTTCATGGATGCCTTTAAACTAGTCTGTGTTTCTTGGAGGAGAAGAAGATGCAAACCACAGTTTGAAATGCTCTGCCTTAGAAGGCTCATTCTGGAAGTAACAGCTTAATTCCAAACAACCTCAAAAAAAGCATTGGGATTATTTTGTTTTGAGTATTTGTATTTGCCTTTTTTTTTTTTTAATTAGTGAAATTAACCATTTGAAAAATATTAGTGTCTGCCCCCTGTCCCACTCCCCCCAGAAATCAAAGAACTTGACTTGAGTTTATTTAAAATATTACATTTTCCTCATGGGGCCAAGTTTGTTTTTTTTTTTTTTTTCCTCTGCAATCACGAAGGCTGTTAAAATGATACAGTGGAGTCATATAATGACTTGATTCTAAGACCTAAAATTTCAGAATAACAATAATTATATCCCTGCCAACATAGTTTTGAGCAGCCAGCATTGTGCTGTCTTGAATCAGATTTCAATCAATAAACCAGAGGTGAAAGGCACTGCTGCTCATCCTCTTTGAAAATTCCCTTTTCTTTATTTACCATTCAATGCAGCAGCTAGGATTTCTTGAAAACATGTGAAGGTTAAGTGTAAAAGCAACAGGCCTATCGATTCTGTGCATATTGCTGAAACTGTGGTTTTGTGAATGAATTCCTGAGTCCATATTGCCATTGAAATAGCACTGATTTGGGTTTGGAATTGAAAAAGGAGAGGGCTTTTCAACCCTTTACTGCCCGTGAGAAACCTGGCAGACATACCTGGCAAAGCTTAGCTAAACTTAATTTTGACCCAAGTGCTTTTCCTGTGGTCATTTTGTCAGACATAGAATTTTCAGTAACTGACACAGCAGAATCTCTTTTAGTGTACTGGGATGAGCTAATTATCAGTAGATACAAATGATTTCTTTAAAATGTGATTATCTTTAGTTTAACCTGTCCTAGTAGTTGTGATGGATCTG
This sequence comes from Edolisoma coerulescens, assembly GCA_013397115.1. Lineage (NCBI taxonomy): Eukaryota > Metazoa > Chordata > Aves > Passeriformes > Campephagidae > Edolisoma > Edolisoma coerulescens. The sequence goes on from VWZW01006617.1 coordinate 551,810, forward strand.
CCATTAATTTCTACCTTTTTCCCCCCTTTTTTTGCAAACGTTAAGTGGCTAAAAGCCAAGGTAAGAAGTGTTATTTCTCCTTTGACCCACAGTGCCTCATGTGACTGATAGTAGAGGCTGCAGAGCCATTAAAACTGAAAACTAGCGCTCTCTTACACTCTCTTCTGCTTTCCATAGGATATTTAGATTAAACATGCTATACTTTTTTTTCATTTACAGCATTTAGCGTGTCAATATATCTGCGATACATTGACATCCGCATTTATATATAGAAACATTAATTTCTCTAACACATATAGTGCTTTGCTCTGAATTCAGTAGATGCCTTGATTCCCTTCACTTACATTTTTTGCAGGAGACTTCCCAGACAACCTGAATGACTCTGCTAGTCAAATAGCAGGGGCAAGTTGAGAAATTCTGGGCCATGCTGGCTGTATTGTACTGTCAGTGTTAAAGTTTGATTTAAATTATTAACATCCGAACGGCAATAAATACAAATTTGGCTTCCCTTTAAGGAAAAAAATGATAGAAGACATTTGTGCAAGAACCTGTCAATTGCCTACCTTTCTGATGTCTGTTGTAAATTTATAGTGAAAGTAACATTAAGCTTGTGTTTAGACTCTATATTTACTGTGTCTGTCTCGTGTGTAGCTGAAAACTTGCTGTTTGACAGCTGTCTGGGAATTCTCACTTCATATTCTTACACTTTAAAAAAAAGAAGCTGTCAGTAATAGAGCTGCTCTGTTATAAAAATAAAATCATGTTTTCCTTTATTTCAGCATGGAAATAACCAGCCTGCAAGAACTGGCACCTTGTCAAGAACAAATCCGCCTACACAAAAACCACCAAGTCCTCCCATGTCAGGCCGGGGAACTCTGGGGTAAGAATGGACTGCCTGGTCCCTCCCGTGTAATAGAATTTTTTAATTGTGCCAGTGTTGGTGTTTCTTGAATTCATGGATAGATGGCAATTCTGATTGCTTTTAACAAAAAAAAAATCACAATAACATATTCTGTGTAAGCCCTTTCAGCTGCATTGACTCTTGTTTTCAGGATTACTTTTTGAAAGAACTTTTCTTCATGGGGAAGAATTTAATATGGGTATGGGTAAATGAGGAAGCTGTTGTTATTCCTGACTTTTGGGGGAGGAATCCCTAGTGGTAGAAAAGAATCTTAAAGTTTTAACTTCAGTGGGAGAAAGGCTTCACTAGTAAAGTTCTTGTCTACTCATTTCTCAATATTAGAAGAGCTATGAAGTGGCTGTTCATGCTGTATTTGTTGCATTATCTAAGCAAAATTTATGGCATTGTGAACACAGTGGCAACATTGATTCTTGCTGGCTTGTGCATTTTTATTTTTATACTTAAATGAGGAAGGATTTTGCTATTCCCAAGTCCCACTGTGAGCAGAGTTCCCTGCATCTATTTTGCTGCTGTGGACCTGTGGGGAGTGAAATCTGCTTATCTTGGTGTGCCAGCAAGTAGTTGTTGCTGGAGACCAAAACATTAATACTTAAGAAGCTCAGTGCATGTGCCATATGGTTTTGTCTGTCCAACTGTGCAACATCTTCCAAAAGGCATCCTAAATCACCTTCTACCTATTTGTCACTCTCAGCCTTCCCTTTATACTGTGGGGGACTGAGGCACTGTAAAGCTGGCTGGCATGGTTGTGTTGGCTTCAGGTGTGTTGTCTCAGAGAGGCAGGAAGCTGGAAAAATGACGAATAATGAGACGGAACAGGGTGAAGACCAGGAGCAGTGATCGAGGAAAATTAGAAGCAGCAGCTCCTTTTGTTGAGACTTAGTGATTTTTAATCCCTATTTGATGCTTTGGTGGTAGTGTTTGCTGCATATTCCACAGAGAAATTAACCTAGAGGTTTCCTCAGCATGTTTTCTGAAAATTCCCATTGCTCAAGGGCATGAAATCAGTATTCCAATTGTGTCTCTTATCCCAGCTGAGAGAGTTGTTTATCAGCTCAGGGAACCTGGGTAGCACTTTCATGTCCTCTTGGATGCTTGCTAGTGGAACAGCAGCGTTGATGTACTGGCGAGCTGCCTCTCTCTAATGCTCCCCCCGAACAAGCCAGAGCTGTTTGGTTGCTGTAGTTGATGTCTGATAAGGATTAATCAGCTGAATGTCATTTCCAGATGAGCTTGACAAGTGGCAGCAGTTGGCTGAGGGGGAGGAATAATGTGGGTTTTTAAGAGAGATTTCTATCTGCCCTTCTTGTTCAGGAAGTACAGTTCTTGTCTTGAGCAGCCGTGTTCTGCCAAAGCATGAAATATCACAGGCATGACTTACCCTAATTTATGCAGAAAAAAATTGCTGGAAACCACAAGGATGCTACTCTTCTCCCTTTGATCCAGAAAACAGAGATAAGTATGTAAAACCAGAATGAGCTTAGTGTGTAACATTGGCCTTTGAGTAGGTGCTGCCTGTTGTGCAGCTTGTCCCTCCAAGGCAGGACTATCTAAAGAAATATGGTGGGGAGGAATCCTGCATGGAAATCACACAGAGTGAAAAGTGAAAGAGGCTGAAGTAAGCAGGGGTCTCTTCACAGGACCAGGGAGAGATTGTGGAAATCATTGGGTGCTCAGGTTGGAAGTACCATGGAAGAAGGAGTGAATTGCTGGAGCTGGATGTGGCGGGAGTAGTTGAAGTCATTCCTTGAGGGTCCTGGAGCAAAGCAAGGCCTTGGGCTCACTGCAGCTCTCCCTGCTGGCAAGGGCTCTCAGGATCACCCTGAAACATTGGGGGACAGTGAGGTAGGAAGCTCTGAGCAGCGTCAGGAAAAATTTTTTTGTCTTCCATCTATAACAATTTATTATTGAAACCTCGCAAAGAAAAAAGTGGAAATACTGTAACTGTTTTTATGTACTGTAGTGTTTGTAAATTAGCTTGTCTATATGAAGAACTCTAGATGATTTCAATATGCAGGGTGTCACCACCTATAGATCTGCCAAAAGAGATCAGTTGTGGAAAAAAAAAAGAAATTTTGTATTCCAGTTGTAAGCAATAGGGATCTAAAGACTACCAAATAAAATGATAAGCAGGGAAGATTGTTAATGTACTTCCAACTGAAATAATCTTGAAAAGTAAGTTTAGTACTGTTGCTTTTCATAATGTAGAAAGGAAGTCGGTAAGTTTCTTAAAATACCAGGAAGCAGTATAACTTACCAACTCAGTTATAACCAGTAATTGAACGAATTATTAAATGCCAGTAGTTCAGTATTTTTGGTTTTGCTTAGCTCTGGTGCATTGCCAAATTCTGTGTTTTGCAATGGATTTCTCAGTTACGGGTGAGAACTGAGGAGTTCTGCGACTCAGTACAATAAACGCACTGTTCTTATGGCAGTAATGGGTCTGGTAAATAGATCTTGAAAGATCCGTGTTATATTTCTGACTTGACACAGTCTGCTAGGTTGGAATTTTCTGGCCTTCACTTTCTTGGGCCACAAAATGGAGACAATGAAGCTCATCTGTGAGGCACTTTCAGGTCTGCTTATGTGAGATGAGATTGCTTGATTACTGTGTGAAGCAGTGCTCCTTGGAAAAGCACTGGTGATTGCAAATGTCACTTGTTCTGTGAATCTTGATGCAGCCTTCCTGATGTCTTAATGAGATGAATACCTTTAGCCAAGAATACTTTTGGAAAGGATTCTGATGGGAAGGGAAGGGGGGTGAGGGAAGAGGAAATTGGTACAACAGAAATTTGTCATGTGCTGACAGGTAACCCCAGAGTGTTATGCAGATGTAGCTATTGTATGTTAGGTTGCTCAATTATGTATTTTGAGTGGTAAGTTTAGTTTAGGCTTTTTTGACCAGTTTATGTGCTGTAGGCCAACTTGTATGGATCTGTCTGTGTAAGAGTACTTCAGGCTGTAGCCTGTGACCTGTCTACCCTGCCCGTTGGAATTTTAATATCCCACAGCGTTGGTCACTGCAGTGATCTTTCATGAAAAATTTAGAAAACAAATGCATTTACAACTTCACTTATTTATCCTTTTAATCTTGTGATTCTTTATCTTTCTGTCTTCAAATCTTCTTTTCCTTGAGCAGACGAAATACTCCTTACAAAACCCTGGAGCCAGTCAAACCGCCAACAGTCCCGAATGATTACATGACCAGCCCTGCCAGGCTGGGCAGCCAGCACAGTCCAGGAAGGACAGCTTCCTTGAACCAGAGACCACGAACACACAGGTAGGGTGTTTTCCTACAGTAACTCTTCCCTGCCTGGCAAGCCAATGTTTACTAAAGTCACAGAAAAGCCTTGAAGCTTTGCGCCTCTCAGCTTTTTGTTGAAAGGCAAAAAGGTGAGTTGTTCTGTCACTGCATCAACAGAATTTTACTGCATTGCTGACTTCCCTAACATGAAGAAGTGCCTTCATATTCAATATTCTGAGTGTAGCTTTTAAAAATTTTTTTTTTCTTGAATTGCAAGGCTAAATGTTTCTCTGAGTCTCTTGAGTGAGTTCATTTTTTTTTTCAATTTGATTTCTATCACAAGCTTCAAACTGTAGGGAAAAAACAGATGAAAGAATTCAATGTAGTTAGAAGTAAAAGGTTAGCTTGTTTTTTAGAGAGCTTCTTTCTTAATATTTTTCTTTTTTTAAAAACTCCCAGTAGGCAGTTAAACATGGTAGGTCACTAGCAGGGACTGAGAGAGTATTTTAGACACAGTTGGTGATGAAATACTGTCAGAATTAAATAACTTCTAAATGTCGCTGCATCGAGGATCTTGTTAGTCTGTTTAGCTGGATACTGTGAATGCTCCTTACTCCTGTCTCACAAGATCTTCTTTTATGTAGGCTGCAGTTAGAAATTCAGCTGCAACCATGGTGACAAGATCAAGGTTTTCAGCAGACAGAACACTAATTTTGAAGGAATTATCTTGGCTTCCATTTCAGATCACTGATTTTCTTTTTTTGTAACGTTATTTTATAAAGAGATATATTTGAATGATTTGCACTTGACTCTTGACTGATTTGTAGCTATCCAGGAATGGTAAATAAACTAGAACTTCACTGAGTACTCTTAATTAACATGGATGAATTAAAGTGAAGTTCTGGCTGCAAAACATCTTGTCTGCTTAGTTTCCTTTACATTATCCATTTAATGTATATAAATTCAAGACTTGAACTAAGGAGTGCTCTTAGATAATAATAAGGACAGATTCTACCTCAATTTTGATTCTTTTTCAGCTCTCTCAAAGAAAATAAATGTTGCAGCCTCTGAAAGCATGTGTAGAAATGTTATCCAGTAGTTCACTATGCTTTGCATTGCTGGCCTCTGATTTGTATATCATATAACATTAGTTAGACAAATTTTGAGCTGGCTGTGTTGTTACCTTTCAGACCATCTTGGAAACAAACTTCTCATGCAAAAGAGGTGTGTGCATGGGTAGTGGGGAGTGTTAGATATACAGAAAATCAGGGACACCCCACCCCAGCTGGTTTATCATGTCCATTCTCAGTTAAAAACTTAGCAATGTAAACTTTTGCTCTGAGTAGAGGAAGTGTTCCTTCAGCTGACAGGATAATTAAGCTTAAATAATTATTTAGCCATGAAGTCTTCCAGCCTCAGCATACTACTTTCAATTATTACAAGGCCCCTGAACTACTCCTGCAGTTGTTACTTCATTGCCTAGAACTTGCATGGTTGATTACCTTTTTATTTTTTGAAGCATTTGATTGCACATTTTATTCATAGTGATGTTTATCAGCTTAGCTAATTCCATTTATTAGGAGTGTAATGCATCCAGACTTGATTATCTGTATGCAATTGTAGGTAAAGACAGAGGCATTTAATAGGGAGTTTTTCAACAGTCTGTAATTGAGTTAGGCTAGCAGAGCTCACACAAGAAGTGTGACTGTTGATAAGCTTTTGTAGGAGATGCTATGCTAATAGTTGTATTTTTCTTTTGTAGTGGCAGTAGTGGAGGAAGTGGCAGTCGAGAGAACAGTGGCAGCAGCAGTATTGGCATTCCCATTGCCGTGCCTACGCCTTCACCGCCAACCATCGGGCCAGGTATGTGGGACTCCTCCCATGCTAACTTAAGGCTGCTTGTTACTTTCTTGTGTTTGCAGAGGGACTTTGACTAAACACAGTGGGGTAGAAACTGTCCTGAAGCACAGTCCTACTAAGGAAATCACTTATGGGTGCTGAATGATGTCTAAAGTTTTAATTCTTTACCAAGAGTAGTTGCAGGACAATCAGTTACTGAATAATGGATGGTTAAACGCCCTTGCTGGTCCATGTTTTTACAAGACAATCAAAGGTGTACAGGGGGAGTAAAAGACAAATGTATGATTTCAAAGCTTAACTGTAATTATAAATGCGTGTCTACAATTTGACATTTCTGGATGCCCTGAGAGCAGCAGCAGCTATGTACATGTTTAATGGGAAACACTGGCTTCTGAAATACCCTGTTAACTTTGCTATCTGTGGTGAAAGAACCACGCAGGATCTCTCAGTGCTGGAGGCACACTCCCTTGTGTTTAAGAATGGTGAATGGTGAGACTGAATAGGGTCCTTCTTTATTATAAACTGGTGGGATTATTATCTTAGTAATAAACCAGCTCAGTCACTTGTTTACTGTGTGTTTTGCAAGCCCATAAGGCATAAGAAAATAGTGGAGTTTTGGTGTAACATAATTTTGCTGTTGCAGAGATTTCTCTGTTTCTTGGATGACAAGTCTTCACTTCCATATACACATGTAGGCTTTCCTGTCCCAGGTGTTTCTGGTCCTGCAGTGCTGCAAATAGGCAGGAAATCTTACTATTATCTGGCATCCCGTAAAAGTCAATGGGAAAAAAGATTGGCGGGTACAGAACCCTGGATAGGATCAGGGTCTGAATTTGTATTAGTTAACTGAAGATGAATTTTCATATTTGTTTGGGAGCCCTATCAAGTGCCTGTACTTTCTTTTTTTTACTTTTAATAATATGGCCTAATTGGGAATATAAACTATTTTATTAGCACACATTTCTGTTCCTCCCGGAGCCCCGCCAGCACCACCACTGCCTCCACCTCTCCCGATGGGCAGTCTGATAGGTGAGACTTGTCAATGCTGCAGTGATTGCAGTCATGCTGCATAATCAATAATCATCTCTTCCTAATGAACTTAGTGAGGGCGATTTTTCTTCTGTAGTGGGACCTACATGATGTTATTATAAAAATCAACTCTGGGATTTTTTGGGGTTTTTTTTTCAACAAATCTAATCTCCACTAATTTCCTGTGGTTAAAGCCTCTGAAGCTAAATGCACTAGGTATGGGAAAAAGGCTACTAGTTGCTTAAAATCTGCTCCCAATTAAGCTAAGATCCAATTCATCTGTTCTATAAGATCTCAGAATTATCTTGAATATTGGTATTAGGCTGTGTAACTCCTGCAGCAGAAACTAAGTCACAGCAGTTGCTGTGGTTTAGAATTGGTAGCTTATTGGTACCTTATGTGTAGGGTGATGTGTGTGTTCTATTCTGTGGGCATAAGGTGACTGGAAAGCACAAGTGTCTGTCACAGTGGCTAGGCTCTGATTCCATAATGCTACAGGCAGGTGTCAAACTGGACGACTTGAGGATATGAACTAACAGTTCTTGAGAAATTGCTTCAAGCATTACATACAGCAGTTAGGGTGGGATCTAAAAGTAGTACTTTTCAAAATACACAGGAAAAAATACCCCACCCTTTCCTGTCACAGGCTGATGACAAAATTAATTGATTGAGTTGTAAAACTAGCTTTGGAGGCTTTGATCCACATAACCCTTTGCACTCTCCTTTACTGAAATGTTAAGTGAAAGCGACCTTGGATAGTATTACAGGACTGCAAACTTCTGACTGCTTGCTGTTTGTGTCTTATATAGTTACATGATATATGTATATAAAAGCACAAAACATTTTATTGCAAACCAGTTTTTGCATTTAAGAATTGCATTGATTCATGTGACTGCAACGTGTGAGATTCATTAGTTTGCAAGGTGTGATTTTCTGTCTGTCAGACGTTAATTTGAAAGAGAACTTTACCTGTTTTTTTAACCTTGAAGTATGAGCAGCAGGTAGGTGGAAGGTAGATATGGGTGTTTATCATGAAGAACAAATGACATCTTTTTCTGTCAGCTGGTATTGGGGATTCTGATTTGTTAGTGCAAATTCCATCAATATAAAAACATAACCAGCAAATATGATTGATAAATGTGCCAAGTGTCTGAAGCTCGTGACATTTGTTTCACTGTTTTGTTAGAGTGTTGTTGTATATTAGATTGGAAGCAAGTTCAGGTTTGCAATGGAAATAATTTGTTTTGAGCAGAATGTGGATTTTTTTTCTGTGTGCTTTTTAATAAAGGGTGTTATTGCATGTAGTATAATTGAGATATACTTAAGAGTTGGAAGAGTTGGATTCAATTTTCCAGTCCAATCCAGCCTCTCAAAGTACTCTCAGCATTTCTCAATGACCTTTATATGAGTGTTGGTTTATGTCCTGTGTGTAATTTTTTCTCATTATTGATTGTAACGGGGATGGTTTTTTTTCTGTTAATCGCCTGTTACTGACCTTAAATCATTGGAGAACTGTAATCAAGTATTTCCCATGTTCTGGACTTTTTCTATTTTCTGCATTCTATCCCAAGTAATGCTCTGCTTAAGTCTTTTCCTTGGTTCCTCTGGCTAATGCTTTTCAGCTGCTCCTGGTTCAGCTCCTGGTTCCCAGTATGGCACAATGACCAGGCAAATCTCGCGACACAACTCTACCACTTCTTCAGCATCTTCTGGTGGATACAGACGGAATCCTTCTGTGACTGCCCCATTTTCTGCTCAACCTCATGTTAATGGCGGGCCTCTTTATTCTCAAAATTCAAGTAAGCTGCTGAGCTCTGAAATCACAAACTGTTTTGAGCAAAATGATTGTAAAAGCATGCATGGCATTTTAATTCATTTATGAAAAGCATCAATGAGATTACTGCTTTCTTTCCTGAAATAGAAGGAAAAACAAACAAGAAAAACCATATTGGAATTGTACAATGATTGCACTATATGCAATTATACTGTTTTCCCTTCTGACTTGTTTGCTGTTACTCATGACAAGAAATTATTAGGATTGCTTGTCTGATTATAGGCACATTATACTTGACATTTCTGGTGTGCTTGGAGAACAAAAATTAAACCCAGGGTTTTTTTGCAGGAGACCTAAAATGACTGTAGTACAGGCCCCCATTATCTGGATAGTGGCAAAAGAATACTGTCTGAGCACAATGCTCATGTTCCCATCACACAGTTCCTCCCTGTTCCTGTCACTTTCTTAAATCCTTTCCTGATTCCAAGTTTCTCCTTTGTTCTTACCTTTAAGCTTGACTGTTAAAGAGCTCAGTCTCTCTCTCTTTTAGCAGACAACTTCTCTGTGCTTTCACACTAGTAGGAGTATAGAAGGAGATGAATGAGGGAAGGGATGGATGCCATGGGGAAGTGAGCAGGTTTTAGTCAGCAGCGTCCTGCCTGCCTACCCCAAAAGGGCAATCAAGGTTCACTGCATAAAGATCTGCAAAATAATGATCTTGGCTGCTGGTAGAAAGCTCTATCAGGAAACTTCTTCCTTGCCATTTCCATAAATTTTGATCAAAAACACATTGAGGAGTGGTAGCTGTATAATGGTTTTCTTGGTAGTGTTCAGAATGCCAGCCCTTTAAACTTCAGAGGAATATTTCTTTTGAAAAGAAATGTTGATGTTGGGGTTCAAGATCTCTTTGGACCAGTGTTTGCTGTTGTGTACTTACTCTTAAGAAAAGAATGCTTTTAAAATATTTGAGACACTGAAGTGAAGAGTTTTCTGAGTAGCTTAGAAGGATTACATTTGTCAGAAAGCATTTTTATACGCAGACATAGTATCTATCTTCTTTTTTTTTTCCAAACCTGATTTTCCTCCTACTCTTGCTCACCCATACTAGCATTTCATTTTCCTCCACATTCTTATTCCTCCAACTTAATTCACCATAACAACAGAAACTCCCTCCTGCTTGAACAGTTGCATTCCATTAAATAAACAGGATTTTACTTCTGAGAATAGTTCAGTTGTCTTGAATGCTGTGCACACCACTGTTTCTGAACGTTTACATTTGTCCAAAGCAATTTTTTGCTCAAATGCAGGTGCTGTCTTCTTAATCTAGCCTCTCTGGTGTTTTCAAAATACTGGTGGTCAACATTTTTTAAACAGTATTTTGATGGGTGTGTTTTGCTACTTGAAACTGTTTTCCTCTGTTTCTGTAACTGGTGATTATTTTTTTTAGTGCTACTGTCTTGACATTAAACCCAGGTCCCACGTTTCCTTAAGGTTTTACTTTTCATGTTAAAAAATACTCTGGTTTTTCTTAGATGTTTACTTCAATTTTGTGAGACACTGTTTGTTCTCCCGCTTTTATTGATCATTTATCCCATACAATTTATTTGATTATTGGTTTTGTAATGAACTAAATGCTTCATTTTAATTCATCAAACATTAATCTTAGTTACAGCTTTATTTAAAACTGTTGCTTACTTGGAAGTACAGAACCTCTTTCAAATTTGGTTCCAACTGGATTATCCTGCTGAATTCCCACCTTCACAGGAATTTCTCTGCTCCAGTGCAAGAGAAATTCCACTGAGAAGGGACATGGTATAAACAAATGAGTTGATGTTTTGTTGAGTTTCTGGGTGGGGTTTTGTTTTATACTTTTCATTCCCTGCTCTTAAGGGGGAGCAGTCCTGCCAGAGCTGATAGTTTGAATGGCTTGCCCTACTGCTCCCATTCCTCTTCCCTACCTGTGCAGGGAAGAGTTGAACATCTGGGCTGTCAGCCCAGCGTCTCTGAGCACGGGTGTTGTCACATGTCTCATTACTCACTAGACAGGCACATACTTCAGAGAAGATGAGCTTGCAAGTGCTTCCTGAGGAGCTCTGCACGCTCGTGTAACCACTCGGAGCTGTTGAAGCCTTTACCAGCTTTTTAGGTTGCCGAGTGCCCCCTCACCACAGAAGCCTTGGTAAAGCTGCACTCTGCTCTAGACCAATCTGTTTTTTCTACCAGCAAGCAACAAGGTCCCTTTTTCCGAGACAAACAAAAATGCAGTAAGCTAGCCCACTGCCCCTGTCCCAGCCGAGCACAATGATGGGAGGTGCTCCCTGTGTGAATGTGAAGTATTGATGCTGGAACATTGTGCCCCTTGCAAAAGTGTTGCCTTTGCTCTGTGTCAGTGCTGCTTTGCTGCACTTGATGCAGCGCTCCACTTTGATTTTAGAGAAGGAGTCCAGAATCCTGTGAAACATCACCTCTACTTCTAGTAGCTCACTTCGAAAAGATAACTACTAAATTGAGTAATCCTTATTTAGCAGCAAGACAAAAGCTCAATTTTATGTGCTCCCCAGGTGAAGCACACAAAATGTGTGACAGAGCAAGAACCTTCACACGCACCCTGTGAGCTTCCAGACACGCAGCCTGCGCTCGGCTGTTACCTGGCTAAACACGGGCATGCTTTGCTTTTGATCCTCCATTGGCTAACCACGAATTCAGCCTTGTTGGAAACACAAGCTTGAAGAAGGTTCTTGTGTGTGTGTGTTCTTGTTGTTCTTTACATACTTTGTTTTGTGGTCCTCGTTACTGACGGCTGCTTTTGTTTGTTCCTTTTTTTTTTTCCTTTGTCCATTTGACTTTCCCGATATGGTGTGTGTGTTGCTACCAGTTTCTATTGCTCCACCCCCTCCCCCTATGCCTCAGTTGACTCCACAGATACCTCTCACAGGCTTCGTGGCCAGGGTGCAGGAAAACAGTAAGTTTGGACAAGCTGAGCTGTTAAAGGGTAGAGCCTACTCTCTTCTAGCATGCATGGCTGGCAAGTCAGACTCTTATTTTGTTTCCTTTTCCAGAAGCTAATACCATCTTGCATTCTAGTGTCAATATGCTATTGGAGCTGAAGGGCACACTCTTCAATATTTTGTATCACATGCATGATTATTACTGACCCATTTAAGTTCTGAACTGCAAATTTATTACAGAAGTACAGTGTGAAATGTGGCATATGTTTGGTGTGAATATAAAATTGTATTTTAATTGAAAACACTAATTTCATGTTGAATCACCCTGCCTTTTTCACTAGGGATAATTGATTAGTTTTTATTAGAAAGGCTTATGTAGACTGTCAGAATGTGTAATGTGTAACCATTGATTCCAATACTGTAGCATTTTTCAGGAAGCTGTACAGTCAGTTGAAGACTTACAGTCTTAAGATCTAATGCGTTACGAAGGAGCTTGTAAGGCATCTCTCCTCTCAGCAGCCTTTCATTCTCCATTTCTTTGTGTTCTCTAGCCCTATTTCCCCGCTGAGTTTCTTGCAGCGTAGCTCTGCTTACTAGGTTTGTGAGAGGTGCTCCCTAGCTGTGACCTGTGCTGCAGGGTGTTTATACTCTGCTTTCACCATAACTGCTTGATTCCTTTCAGGTGAGTGTTACTGTCTCAAGTGCCAGTGCAGGTGCAAAGTCATGTTCCTGATCTGGGGATATCTTTTCTGTAGGAGTTTGCTGCGGTTCTGTAAACAACAGACTAAATATGATGTAGATAGGGCATGAAGTAAGTAAAAAACGTTTTTTAAGTGTTTGGGAACCATTTTGAGGTTTGCTAGTATCTCAGGGGCTACTACTACACAGTTAGCTATATAGCTGCAGCATCCATTTGGGGACCCCTGGTCTGGGTAGTGCTGCTGTTCTGCTTCCCATTAGAGCTTTTAAGTGGTCATGTTCTGAGCATTCCCCATGAGATCAGAGGCATCTCTCTGGTTCTCATTCAAAAAGAAGGTATTTTGGTGCTGTGCTAGGTAAACAGTAAGAATCATGTTGACATAGAATAGTGTGCCACAAAATTGTGTTGAAAACTTCTCCAAAATACAAAGTGTAGAGGTAAACCTGCTGAAGATGAAGGTTACAGAATGTCTTCACTTGCAGATAAACTTGAGAAAATTGACACCTGCTTCTGAATTGTTCCAAGTATTGTCCTCCTGGAGATAACACAGCCCTGGGGAGAGCGGAGGTGAAAGGGACACACTGACTTGTGCGTGCAACAGCAAAATGCAAGCTGACTTGTGAATGAGATTGCAGCAAAATAGCTGAAGCTTGAAATCTGGTCATAGGAATTGTTCTTTATTTTCTTTCTTTTAATAGTCCCTTGGGTTGGAAAGTTATATAACAAGTATGGCTTGGAGCTGCTCTGCCTCGTTCCGGAGGCAGGGGTGCGTGTGGCAGCCTGTGCATACGCTCAGCAAAGCTGGCTGTAGAGGCTGTTGGAGTTTGGCATTGTGTGCTAGACTTTCATCGGCCTCGTTGACTGCAAGAAGTCTCTGGTGTTAGGGAGACGCGTGGGTAGACTTGTCTTTTTCTCATCATAGAGATCTGTGGGTTTGGAAAGCAACATCCTCTGCTTGTGGACTTCTTCAAGAGGACAAGGAGAGAGGGCTTAGAAACTATGCAACGCCTTTTCTTTTTCTCCTGCGTCCAAACTTTGCGCATCTCCTTCAGAGAGGTTTTCCAGTGTGTCTGGTGCTCAGGGACAGCTGATTTGATGTTAGTTGCTGTACTCTCACACCCAGTCCTTTCAAAAGGAGTCTGCTGGTCCCCTTTTAAAGAACAAGGATGGGAATATATACAAGAGAAGATCTCAGTTTGGAGATATATAATACTCATCCTTTTTCTCTTTCATTTGTATGCTTTTTTTCTCTCCCCTAGGAGAAGTGATGCTGTCCTAGAGTCTGTTTCAGTTTAGAACCAGGAAAAGTCTAGGTTAAAGTCCAAGAGGCGAGGGGATACTTCAATGGAGTGGCACTTGTCTAATTTTCTGTTCCATTCTCTCCCCTTGTTTAAATGTGGAGTTGAATTGTTTTAAATGTTTCCCATAAAGCTTGCAGTTCCTGCACTGCATCTCAGTTAGAGTATGTGTTGGTGCTTTCACACTTGCATTTCCTGCCCTCTTTCCTTCTTTTCAAATATGCAGCTTCATTGTCGAATAAATACAACTTTTTTTTTTGCATTTTAGTTTTTTTTTTTTTTAATTTCATAAGGTAAGGATTTCTCAAGATCTCAAATGATTGTTGTTTCAACGCTGTTTTTTTTTTTTTTTCCTGGCTGCAGACAGAAATTAAGGGGAGAAATAAATACATTTTGTGGAAGATGTGCTGAAACTGCAGCACAGAACTAGTCCATTCATAAATGGTGTTGTCATGTGTCTGTGGTGGATTAATGAAGCCTGTCTGTGAGTGCTATTCAGTAACGGGCAGGACGTAGCATTCACTCTGCCTAAGACTTTGTTAGTCTGTCTCCAAGTGACATAAATGGGCTTCTGTAGGGGAGAGGAATCACTGATACAGTGGTGGCAGCCAGTCTTATTGATGGAGAGAGCCGTGGGGTGTTCAGCTCAGCTGGTCAAGTTGAAGAGGAGCTGGGCTTGCAGGTGAAGAACTGGCCCTTCAAGGGAAGGGAGCGGGCTGGATGCGCGGGCTGAGGCAGCCCCTGCCCCAGCAGCTCCTGCCCCCTTTTGCCCCTGGCAGCAGGTGCCAGACCTGTCCCAGTGCAGCCACTCTGACCCAGACAGGACATGGGAGCTGTGCCCAAGCCCCTTGCCAGGGGCACGGGACTGAAGAGCAAAGGTTAAGTCCCCACTAGAGTAGTGACAACCGGAAAGTAAAAGGCGTTCAAGCAAACAAAAACCCTTTCTAATCTCCAGTGCCATTGTAACTATCAGAAGTTAAAGCTTCACTCAGTGCAATGTTGTTCTTTCTCTGTTGCTTGGCTTTCTCTTCAAAATTTGTGTGCTGGAGCTGCACATTCTGGGGCCTGATGCCTCGTTCCATCAAACCCTGCCTAGAGCAGTGGTTTTCAGCCTATGTTTTCAGTGTGCAGAATCCCAGATCTCTTGAAAGTCAACCTGTATTGCTATGCAACAAAGTTGATGTTGGTAACAGTAGCTTCCTTTCAGTAACTAGTGGCTTCATAGGGCTTACACCTAGGTCCATGTGTAGTGGACCACATCTCCCTAGGAATAGGATAAAGTGACTTGATGTCTTTCATCTGAGTGTGCCATCTCTCTATTTTGCTGCCAGCTGCTGTGAACGTTACTGGAAACTAATTTAATGAACTGATTTTCAAAGTGATTTGTACCATAATGCCTTTCTCTTTTCCCCTTTCCCAAAGCAACTTGTAATTGTGCTAATTGGAGAATCTCAGGGCAGGGATTTGACATTTTGGATTATGCATTTAATTCCTTGAGCACTTTTTCCCTAAGAGCAGCAGCTTCCTGTTGTAGTTTTCCATTTATTAATTGAATCCTGAATGTGTGCTCACACACAAGCTAGTCTGCAAGACAAGGATCTGTACAAAGCTTTTCTTCTGCAGAAGGATTACTTTGCTTCCTCTTACCTGGCTAAATCTTAAAAAAGGGAAGAGACTAGTATTTATGATCCACACCAGATCTTTTTGTTCCCTAACACTAGCTCTGAGAGAGAAGGAATCCAAGGAAGCAGTGTTCAGAAGTAAATTAAAGTCACTGTTACAGACAAAGGATTTGTTAAAAACCAATCAAGCTGCTGGCCCAGTCAGAGGCCTGTTGCTGCCTGGCTCAGAGGGTGCCACTCGGAGTCCTCCATAGCTAACGCTGCAGCGCATGGACATTGGAGCAGGAAGCTTTCCTCTCTGCTGATGTTCAGCTTATGCCCCGCAGCATGTGCTTTGACTCTAGTAGCATTTATACATAGATTTGACCACTAATAACAAATATAGTTGTGTGTTGTAGTTGTTAATACAAAGCCTCTGTTTCTAATCAGTGCATGGTATTATAGTGCATGCTGTGTGTGTCCCTCCCAGCCCTTTTATTTACAGTGTACAGCCTCAGGTTTGTTTGCATCTCCACCCTGTCTTGATTTAAGAAAAAACAATAATCTCCAAATGTTTCTAGTTGCTGATAGCCCGACTCCTCCCCCGCCACCGCCTCCTGATGAGATGCCGATGTTTGATGACTCTCCTCCTCCTCCACCCCCACCCCCCGTGGATTATGAGGATGAGGAGGCTGCTGTTGTGCAGTACAGCGATCCCTATGCAGATGGAGATCCTGCTTGGGCACCTAAAAACTATATAGAGAAAGGTAAGAGAAGCGTTGCAGCTGTTAGTGCAGTATTGGAGGATTAATGGTATCTGAAGGGAATGAAGGTCTTAGCATGGATCTGATGAAAACAGTCATTGTCCCTCCTGAGTCAGAACTCAAACTGTGCTTTCCTTGGTTTGTGGCTACACCTACTGTGGTAAAACATAATCCTTCTTTGGACAAATTATAAAATGCCTTCAAGAATTCTAGAATGGATGAAAAAGAAAGCTTCTTCATGAGAAGCAGATGTAAATTGGATGGCTTTCATCTTTGATGAGTTGGACTGTCTGTACCTACCTCAGGATTGCTGGGCAGTCATCCACAAACTGCTGCAAAATGGACAGAAATTCCAGGCTGTATTTATCCCATCAAACTAGATGACTAGAATGTATTATTAGACTTTGAATTAGAAAATGTGTTTGAGGTCTCATTGGAGATTTATCAGTGACTCCAGATCAGCAGACTGTGAACTGTGCTTAGGTATGAACTCACATATGAACATCTCTTCCCATGAGTAATGGAGAAGCAGATTTCCTGCCTGTGGAGTTGCCTGTGTTGTGGCACTGACCATTTTGTCAGCAGCAATGCTTCCAGTTTTCTCATGAAAAGTTTTCTCAGTTTGCTCGTGCTCTAGTGAGTACGAAATGGGGCCAGGTACCTGTGATATTTGTGGCAGAGCTTTTGTGTTCCATCTTCACTCAGAGCTGGATTGTGTGCAGGACATACCCATGGGATGAAAGTAACTGATGCAGCAAATCATTACTAGGCATTAAGACATCAGATATCTGAGAATATATGTAGGTACAAAATAGTGGATTCTTGGAATTCATAAAGCTGATCAGTTGCATAAATCCACATTAAATTTTGAAGGGTAAGGCTGTGATGTCTGAGGTCTGTATATTCACAGTGGTAGTTTTTAACTCCAGTATTGGTGGTGGCAACATTCTTTCCTTGGGGAAATCTCTGCTTTGTTAATGGCACACAGTGAGTTGGAGGTTGGTAAAAGTATTCACCAAGCAAGTACTGAAAAACAGCAGATGTCGCTTCTGCATTCTTCTTCAGTAACTTTCCTACTTGCACGCAGTGCAGCTCCTTGAAAAGTAATGCCAGAACTGCTGACGGCGTAAGAGCTCTGTAGGAAAGACCACTGGTGTGTGTGCAATGGCTTTCGCAGCGAGGTGTGCAAGGCCACACTGAGGTGCAAGCAGAGGCCTTAGTGGAATGATTTTTGTAAAATTTTTTTTAGCCATATTCTAATCAAGAGATTCATATTAAGGGATCCATATGCTTTTGAGGCAATCTGATCAGAAATGGGTACCACACAAGTCAGTTATTCCCAGGTTCAGCTTTTAAGTGTCCATAAGCTCCACTTTACTGTGTCACAGTTGGACATACTTCTCTGTCAGCAGCTTAACTGAGTGTTCAGTGTAGTCACCACCCACTTCTTACTGCTAGCTAATGTTGCAAGGAGAGTGAAATTCCATTTCCTGGGCTTAATGTTCAACAGGAAAAGCGTGAATTCCTTATTGAAAATCCCACGATAGCAAACTAATCTTTTAACATTTTCTGAAGTACAATTGTTTTTCAATACTGTTGCTATTAATAAAATGCTAAATGTGTCCCTGTTTATTCCACAGTTGTTGCTATATATGACTATACAAAGGACAAAGACGATGAGCTGTCGTTTATGGAGGGTGCAATCATTTATGTGATAAAGAAGAATGATGACGGCTGGTATGAAGGAGTTTGCAATCGAGTAACTGGCTTGTTTCCTGGGAATTATGTTGAATCAATCATGCACTATGCCGATTAAAATCCTTTGCTTTTCAAAGTTTGGTCTTGTATTCAAGTCATACCATGATTATTTACAAGGGGTAACTAAAAGCTAACAGAATTGTCTTAATATACTTTCAAAAAATTGTGCCCATTTCTTCAGGCCATACTGTTTTAATGGTATGATTGAATGTCCATCTCCGAGTCTCTGGGGACAGTATGTCTTACCTGATGGCAATTTGTAAAACAAGCAACTGTCTATAACTGGTTATACTTATTTACTTATGCATTGTTAATTTTATGACCAGCCTAAATATTATGGGGAAGTAGGGTATAATATTTAATGAACCATGATCAGATTGTGCCATTACATTTTTCAGTACAGCATGGTAACTAACACTACGTTAGACTAACATATTAAAACCTGGATGAGAAGTTTAATGTTAGTGCTGGTCATATTACTTTTTGTTTAGACTCTTTGCTCATTCTTGAACTATATTTGTTTAAAGCATGCATACAAACTTATGTATTGAAATATACTTTTTTAAAAATCCAAGATGCTTCCAATTGTTGTAATCTTTACCTGGAGTATTCTCACTAAAGTCTATTACAATGAGTTGTTTGGGTCTAAGGTGTCCATGTGATTCAAAAAATGGGTGGTCTTATGTATGTGTAATTTGTACCCGAGTTTTTTTAATGAGTAAATTTACATTATGACTTTTTCCATTCATAAATATATAAGTGAACCAAAGGTCTTGTCCATTACTTTGTTGGTTGGCTTGGCAAAGAAGTTTGGAATGCTAACGTAGCAAAATCATGGCTGTGTTATCCCAGACAATGTACTAAAAAGCAAATGTTTGTAACATGACTTTATCACTGACAGAGGGCAAATAAATTAGATCTGAAACCTGAATTACACACTTATACATACTCTTAAAAGTTCTTTTCTGCCAACATTTAATTTTAGTGAGGGTTCTTGATTGAATCAAGTTACCTGCATGCAGTAAGTTGGACCCCATCTGTACCTGACAGTTCTGTGTAGGAACTCTCATTCTGTGGCTCTGTGTGGTGCCCACTGAGCAGGGGAGCAGGCTGTCCTCCAGATTGCACCCAGGGGAACACACATGACAGGAACTTGGCCACTGTGTTAGGGATCACAGGCAGAGACAGCCAGAGAGGCTGTGCTTCCCTGCTCTACAGATTCTGTGGCTGAAATAACC
This sequence comes from Edolisoma coerulescens, assembly GCA_013397115.1. Lineage (NCBI taxonomy): Eukaryota > Metazoa > Chordata > Aves > Passeriformes > Campephagidae > Edolisoma > Edolisoma coerulescens. The sequence continues at coordinate 570,943 of VWZW01006617.1, forward strand.
CGAGAAGGAATGTGGTAGTACTGGGTAATTACTGTGAGAGGAATGTGTCTGGGACTTCAAAGCAGGCTTCTGGGAAGGTACTGAATATATTCTGTAAGTGAGTGATGGAAAGTGATGGAGTTGCGGGTTTGACTGGCTGGTGAATCATTCATTTTTAGTGTGAATTAGAAATACTAGTCTTCCATTTTCTGAACGAAAGCATTCATTTGGTAGCAGTCTCAAATTCTGCATCCTGTTAACTGCTAGCAAGTAGCCACCAAGAGCATGAATTGGAACTCACTGATGTATATAACCAATTAAAATCTACATGTAGTCTTTTACAGTAAACCAGTATCTCTTATATACAATTCCAGATTATATTATATTTTGTTGTTAAACAGCCAGGGAAGCATTCAAACCATCTCTCTTCACAGGAGTTTACCAGCTCCTGTACATGCATACTCTGTTTATTAGTGTAAACAAGTGAAATTTGGAACAGCTTCAGTTTTCATACACTGATTTATATTTATTCTCATCGTGGCCTTTGTGCATCAACATGTAAACATCTTCCCCATCCCCCACAATCAATAGCCCCCACTAAAACAATTGTACAGCACAGTTTGATTTGCTCTGAATTGCATTGCTTCCTGCAGTAAAACACTTTAAACTTTTGTTTAAAAAAAAAAAAAAANGTAAAAAAATAATTTTTGGTAGCTTGTGTTGGAAGCAAATAACTTTTGAAATAAATTTAGGCACAGTCTGGTAAGTAGCTGCCAGAACGAGTGGAAGGAGTTGTCTCACTTGTCTCGCATGAGAACCATTTCTGTCAGGTGCACGAGGGCCTCTCTCTCGGGGGACGGCCGCAGCTTGCGGATCTCGCGCGTGGCGGCGTGGCAGTAGCGCTGGGCGAGGTAGGTCGTTTGCTGCACACCATCACTCTGATGCAGGGAGACAGAAAAGGAAACGAAGAACTGATCAGCCTCCTCCTGCTTTTTGCCTCTTCCAGTCACAAGGGGAAGTTTTAAGGTCAGTACGTACCCTAACACATTATATTCTGAAGGGGAAAGGAAGAGGACTCATTCTGTAATCAGGGAAGCCCACCTACCTTCCCCAAACTGTCCAAGTACTAAAACTCATCCATGCTAAATGTAAGTGTACTTACAACACAGCAATGGTGTTAATAACAAACTAGAAACTAATGGTTTATCCCTTCCCCTCCTGCCCTAAATAGAGATGACAAAAACCCCATGCTGTTCTGAAAAATAGGTATTAATTTTGCCCAGACTATTACTCAGTCTTTTTAGACCAGAATCAATTAAAACTGGTATGGGGTGTGCACTGCAGTTACAAGACTGACTGGTAATTATGTGCCACGTATACCAGCTGTTGGATACAGCTACGCCTCAGCTGAAGCAACTGAGTTCACGCATGAGCTTTTTACTTATTATGATGTGGATTTTATGCTCTTGGAGGGAAAAAAAAGAAAAAAAGCTCTTCAGTACCTAGCATTTCTGCTAAAACACTGTGCCAGTAGGAGAGCTGAGGACTTCTAACTTTGCATTGTACATTGCATGCTAGTCAGCAGGTATTTGAAAATGCAGCCTTACTATTTTACTTCAGAGATACTGAATTTCAGACTGAGCAGCAGGGACAGCAGCAGTATTTGGTATCAGTCTTACCTGCAACACGTATTTCCGTGCACGTTCAACATCTCCTGGCTTACTGAATCTCCTCATTATCATAGCATTCATTTCTGGAAACTAAGCACAAAGGGAGAAGGGTTTGTACTTGCTTTTGAGTTGTTTTTCATGTAGCTGCCTGCCATGCTAAGGTCAGAACAACACCTAAGTACAGCCCTCTTCCCTTGTTGCTGTTGTTGCTACAAATGTAGTTTTAGGTTGGTACTTGCAGTCTGCAGGTACGCAGTCTAAGTACTGCATACCTGCAGTAGTAGACTACAGTACAGCAGAGCCCAAGCATTTAAAACTAAAACCATCTGGCTCTGCTGGCTGTAGCCAGTTGGTAGCAGGAGTCAGCACCTGCCATTTTATCGTGTTAAGCAGATGCTCCAGTGTGGCAATTTCTGATGTGGCGACTACCTGGTGTATAATCTGCATCAGATATTCTTCTATCACAAATGATGGTTAGTGCTGGCACTCCTAGAAGCAGCACCTCTTCCCCCACATGTACAAAAGAACCTATGATGTTTGTTGTTGCAATATTGCACAGTTCAACTTCTAAAACCCCCTCATGGTAACTTTGGCTGTTACGTCCTCTTACATTTTCCACTGCGCTGGTATTTTATATACACTTTTTTTTTTAAATAAGAGAAAAATGACAACTATAAGGCATTTTGTTTTCAGTCATGTAGCATTTGTAGTTAGCACTGCATGCTCAATTCCCTAAAAATCAAGTACGTAACTCAAGTCAGTTGTCTTGAGAAATTCACATCACTTATTTAAATATGCAGCCTCTTACTTCAGACAGCCTAGAAACAGAAAAACCTAGTGCTTAACAAAGTAAGGCCACAACTCAAGGCAGCTACTCCACAGAACAATTCTTTTTAAGGGAAAGATCTGTTTGCTCATCTTGCCTGAAAGGATTAGAGTCAAACAAAGAGAATGTTACTGCCATACACTTATAAACAATGATCTGCTTTCCTTGTGCACCTTTGGTCCTGAAACTGCAGCTTCACAACCTTGTTCAGGTACAAACATGTAGCACCCCTCAGTGCTGTGACATTTTCCTATTACTCATACAGAGTCTTGGAGATACACTCAGAAGTTCAGTGGTGACTCACACTTTATCTAAAAGAAGAAAGCTTTTTCTAGATCCTAGCTTCCTTCACAGGTAATGACAGTTTAATTGCAGTGTCATGCAATCCGTTTTCACATTATTCATATTTACCATTATAGAGGATGCATATGGGATCACTTTTTATATATAAGCACTAAAGGACATGAAAATCCCCAAACTTGTAAGGCAGAGCTGTTATTAGCAACTCTGCCTATTTAGTGGGCAGCACATCAGCATTTACAGGAATGCTTATACTAAAAATAAACCCTCATTCTTTGGCTGTACTAGAGAGCTTTATAATTAGCATACACTAGTGAATTTCCTTAAAAAATAAATGGGGTGGGTTTTTTTTATTGAGTGACCTAACTTTAAATACTGAATAAATAGGTTTTGTATCAAGCTAAACATTTTTTCTCCTTTATATTCTAATGTATTTCAGAGGGAGGGGAGAGGATAGGACAAAAAGGCATCTATCATTGAAGATCCAGAGCACATTAAAAACTAATGAATGTTTGTCAGGAAGACGACTCGAGGAGTACCAGCTACATGAAAGGATAGCAGTAATACTAATCTGAAGAGAAAAGACAACGTATCATTAATGTTTTGGACCGTCTTCAAGTCCAAAATATAATTATTTTGGATACAAATATATTTATTCAGATACAAATATATGAAATATATTTTAGTAGCAGCACAGGTTAACTGTCTGTTGAAGCTCCACATTTTTTTAGCACTTGTGCTTTGTTTATATATCAGTTAAGTCTGTAGTGCTGTTCTTCCAGTTTCTTGAAAACAGCAGGAAATTTTCAGCAAAGAAGCCTTCTGGTTAATGCAGAAAACTTTATAAGATGGTCAAGTTATCTTTCAATGTAAAAATGTACACTTCCCATCTATCAAACATATAAATGAGGAAAAGCATTTAAAAGTGACCTACAAAGAACAAGATTTTAAAATAGGACTGACAGATTTTCGTTTCTTGTATTTCTGTATTATGAACTAATTTATCTTGTAAAGCTAATTAAAAGATAGATTAAGTTCAAAGTCAGAGACAGACAACCCAAACAAATTAATAAAGAATAGTTTTAATTTAATAATTGGAATATTCAACGCCCACAAGACAATCAATGTCACCCATTCTCTGCCAAAATTGGATATTTGCAACATGCCTTGTTTCCCTCTGCACATGGCTTTAGCACACACAAAAACAGTTTCATAATTCCATCCTCTCTCTCTACCTGAGTGTCTCACTGTTCTTTGGATGGTTCCAACTGCTGATGACACAATTCTGAAATAATAATTCAACAACATGCTCCTGAATCTCCCAGATGAGTATGTGGGGAGACACTGAGGACATGGAGAAGGTTGTTCTCAATAAGCATTCATCTGCCTTGTCAGCTGGCCGATACCCCGTGCTTGCCTGTCTTTCCTGAGATACAGATCCTTGTAAATGCCCAAAGGATAGGGAAGCAAACAGATGTGCATGCTCCAACTCCCCTCACTCCAAGCTCTTTAAGAGGGGGAAGTAAATGTCAAAGTTGTTGTTTTTTTTAAATGATTTAAAACTTTTCCCATGTCAAGCTCTAAGCAAGTCCACTGAGAGATCATAGATGAGAGTTCTGCTGGAACTAACTGTGCCAGTTTTTGTATCACACTGTGAAGCCTGGTAGGAAGGACTGCTTTGTAAGTCCCAAATCTGCTTGCCTCTGGTGAAAAAGACACTCAAGCAAGGAATTAAACCAGTTTCTTTCCCATTTATGGATTAGCACCAATTTTAATGTTCTTTTCGTGCTGCTCGCACTTCTGTTTTCATTTTGCTCCTCCACATAATTTTTAAGGCATTGAAAATATTGACCAATTTTAAGCTTCTTTTATTTATGACACTCCTTTTTCTCTCATCCAGCCTTCAGACAGGAAAGCTACCCATGTTTGTAACTGGATAATACTTGAGGACAAAGAGATGAAGAGATCAAATCCAATAAATAAAGGTACCCACCTAAATGCAAGGCAGGGATTTCTATTCTTGGCCCCAGATGGATACAAAGCCCAGAATTAGGCAAAAAAGCCTACATACATAGTCAAGCCTGGGAAGAACAAGATGTCTCAGGAAAAAACACAAGGAAGAAGCTACTTAGGAATAACCTACAGAAAACGTGCTAAAACTCTCTGAATACCTACAGGAGCCTAACAATAAATGGAGTTGTGCAGGAAGGTGTTTCTCAGAACTTGTGTGTGCACAGAATCCACTTTATCTTGAACACACTGATTTGTCACATGTGCCCAGGCCACGCTCATCACTGACACTGGAGATTTGATGTGTTTCAGATGGTCCTGTGAGGAGTAGTTTACACGTTTTATTTCAAGGAAACAGCTTCCTGCTGACTTACCTGTCGACAAGCAAACAAGACAGGGCCTGTGGCTAATCCAAGCTTGAGATCTGCTGCTGTTGGTTTCCCCAGATGGTCGGCACATGATGTAAAATCCAGCACATCATCTATTAGCTGGGAAAAATAAACATACAGATTATTTAAAATTTCTTTTTTAAAAACTGGAGCTAAATACAGAATAATCCTTGTTAAAGACAAGATTTGTAGGAAGGATTAAGACAGCCTACTTTGATTTCTAAGGCACTTTGGAGAAGTTTAGATTTTAGATTCCATTTAGTTCAACAAAAACACTACCTGAAAAGCTATGCCAACATTTTTTCCATACTGGTATGCAATCTCATGAACTTTGGGATCAGGGCAGCCCAGAATTGAAACCTGAAAAGACAAAAAACCCAAGTAAATAGAAAGCTTTAGTTAGCATCCACTTTTAGCCCCTGACCATAGGTGTGACACAGCCAGCACAGGCAGGAGGGATCCGGGAAAGGCAAAAAAAAGCTGACTTGGGCACATTCTGGCTGATCTCTGTTCATGGAGACACACAACTAGCCAAGCTGACCAGAAAACAAGGCTGAACAGCAGTGCAGTATTAAAACTACATTCAAGTCTGCAAAGAGATTAGCTTCGTTAAATATTTATCAGGCTCAGGAATTATAATGCAAGGATAAAGAGAGAAGAAATGTGGATGCACTTCACATGCAGGGTAGTAGTCATTTACAGTCCAGTGATGGTTGAATTAAGCTAATTACATACATAAATCAGCCAGGGGATAATTGGAGGTCAGACAACAGATAAATGGACATTACACGTCTCATAAAAGATCACAAAGCTGGATGTGTTGAACCCAGTATAGGAGGGGCAGTTGAGATAAGGAAGATTATTTTTAAGGTGATGTTAACTGTATCTGACTTGCTCAGGAAGATGAGTTGATTAGCTTGCAGGCAAAGGTACTGAGGGATAATTAATGGCAAAGAAAAGACAGCAAATGAAGAAAGCACATCAAGCTGACAAAAGTATCACTAAACTGACATAAACAAAACATTTTACTTGAATGTACAATCAACTACTTGAGAGACAGAAATTTTGCTGAATAAACTCCATAAAACCAAAAAACAGGACAAGAACTAAGGTTTGAGAATTAATATCTTGCCCTCAAAGTAAGGGCATTTATGCTTTTGCATTTATGTACTGATTATACATTTTGCAAAATGAGGTTGGTTAAATTTAAATACTCAGATTTATTTCAACCTTCAATAAACCAATTAGGAACAGGGGACAAAGATCCATCCTGGTTTATTGCAGGCATTCCAAATCTGCTGTGACTAACGCAAAGAGTGAAGATAAATTTTACTTAAGAATAAAAATGTATGCTAGGAAAACCACACAATACAAAAATACACGTGTATATGTGAGTGTGTGTGTGTATATACATATATATATATATATAAAAATTCCTCTTTAAGAGTATGTAAGGTAGGATGATAAACCCCCCCCCCTACAACCCCAAAACCAAACCCAAACTAAAAGCGAGTCTAGTAGTAGCTTTGAAGGTAAATGTGAAGATGGAAATAAGAAACAACATTATATCCTAACAAATGTGATGTAACTTGCACAAAATGAGAGATTATTTCATGCATCAGTGCACTTCATATCTGAGCATCAGAACATTTCCCAGTCATAACGTGCATCTGTGGATAATAACTAAACCCCAGAGGAATCTGGATGACTGAGGAATTAACAGCATCGTACATTCCCCACTTTTACTTAAAAGAGGAGGACGGTATAGCAGGAAAATAATGCTACTTATCTCTAATAATCATACAAAATCCTGAAGGCTATTAAACAGAGTGAACTGCAAATATGAGATATTTAAATAGATGTTGCTAGGGACTATCAAAGTAGAACATTTTGCCCTTTTATCCTCCTTTTGATGCTTGTCTCTTAAATAGCAGTATTTGCCCGAAGACCTAACATCTACTGCTGTACAATGGAAACTTTTGGTTGCTTCTGTAATATAAACCACGTAATATCAGCATGGCAGGGGGACTGCATCTTACTGTTTCAATTAAATCCTTACCTACTGCCACATTTCATTCCATGTGGAGGATTAAAATATGCAATTCAGTGACAAAATCTTGGTTAATAGCAAAGGGTCAGAGTGGGCACTAGCTGGCAGAGGGTGGGAGGAAGTGCCATGTAAAGAAAAGAGCTTCCTCATTTAATCTGAAAGGTCTTTCCTTGTTCATAGACAAAAAAAAAGACCAAAAAAAATTAAAAGTTCAGGAGATTTGATTTGCCAGTCATCCTCAAGCGAGCAACCCTCTGACCATGACCACATCATAAGCCTGCAACGACTGGATTGTCTGCCAGGCAGTTCCTTCAGGACGCAATTTTCTCAAACTGCTCTTGTAGATGGTTGCCCCCAGCTGGACACTGGCCGGGCTGCAGCCAGGCAGCCTGTCACTCCCACATGGAGTTAACTGGAGCTGTACTGGGATAACGTCCTGGGATAACAGCAAATACAAACCAGGAAAACAAAGTCAATACAATGACGTGTGTTTAAATGATAAAGCTCCCCCTCTGAAAATATCCTATAGCTCCCCAAACAGGTATAACTGGTTGATGACAAATTTAATCTTGCAAGAATTCAAGCCTGTCCTCCACTAAATAATGATGAAAAACCTTCCTGATACCAAGTGGAACAAATTCTTTAGAAAGGTTCTTTGAATTCAGCAAAGCAAGACAATCTGCTTGGTGTTATTTCAAACAAACTTTTTTGCAATAAAAAGTTGTTTCTGTTATATGAGAGACAATAAACCAATTTTGCCTCTTCACTGAATTTCACATCCATAAAATACATCATCAGCTCTGGGCAGATACATCCTGTTCTGATATTTAAGGTGTGACAATATGGCAGCTGGAGTTGAAAGCACTTGCACATCTCTACCAGTGCTCTGTAGGTCAGAGAGGAAATCCTGCTGCTGGGCTGGAACATGCTTAAATAAACACTACAAGCGATGTTTGTTCTTGCACTCCTAGATTTGTGGACTCCATGGAAAGGAAAACGCTCTAAAATCTTCCCCCTTCCCAGTCTTTCCCTTCTCCAGAAGCATTCAGGTTCCTGCCTTCTCATTCCTGGCTCATCTACCACCGTTTTTCTAGACAGGAGCAATGTTCCTCCTTCCAGGAGGATCACAGAATAGTTTAGGTTGGAAGGAAACTCTGAAAGTCAACTGCTCAAAGGAGTGTTTACTTCACAGTTAGATCAGGCTTCTCAGAGCCGTGTCCAGTTGGTTTCTGAGCATCTCCAAGGATGAAAAATCCCACTCTGTCTGAGCTTGTGCCCTGTGGGCACACAGCCACTGCCCTGGATGTGCTGCTGCCCTGGCAGCGATGCACCCTCCTCGTGTTCGTCCTCCACTGCTGCCGGGAATGCTGTGACTTTCTCTGGGCTCCTCAAACCCTCCTGGGAATTACTCTTGAGGAGGGGGTGATGGAGGCACAAGCTTCCTCCTAATACAGAAACCAAGAATCTCTAGTGCACCTTCACACTTACTTCAAGGCAAGCATGATTTAATCCCTCGTCTGAAGGTATACTGTGCAAAATATAAACAGCTTTATGAGGCTCCGGAATTCACATTACAGCAGGGTTTAAAAAGGACAGAAAACCTGCTCAAGTTATTTTGCTATCTCCAGCTGGCCTGATGACTAAACAGAAATTCCACTTCAGCTTTATTGTTTCTGAATTCTTGAACTGAAGTCACCTCATGTTTCTCTGAAAAATGCCTTGCAGTAACTAAGGCTTCAATGACTCTGGGCCATCTGCCACTGTTTCCTTTCACAATACACTTCCATTGAAACTTTGGTAATGTTCCCCCATGCAGAACTATTGTAGAAATAAAGTGGAGACTGGGATGGCTCTTAACATCTTCAACAGACTGTTCTGTCCCCAAGTCCTAACTTAAAGGATTTTGATTTAAATGCAGTAATGCTTTGGTGGTACAGAATCTATTACAGTGTATGTCTTGTTTAGACATTTTTCCAGGAATACTCTACTCTTCCATCTCTAAAGCATGGCACCGTGGAATTCTAAGGTGCCACCTGAACTTGTTTGACATCTTCTTTCCAGTTAATACTTATATTTTATTTAACCACAGCAAACAAATCAGTTTTTTCCTATCATTAACAGGAACTGAACTGCTTTAAAAACCCGTAATCTCTCCTCTTACTTCTGTCCCTGAAAACAAGATATGAATACTCTTGGTTCCCTAACTGAATTTCCTTTCAAGCTAGAACTGCTTATCATTTTTGCTACAGAAAACAGAACTCCCCTCTGATTCCATTTCCTCAGTAGCCAAAGCCATCTAAACAAAAATATCTCAACACCCACACACACAAGAAAAACCCCCAAATCTCAAACAAAAAAAAAAAATCCATTTTAACTGCTATCAATAGAGCTCTCCTAATCCATGCAGAAAGAAGCTGAGGGAAACATACATATTCAACTCATTGGTACTGCGTGCAGCAAGTGAGGATTTGCCATGAAGACAGACCTTCTCTCTCAGTTTTCCTTTCTAACACAAATTTTACAGCATATAAAATTCCAGCAATTCAGCAATGGAACAACTCAGACCAGCCACTAGAAAAAAAGCAGCCAAACACCCCCTCCACCAGCATCACAGCCTCAGTCTCGAGGGAAGTGCTTAAATCCTTAACTGCTGCAAGTCACAAAAAGGAAAAAGCTTAAATTAGCACATTTGTAAGGAGAATCCACCCAGTGAGAAGGTGATTTCTTCTATCTGCAAACATTCTTTTAGGCAGACTGTCAAAATGAATATAAAAAGTTGTGTATGGTTTTTTTGGGGTAGCAGAATTATGTGATACTCTTTACTAGTCCAGGTGCCTACTGATATAAAAGAAGACTTGCAAAAGAAAATTGTCAGGATTGTATTACCATTAATATGAGTGATCCAGAAGACTTAATTTCTTTCCTCCAATTAGAATGAAAGATATCTTCCCTCCCCCAAAATCTCACTATATGTGATCCTTTCAACATAAGCAATTTTCAACTGCTGTTGCACAAATGAACCAGTTCTCTGAGAAGAAAGGAAGATAAACACTAGCACAGATTTTTAGTCTAATTCTCTTAGAACTCCCTCTTGCTATAGAATCCATCAGCTATACTGCCTTTCACTAAAAAGAATAACCAAAACTCTCTTCTGGGGAGATAACTCTTTTTTTGAGATTATTACCCACCTCCATTTTCTGCACTAAAACTGAACATCTATTTTTGAGTAACAAGATCATCTTGAATTGGATCTTTTTGTAATCAAGTAACAGAACTGAGTGACAGGGTTGGACAAAGCAATTGGTAATTAAAACCCCCAGACAAATCAAGAAGTACATGCTTCTTGTTTTTTACAGTGTGATGTAGAGATATCAGGAAGATGTTTTCACCCAGAGGGTGGTTGGGCACTGGAAAAGGCTCCCCAGGGAAGTGGTCACAGCACTAAACCTGACAGAGTTCAGGAAGTGTTTGGACGATGCTCTCAGGCACATGGTGTGACTCTTGGGGTGTCCTGTGCAGGGCTAGGAGTTGGACTTGATGATCCAGATTGGCCCCTTCCAACTCAGCATACTCTCTGATTCTATGAATTAACTGTTTCCTCCCACTGCTACCATTTAAGGTCTCACTCAATGAGTAGGGCCAGATGTCAAAGATGATTTAAAATCAAATTATAGGATCAAAAATTATCAACTAAGATTAAAACCACTGTCTCAAAGTTGCAGAATTTCATAAATTAAAGACTGCCACTGTTTTGATTATTTGAACCTTATTTTGATTCAAGTAAGAGTAACAATAAATCTGTGTATAAGTAAAAAACGCAAAGAAAAAGTGAAAACCAATATTGGAGGCTACACAGCTGAACTGTGATAAAATTCACAATGTCAAACCTATTCACATTCTGGCAGAATACCATTTCAAGGGTTTGCTTTGGAGGGTCTCCAGAGCAAACAGCAATACTAGGAGTTCAGCTGTGAAGCTTACAGTATGGTATGTTAACTTCAGAAGAGACAGACGTACATACTGCTTTACAACTGTTTGCTATCAGACTCGCCGTCTTCTTAAAAGTCTTCTCGAGGTAGTGAGCAAATCTCTCATTCTCGTTTTCCTTGGAACCCAGCTGGAGGAATTCACCTAAAAAGTTGCACAGATGGGAGGTTTTATTTGTGGGTTTACTGCTTAGACAAGCAAATCGGAAGATGAAAATAGGAAAAGACCTTACCACGCACCAGATCTTCAATCACCTGAGTTAGAACAGAGATGATAGTAGTATTTCCAATTCGTGCTAAAGCTACAGAAGCAGCTGAGAGGATGAAGTCACCAGCTAGAACAGCCTAAGAACAACAACAACAAAAAAAAGTTGATCCCTTAAGTCTTTTCCTGTGTTACTACAGACAGTACAACTTCCTTCACTTGTCAGATCTACTCACATCACGTAACCTTCCTACATAAAGCACAAATATCTCATTTTAAGAGAGGAAAAACACCAAATATTGAAATCTGAGTTAGTTTTGAATCCCTATCTTATAGTGCTGTTTGTATTTTTCTGTATAAGCACTGTCCTTCCTGTATGCAGTACCTGACCATGTGTTTGCCTATTAAGTTTTTTTGAACATTAGTTCTCCCTTTGACCATTCTATTGTGGCTGTTACGCCATGTGAACTCTGAATTGCCCTAAGTTCCTTCCTTGCATTTTCTGGTGAAGACCTTTCTTGTAATGCTCTGTGAAGAAACACCACTTTCAAAAAAAAATTTGCACTGATCAGTGTTCAGGATGAGGTACGAGTCGAAAGTATTTCAACAGCACTGCAGAGAACGGCACAGGGAATGTAAAACCAGTAATATTCACAGAATGGGTCAGGTTGGAAGGGGCCACAGTGGTCATCTGGTCCAACCTCCCTGCTCAAGCAGGGTCAGCCTAGAGCACACGGTACAGGATTGTGTCCAGGTGGCTCTTGAATTTCTGCAGTGAGGAAGACTCCACAATCTCTCTGGGCAATCTGTTCATATTCAGGTGGAAATTCCTGTCCATCGGTTTCTGTCCATTGCCTCTTGTCCTATTACTTGACACCTCTGAGAAGAGCCTGGATCCATCTTCTTGACACTGCTTTCAGATACTTATGATGAGGGCCCCTCTCAGTTGTCTCTTCTTGAGGCTGAACAGGCCCAACACTTACACACTTTAATCATTCATTACCTAATGCTTCCAACAGTTCAGAAAAGGAAAACACATTTGGCTCACCCACAAACTGTGCACACCTCTTCGTATGTTTTGTGACATATCCCAAGACCTGGGGATAGTAACGTTACAAACCTCTAGGTATTTGTGCTCTGCTGAAACTCAAAGGCAAGTCTTGCACTTATTAGCAAACTCACTTTCCTCTCTCCCCAGATTTGATTAAGCGTCCTTTTTCCTCTGCGAGAATTTGCATCATCAATAACATCATCATGAACTAGACTGGCTGTATGGATCATCTCAGCAATTATGGCCACAGAGCGCTGGCTTGCTTGCACTTCCCTAAAACAAAAAACAAGAACTGTCAAATAATTAAATCAATTATATATGCTGCAATACACTAAAAAACCTCTATTAAAAACCAAACAAAAAATGTTTCTCTGAAAACAGCTGTCACAGCTTTTTCGTGGTCTGACCCCCTTCTTTCAAACCTGGAATTAGGAAGACAAGAGAAAATAAGATCACATTAGTACAGTACGTGGAGAGGGATGTGTCCATCCTTATTAGGCCTGTTTCTACATTGCTGCATTAACAGTACTGCGAAGCTCCTGCATTAGTGACTTTAATCCCTCTAAATCCAGACTGCAATAAATAGTACAGCATCAAGGATGCTTGGCTTCCAGACTGAAATCTGGAAAACAGCAGAGAAAAGAATGCCAGGTAACTTTGTAGATGAGTTTTAAGTTTTCTTTATCTCTGTGTTGCTCTACACAAACATGGCATTACAAACTCTCTAAAGCTGGATAACTCAACTAACCAGCAAGCTGGAGAGATCGGGAGACACAGAAACCTGTATTCTACATTTGAAAGACATAACTTATAGATCTTATCCTTTATGTTGTCTGATTACCTTAAAACCTCAGAGGTTCTTCAGAAGCCTGAGGAATTAACTAGAATTAATGCTGCAACCACTTCATGACTGTAAACACCAACTACCTAACATTTATTGGAACTCAGCCTTTGGGAAGATCTAACACTTATGATTCAACTCTCATTAGTTCACACCTATTTTATTTTTTAAACTAGGTGAAAAGAAGGTAATGGAAGAACACTAAAGCTATTATCTAGAGACTGGCAAAAAGCACACAAAAGAGCCAACCTAACACATCTCCCTTAGCATCCAGCTGCCACTGTCTTCTTCCAGTATCCATCTTTTTCTATCTGTTTTCAACATGGGTTACATGCAGGATTCCAGAAATGGCTACCCCAGTCAGCCTTGCCCCACAGGTATAACAAGTCCACATTTAAAAAACCACCCACACAAACCAGTAACACAAAAAACCCAAAACCCACAACCAAAGAAAAAAACTACTTCTGACACATTGATACTGTACTTCTGGTATACGGACAACAGAGAAAATCACACTATTTTCCAGCAGAACAGAAAAAGAACTGAAACAGAAGATAATTTCAGCTCAGCTGAAGGGAATTTAAAGCCTTCCTGCACTGCCTATGTCCATTAAATTGTAGTGATTAATCACAAAATGAAAGAACATCTTGCAGTCTGCTGACATAACATTGCGTGCTGACACCTACCTCTATACAGAATGCTGCACTGCTGTCAGTGGGAGTTCTACATCCTGAACAATAGCAGGATGAATGGGTACCTCACAGGCTGTGAAAATATGGCTTTTACACAACAGAAAATAAGAGCTGGAAACCTTCATGGTTGTTTGAAGGCAAGACTTAATATGGACTAGTGATTTAATCAAATGCTAGTTCAGTGTAAATAGTTTGCCAAAATAAACTACTAAGCAGGGAAAAACTTACCTTCAAAAAACTGTAAAGGTCTCCAGCCTCTTTCATGCACTGTTCTCCTTTTGGAGTTTCCCTTTTTCATTAATTATGTCAGCAGACTGGATTTCCTGCTGGGAAGCAGCAGTAAATGGCAACATTCACTGACACACTGAAATATTTCAGTAGTATGAAGACAGCACAAAACCAGTTATTTCAAAAGCAGGTTCCGAAAAGTTCTGCGTTATAGTGTCTTTCATCTCTGACAATGACTAAAAATGGCACAGGAATGCTCATGGTTCATGTGTTTGGTTTCCAGAATGTTGTATCAAATATGACAATTTAATCTGAAGAGGTTTTAAAACTACTATTTCCACAAAGTCTCAGACAAGGTTCTTCCCATTGCGGGCAAAAAAAGATCTGTAATAGTTTCCTACATGCATCTTGTGAGACTAATTCTAAATCAGAGCATGCCTATTATTAGGGGAAAACACACAAACTCCAGGATCCTTCTCATTCCCTGCCATTTTTCATTCAGCCTCTCCTGCAAAAACAAAAGCAAGAAGTGGCAGTAACTCAAGTCAACAGATAACAGGGTCCCCACAAATCCAGTAAGTGGAAAAATGCCATTTTCAGGTCATTTTCAAAGTAAAGACACCCCAAGAGGATGTATATTTACACAGATATTTTATACAACTGATCATGGTCTGTTTTTCAGTAGGACCCCCTGCTTGACACAGTGATAAGGTTTTATAGATCTACTGTACCCTGAGATGTTTTCCATTACCGAACTTGTTTCGTGAACACTGAACAAGCCAAGGCTGACCATACAGGTTAAAAACCCCCAAATACCTCCCTCCAAATATTCCTGCCCAAAACCAAAACAAAACCAAACAAAAAACAAACTAAAACCACCCAACAGTGGTGAGGGGGGAACTCAAAACCACACAAATCACTATTTATACTCTCCAACAAAGAGCTTGGAGGCAATGTGTTTGCCAGTAACTAAATATTGCCAGTTTAAGGACAGGAAATGAGCATAGGAACTTGCAACATTTTTGTGCTACAGCCACATTCCTCCAAGCATCTTTCTCCTGTGGCTGAAAGAAGTAACCATCTCAGAAACAGAGTCTGTGACACAGAAGGGCACTGCAAACTAGGGGAAGTACAGAGAATGCATGTGTTGACACGGGAGAAAACCGCAGAGCAGCCGATACCATGGGCTTCTGACAACGACAGTTTGGAGGACTGAAACAAAAGGGAACTAAGATTGCTGGCAGGTCCTATCTTTAGGAAATATTCTCTCGAGTTTAGCCAGGTCACTTTATTTGTTTCTCACACTATTCTAATAAATTTCTTTCCTTTTCCCCTGCCCCTAAACCTTTTGTGCTCGCTATTTTCTCTATTGTCTCTGTACTTCTTTGGCCCTCTCTTATTTGTCTCCCTCATTTTGGTTGCAGAAAAAGAAATAAAAACTCTTATTTGAGAACACCTTTGGAGAACAGAGAAACAGAAACACTAGGTCCTGTCAGGCTATCCCTGTCAGGGATAATTCTGTGAAATTCTGCACACAGGTATGTGAAGAAATGCCAGTGGATGTGTGAAATTGAGGGTTTGCATGACCTCAGCTGAAACTATTTATAACAATTCTTACTCTCACACAAAGCAAAGTTGCTATCAATAAGCAAAAAGCCACTGCCCAAGGGACTTAAAGACTCAGGGTAAGACTTCTGACACTTAGAACTTCAAGAGAAAAGAAACAACACGCTTCAGTCACTTACCTTTTTAGTAATAGTTCAGATAATTCTTTATACAATGGTAATTTTCCTTATTATGACCACAATAAAGTGACCTCACTCTAGGAAAACAGTTAACCTGCTGAGGGTACAGTAAATACCTCACCTTATTCAAACCTAAACATAAATGATGTCACCTAACCTGCAAGCAGAGCCACCTGGGCATTCCATTCCCTTGAGAAATCTCAGCTACTCTGGTGGGACTCTGTGAAGAGAAAGAGGTCTCTCTGGACTGCCTTGTAAGATCAGGACCTGTAGCCTTCCTAAGTTGAGTCCTGTTATTTTAACAGCCAAATAAGGAAAAGTATTACCTTCTATATAAAAACTGCACAAAAGAAGAAAAGAAAATGAAAAAGAGCAGACAAAAGCATGCTGGGTCCAGCAAGTTATATTACAGTTGAGAATGGCAGCAAGATGAAGCAGAAACTGAACATCAGCAATACAAGCCCCAGAGGCAAAACTTAAAAAAAATGCTAGGGATGAACAGCACAGGATATTGGCTCATCCTACAAGTCTACAGATACTGTGGTCAGTGTCTTCAATTACATGTGTGGGAACCAAAGCCTCAACAAAGAAAAACAAGCCTGGGAGAAGAATCAGTATTAACTGAGGAAAAGAATGATAAAATGCTTCAAGGGAAATGACAATTTGAAAGTGGAAAAACATCTTAAAAAAACATTGTGGGAAGCAGAATGGAAGGCAAGTATTTTCCCCCTGAGGTTTGTAGAAGAGTAGCAGCATTAAAAATATGCAGTATTACTTCTCTACATAGACAATTCTCCTCACAAACATAAAGAAGTTGGCAGAACAATTTGTCACCTGGAGACAATGTTGCTTTAAGAAAGAACGATAATGGATCAATCACAGTATCAATGTGAACTGAAGTCTATGTATACAGAGAGCAGGCCTTAGACAGCCTGCTTCAAGAAGCTTAAAAACAAAAGAGAAGAAAATGCCCATAAAACTTTATCAGCTCACAGGAACTAGGTATGCACAGTACAAATGTAAATTCCTTTGGCATGGCCTTGCCAACCCTCAAAAAACGTCAGTCACCATGCACGAACCCACAAGCAGTACAGTGAAGACTTGTATCAACATATGGGATATTTAATTACAATCACAGGCTTGGAGAAAGTGGCACATGACACAAGAAAGGAAGGTAAATATCCCAAGATTTCATTCCATTCCTTTGCTGAAACATTTCTGTTCTTGCCACTCAGAATTTCATTCTAAAAGCAACATGACGAAGGCAGTGACTCAGCCTGGTTTGTACAAGGAACATTCAGATTATTGAGGAGGCTTTTAAACACCGAACACATTTTGGAGGTGCTGATTAGAACTGCAACAGATGTACAAACACTGCCAAATGACACAGGCATCCAGAAAACAGAGGACTTATGCCAAGGGTTGGCTACTGCAAAGCAAACACTTGCCCCAGGCATATGAGGTGTGGCACTTCCTTACTGACATAGGGCAGGTGTCAAAACTGGTCCTGACCGTTTTGAGACAGCATAACATGTGGACAAGAGTATGTCCATGAGCACATACATATGTCAAAAGACAGCAAATATGCTTTGAGCATAAAGGCAAAATCAAGTCTTTCTACTGCTACCTCTTTGATTCACTGTTCAACTCCCACACTGTATGACATCAGTTCCAGCCTTCTCAGTACCGCACGCATGATTTTGTTCATAAGCTTCTCATGCTACACACTAGAATAAGATAAAACTATTTTTACCATTATTTTGACTCAAAAGATGCTCCAAAAACTCACTGTCCATGTTGTTAAAAGTCTCCTCCTAAGTTTCCATCCTCTTAGCAATATAGTGCTTTGTCTTAAATAGCTCTTTCCCCCTGTTCCTGATAAATTTGTAGACCACAAGTCTTCATTCTTTGTGATTATCTTTGCAATTCATGCCTGAAGCTAGCTGGGCTTAACTTCTTTTGAACACAGGGATCAGACACGCCGATGATTTCAGGAAGTGTGATATACACTCCTGTAGCTGAACTGGATGGTTGATGCATGCTAGGATACTATGGCAGATGCATGCCAGGATATCTTTGAGGTTTTTCATAGAGAAGGTGGTTGCAAACCACACTGGGGTTATGCCCGAATGGACACCCATGACCCTACGAGCTCAAGCAGAGATTTTTGGTTCACTGTGCTTCCTCACATTTCACCATGGATGGCTGATCATCAAGAATGATTCTGCCACTAAAAATTGCCATCCTCATGCTCCTGTTTTTCATGTCAAGATCACTCGTGAAAATATTAAGCCAGTCAGTGACAAAAGGTATCCCTGAAGATTTTCACAACCAATATTGTTCCTCTTACTATCTCTAAGTCAATGACAAGAAGCAGTCCTGAACAGACAACAGAATCTGGCTGGAACAAAGTTCATTAATCCTGGATAATGTTTTCCTAAAACAAGGGGAGCTGGCACACACAGGACAGGACACTGCCAGCTAGGTTTTGCTTTCTCCTTCAAAATTATATTCACATAGGAGGGGATACAGGCACAGGTGCCATCCATGCAACAAAATACATGCCATGCTCTGAGGTAGTAATCAAGTCCAACAAGGCATTAAACTATTGCTACAGAAAAAAAAAAGATGCAACAGCTCAGAGAAATCCTTTAAGACTGACAAATTAGTCTAGAAACACTTCTGGAAAGGGACCAAAGATTTTCTCTTTGAAATTCTATACAAGGCAAGACTCGAAGTGTAGCTGGAAGGCAGAGAACACTCCAGCCAACAACATCTTTCCTCAAAATGCAAACATAGCAGTTGATAGGAACGTGTGGAGTGAAGTGTTTGCAACGAGCCAGACTACGGAGTGATAGAGAGTACAGGCCAAGCATGATGCTCTGCTCAGTTAAAACTGCTTTCAAAAGGAAGTAACTTGGAGATCATAAGGATTACACCAGAATAATTAGCTTAGAATCTTATATTAAAGTGTCGAAACTTGCGACCAGAGGGTGAAAAAAAAACCTCTGACTGTTTTCAAAGCCTCACAGCTTTGAATATAATCATACCACCTGTTTAATGGCTTTTCTGCATAATTACTAAAAACATCTATGAAGGTGTCTTCTCTCAGCAAAGTTCATACCTGTGACCAGAGTTTAATATGAAGAGGAGTAGTTACAAATGAAAAATACTTTTAATTAAGTATTTTAATTTAATAGTTTCAAAGAGTATCACACATTCTAATAAAGCACTTATACAAGAAGCTAGAATTGACTAAAAGCCTTACAAATATCGTAATTCGACAACATTATTTATGCACCCCAGTCACAAGCACAGTATAGTCCACAGTTTAACACATGAAAATATGTCATAAACCCAGCAGTGCCTTGTGCACTGACAACTACAAAAATACAGCTTTGAGATGGAACTTACATTCAGGTTTTACTGAGGAGCACTTCATTTTCATAAAGTATTTTTCAGAAACACAAGAATGATAACTTTCAAGTGTGATGTGTGTATCTGAAAGCGACCAACTCACTTGGAATTATTATGGTGAATGTTGCAAGCCCGAGCCATTAGCACCACAATCATTGGTCGAAAGGCCTTTCCCTTCCCATCAAAGTAATAATCACACATTTCCTTAAGTTCTGCTGCAGAGACCAGCAATTCCTATAAAAAGGACAAGAGCATTTCAGCATGGAAGTCACAAAGTCAATCTGTTTAGTGTAAGTAAAACAATATGCATGTATAAGGTTATTGCCTGCATTCATTCCACCCAGTGTAAGCTGTTTTAAAAATTACTAGGAGTAATCTGAAATGTAAATGAGGCATTCCAGCACTGCAAATCAGGAGAAAAAAAATTGCATTCTGGTTCTGTAAAATATGAGAAAAGCTGCGTTTGCCTTCAGCTTAAGTTTCAGACAGCTGTTCATAAACATAAATAACATTCTTTCAATAAATATCCTCCAAATTGATGGTTGCTACTAAAAATAATCATCACAACATCCCAGAACAGTCACTAAAATCCCTTACCTTTTTAATATCTTCATAGAGATTCTTCAAGTCTTTTCTACCAAGTTGAAAAGGGTCTTGGTATTTTTCATCACTAATTGTCTTCCTACAGCTGCACAAGTGGGATGTACTTGTATGATGAAACCTGGTGACAGTGTTTTTTAAGAGAGCAGTCTTGTTAAAAGTCAAGTTCCCCTGATTCCCCAAACAGAAACATCTGAGAGCATTTCTCCCCATCTCCCCCTACATAAGATTTAACCAAATGGCTAAAATATGTGAAGCCATCAAAACACTCTTTTCAGCCAGATAGTAAGGTGCAAGGACAGCACAGCTATGTACTGATGATCATAACCTTGGGGAGCTGGCAAAGCACACTGGCAAATGAACACAGACATACACACACACACACACACATGCTCTGTCCTTAAGAAACCACAGAAGTCTTCTGAGACACAGAACACTACGTTGCTCTCGATGTATTCCTTTTGAATACACTATGGATAGTATAGCCTACGTTTGGAGAGAGCCTTCACTTCGGGAAACCCAAGTGTTCTGTTACTTTCTTACCTCTCTTGTAAACTCCTGAAAAAATATTCCTGACTTATATTTGAAATTTTTCTCTTTGTACACCCAGCTACGTAATAAATTAAATCAATGCTTCCAGGTAGCATGATGATGCAAGGAAGTTCATCAGAAAAGGGTGAAAGCTCCACCTGGATGCATTAAGATGCATTTAGCTTAGGAGATTTGTTTGTTTGTTTGTTTCCTGGAGGTGAAGTTCCTTCTTCTTCTGATGTTTCCTTTTCCAAAGTGAACTGTATCTATTTTCTTGCAGCATTCTTGCTTTGCCCATTACTCTCCAGGACAGAGGACTGAGATTCAGACTCAGCACTACAGCAGCAGTCTACACAGAATTACCCAACTATATACTGGAGTAAATAACCTTATTTTCAAAGTTTACAGCTCATGGGTGTGACTACCCAGTTCATCCAGTAACTATGTCTTTACCCACTACACAACAATATGAATCTCCAACTTACCGCCAAAATATATTACATAGTTTTGGAAACGAGAAAGTTGAACTTCTTTGGGTAAAGTGACACATCTGCACAAAATAAAACCAGGGATAGTTTATTAGAACTAGACAGAAAACATTTGACTACAAAAAAAATGTATCCATCACCATTGCTCTTATTCTCCATTTTAACAAGCCAGCAGCAAAGGGAGCCTCATATCATAATCCCCTTCCAAACCAAGTGAGACTGATGCCATGATGATATTTTGCCTTTTCTTTTATATACCCTTTTATATAATTTTTATGTATCCTCAGTGCTTCTAGCATGCATACTTGTAATTCCTTAAACCCAGTAATTTAGCATAGTCCTAATATTCCATTAAGCCAAGAGACCAAACATCCTGGAGATCTCACAGTAGGAGGCCAGAAAGCCCTACACTATCCTGAGAAACCAAGGTCCTTTCTAGAACCCATCCTGTAAAGTAAGATAAGCCCATCCAGGAGAGAATTCCTCGAGATGGGGGAATATCATGTTAATCATTTAAGTCTCTCATTCGGGTATCTTTGATAGATATGGTAATTTGCAAGGTCTATAAATTATATATGCAATTTATTGTGTGTGTGCATTTTGGCGCATTCCACCTTGGCGAAGTGGTGCACGTTTGAGGATCCTTAAATAAATACCAAGGTAAAAACCCCTTTTTCCCTTAACCGTGTTTCGCTCTTAATTTTAAGACCAAGGAAAGGCAACAAGACATGAGTGCCAAACAGGCACATTGAACTGACTCTTCTGCTCCAGAGCACTGGACTTTCTCCCTCACAGGCCCAGCCCAGGAGGCTTATCAGTTAAATTACCAAAGCTGCTCCAATAAAACCTTGCTTTTCCACTTGTGCAAGGTGCAATTTTCAAACGTTCCCTGCCTGGCAGATAAATCTGGACTGCACCAGTCAAGACACAGAGAAAAGGACAAGAGCTGTTTCAGTGAACCAGTACACTGACAGAAAATCATGTCCTTGTTTTCCCCTGAAGCTGCTTCAATTCAGCTTGCTGTTTATAATTTATATCTGCCCATCTTCCCTGCTAGATGTCCAGAACTCAAATTCCAAACCTAGAAATCTCTCCAATGATCCCTCCCTGCAGACAGAGCCCAGGAGCCTGGGGGAAGGCACAATCCCAGGTACACGATTCCAGCAGATACAGGCTGAGAAAGGAAGTACAGCTTTTGCTCTGCTCTTGGGAGTGCTGCCAGGAAGTGCCGAGCCCTGCCCAATGCTGGGCTGAGCCAACCTAAAATCACTGCAATCCACGTGTTCACAAACTGCCTCTGGAAAAACTCACTCAGAAACGCTCAAGGAGACCTGCTCCTCGTGCCTCAGCGTCTCCTCGTAAGTGGATTATAATCTCCCTCTCTTTGGACAGTGGGAGAAAAACAAAAGCACTGTAATGGCTCAAGGGCACTCTGCCATCCTCTGTGCTTACACAAGGCTACGCAAGGAGACAAAGGAAGGCCACGAGCCCTAACTTAGCACAGATCTGCAACCCACTGCTGTCTGACTTCAGTGTCCGGCCCTAGGCTTGAGACATTCCTAAGTGGCTCTCTCGGACCTCTCACCACGTTCTGTTGCTAAAAATAGCTGATCTCTTCCTTCAGTGCGGGCACACACAGACTCCCCCCTTCACACTGCTGCTTAACCCTGTAGCAGCGGCTCATGCAGGATGCTGGACACATCCGCCACAGCACTTTCCCGCGGGTCAGGACAGCCAGAGCACCTCAGCGCGGGTCAGAACCGCAGCCTGGCCTCGTGAAGAAGCTCCAAACCAAGGCACTGAGAGAACTGCCCCCATTACCACTCACAATGCTAACACACACAAACGCCTTCAAAATCTCACACTACTGAGAACCGCTTCCCCTGCTCCCATCTCGGGACGGCTCCGGAAGCCGACCACTGACCACTGCTGACCACCAACACGCTGATCCTTTAAGTCGGAATTTAAGCACCGAGCACGCTCCTGCCCCCAGCAAGGACCCCCCGGCAGGGCGCCGCCCCCGGGCCGTGGCGCTTCCCGGGCGGGAGGCTGCGGAACGCCGAAGGAGCGGCGGCCCCGCGGTGCCCGCC
>VWZW01006617.1:603577-753247 GCA_013397115.1 Edolisoma coerulescens
AGTGTCTTTGTTTCTTTTTTTTTTTTTTTTAAATTTTATTTCTTAATTTCTTTCAGGGTATTTGTGTATACTTACTTAACTATAGTCTTTGCTGGGTAAGGTTATTATGTACTCACATAATTTAGAATGGGAATGACAAGTCCTGACAGACAGATACACAAATTTGAAAAATAGAATGTATTACATATTTCTAAATGTTTTTCAATGTTTTTGATGCAGAGAACTTGAAGTAAAAGATGTATTTGATTTTAGGAATTTTTCTCTACAGTCGTGTCAGAGACTGCAAATCTGATTGCCTTGTGGATGTCTGTGGGGTTTGCACATGGTAAGGTGCCAGATGTCATTGGCTTTAGGGGAGGGACACTTTATAGTAGTATGCTTAAAAATGGCTTGTAATTGTCACCTTGGTCTTCAGTTCTGCCAATGTCTTTGCCTCCAGCTTTATCTGTTATACAGGGGGCTTTTGTGACAGAGTTACACTGATCTCTCAAAGCACAACTGTGACAGGACGAGCGTGTGGGGGCAACAATTCTCAGAGCTGTTGCAACAGTGTACAAAGGCAGCAAACTGATGCCGTGTATAAGTTTAACTGTTCTGAATTTGATCCATCCACATGAAGCCCTGGCCTTTTACAGTGCACAGGAGGCAGAGCTGTCCGGCTTGGCCGCAGATTTGAGGGATTAACCCCAAAACAGCAGCGGGAGTGGGAGCCTCGGTGTCCTGAGGGGCATGGGCAGGGGGCAGAGGGGTGGGGCAATTTTCCAGAGTCTGATTCCTGAGAGCTCTCTAAATTCAGTGGTTCTGTTTCACAGCAAATTGCCTAGAGACTGGGGTTCAGGTGGAATTTTAACTTCTGTTTCTCCTTTCTGTTTAATTGTAGGTGTGTGCAATACAGATAACTTCAGTTTATTATCCATAACAATAGATTATGGTCCATTTGGATTTATGGACTCCTATGACCCAAGTGAGTGTAGCACCTGTTTGTTTGGGTTTTTTTACTTAAAATAATCTTTTTATATTAAATTATATAGTTTCCATTGCATGAAAACTCCTATCATTATTAGCAGAAAAACCCTAAGCATGTGTACTGTTTGAAGAGCTTTAGGGTAAAAAATTGCATCAGTGACCAGTTTTACGATACACTATATAGGTTGCATTCAAGGGCTAAAAGTCTTGTTAATGAAATATTACTATTAAACCCATTTCCATGAGACTGTTTCCTCTTGAACACCACCAACTCAATAGATGCTACAACAGAAGCCTAGAAGACAAAAAATTGTGTATTGCTGGAAGCAGCCAAAAGCAGGTGGAATACAGTAACTTTGCATGCATCAAGCTTTAGCTTTATAGTCACAGCAGCTGATTATATGTTGGAAGAAAAGAAATCAAACCTACACAGTCATGGCAACCTTTATTTGGAAGTCTCAACTCAGTCAGTCTGGCATTGATAGATACAGGTTCAGTATGTACATAAATGTGTATTATTAGAATATTGTTGATAGTTTGCAACTGAATAAACTTCAGAATCAGCAGTGGTTATCTTGCTGTGTGTTTTCATGCCTGCAGCCTCAAATTAAGGAAAACTCATGAGAATAAATGTCGTATTGTTCCTATTGTATTGAACAAAATGGGGCTTTTTTGCTTTTAGATCTTTCTCTGTAGGGTGGGTTGACCCCAGCTGGCAATTAATGACCCACAAGGCACTTGTTCACTCACCCCTGCTGTGGGCGGAGAGAGAGAATTGGAAAAGCAAGACTAAGAAAAAGCTTATGGGTCAAGATAAAGACATTTGAATAAGTCAAGGGGAAAAAAAGGGCAGGGGTGACCAGCAAGTGGTGCAAAGACAATCACTCACCATATCTCACCACCAGACTGATGCCGAGTCAGTCCCCAAGCAACAGCTGCCTTGGAAAAACTACCCCCAGTTTTTATTGCTGATTGTGATGGTGTAAGTGTGGAAGATCCTTTTGGCCAGCTGGGCTCAGCTGTCGCAGCTGCATCCCCTCCTAGCCTCTCGCCCACCCCAGCCTCATTTCCTGGGGTAGCAGAGTGAGAATGGAGAAGGCCTTGATGCTGTGCCAGCCCTGCTGAGCGATGTGTAAAACATTGCTGTGTTATCAGCACTGTTTTAGTCACAAGTCCAGCGCACGGCGCCGGGCAGGCTGCTGGGAAGAGAACTGACTCCATCCCAGCCAGACAGTGCACCCTAGAGCCAGATGAGAGGCGTTAGAGTCGAAATTCAGATTTGAACCACTCACCACATCTGACAGATGAGTTACGAGTCTCCTCCCTAATGCTCCGTTTGCTGTCAGTGTCCTCTGAGGACTGGGGCAGTGCTGTGTGCATTGATCAGCTTATCTGCATTTGAGCTGCGTGAAGGGCTCCCACTGCTCCCCTCAGAGACTGCTGCTGTAGACAGGCATACATTTTACTTCTGGATACTTGTAACTTGTATGACAGGCATTTGTTATCTCCCAGATAATGGATTTGCATACTGGAACACATTAGGCCTAATTTTTATGTGAATACAAAGCTTGCTTGTACAATGAACAAATCGTGCTTAGGTGGCCTATTAAATACCTATTTATTAGATGTGTGACTTTTCCAGAAATACTTAAATCCTTAATCTAGTTGGACATTTGTTTGCTTAACCTATGTGCTAAATAGTAGCACTATATGTAGTAAAAATACTGATTTTAAGTGTAAAAGTGTTTTTCATGCAAAAATGGTCTTTTTCTGTTTAAACATCTGAATTTATTTTGTATCTTCAGAGAGGAGAATGTTGCTAGTGACACATGGGAACTTGTCTGTGAAGGTTGTATTCCTTAGATTTGCAAATAATAGATCTTGAGTTAATTCACTTTAAATAAGCATCCTTGTGATCTGATTTTAAATACTTAGTAGCTTTAGGTCTTTTGTAAGTTTGTTGTGTAAGTGTAAAAATGAATGTACTTCAAACTTTTAACACAGATTGTTTATTGTAATTACTCTGTTATGGAAAAGTAATGTTTTGTTTGAAACAGATTTTGTTCCAAACACATCCGATGATGAAAGGAGGTATAAAATAGGAAATCAGGCAAGTGTCGGGCTGTTTAATCTGAGTAAGCTGTTGCAAGCTCTAAAACCTTTATTGGATCCCAGGCAAAAGCAGATGTAAGTAATCCTTAAAATATCTTAATGCTTAAAAGAACTAGTGAGATGGGAGACCCTGTAATCACCATATGGTTAGGAAAGAAAGGGATTAGCTTTTAAAATATATATTTTTCTTCTTTAACTGGAAATTGATTCTGGATTAATTATTGGCCAGAATAAGATTGGAAGGTGGGGAGAAAAGTTTTTGTTAGTCATAAATAGTAGTAAAATGGGACCACAGGGAGATGTTAGATGTTGTGTGATCCATTCTCCTTTCACTAAGGTAGGACCTTTGCCTGAAGTTTTCTGTTCTGTCTAGCTTGTTCTGTAAGACACTTATGAAGACTGTGCATCCTCCTGAAGTAACAAAGTAGTATTTAAATAGCCTCTTGTAAAGATTCTTACATGAAGAACAGATCCCAGATGATTCAGAATAGCAATGTTTCTGAGATTGCAGGCAGAAGTTTTCGTTGTTTAGTGTACAGCTGGACTATACCCACAGCAGCATTTTAGTTCCTTAGAACTTGACATTTCTGTTGTTTTTCAGAGCTTCCCAGATTTTGGAGGGGTATGGTGAGCACTATTACAGCCGGTATGCACTTTCAGAACTTAACCCTTCTAATCACAATACTATAAAATATATAATGTTCTCAATGTCCTTACTTTGTTACTATTTTCAGTTTCACAGAACTATTCAAAACAAAATTGGGTCTTCTTGGGGAGAATAAGAATGATAACTTTTTGATTGCTTTCCTCTTAAAAGTGAGTTTACTTTGTTAATTTTGTTGGCAAACGTCTGAACTGATACCCCACACTTGAAAAGCACTCATAGAAGTATCTTTATTCACTAGATTATGGAAGATACCAAGGCTGATTTTACAATGACATTCCGAGAGCTGAGTGAAATTACTGTGGACCAGTTAAAGGAGCTCCATATTCCTGAGGTATAAATACAAGCACCCAGTCTTAGGAATACTTAATATAAAAAAAGTAAATCAAGTTGAACATAACCCTGATACAGTAGAGGCTATCTCAAGCCATGATTCAGCTGGGAAATATGTTACTGTATCATTATTAAGGGACAGAGAGACTAATACACTTGTGTCAGGCTACCACCCCTTGTTAAGCCTGTGTCTGGTAATGATGGATATGTTAATGAAAAGTGCAAATGAAAGATGCATTAATGAAGAATGCTGAATTCAGATTTTCAGCCTTTGGTACAGGTCCAATATGAGTAGTCATAAATACTCATACACAAGTGGGAATGTGATTTTCTTCACATTTAAGGTGGGTCTGCTGCAAAGAACTTTCTTCCCCCTCCCCTCCTCCTTTTTTTTTTTGTTGTCTTGTTTAAGAATACCTTCTGTCCAACAAGTGAAGTTGAAGCTCATGAGGAGAATTTCAACCTCAGGTCAACCAAACTATTCCTGACATGGGTTTCCTAGGTAGCTTCTGCTCTCAAGCCTATTTGCTCATTTCAGTACCTAATGATAAGTGAGATCCCAGCTCATAACAAACTCCTGCTAGAACTCTTTTCCCAGAGTGGCCTCTGCCCTTCCTTGAGCACAAGATTGGTTTTAAGTGTAACTTAAAGCATAAGAATACATTTTGCTATTGTGTCCTGCTCAGCCTGGTATCCCATCCTGTGTTGCTGCTATCTCAGCCTAAACTTACTCTTCAGGACCAAGTAGAACCATATTTAAAAGAAATGAGAGTATTTAAATTTTTTTACCTGAATATAGTGCAATCTTTATAAGTGGAAATATAGCTGAAATATTTGAACTGGAGTGAGATGCTAGGCAAGTCATAATTGGATAAAAAACCAAAGGGGATATTCTGAAAAAGGAGCTTGTGATCTAGTTCTGAAAAGCAACATGATCTGGAAAGAAAATAGCCTTTTTGCAAGAGCAAAATGATTTTTTTTTTCTTTTATTCTTTAACACAGTGCCTTTTTCATGTGATGAATATTGTTCATTTTGCCTGGGAAACTTCATTGCCTTCCCCAAACATCTGATTTATGTCTGTTTGTCTTTGAAGCCAATTTAAAATGAGAGCAGGTGGACTTAGGAGGTTGTTTTAGGCAGCAGGATAACTGTGTAAAACACAGAATGAAAATGAGGAGTTGATGGTTCTTTTTCCAATTATAATTAAGTGGTTTGACCAAATTTTCTGGTTTTCCTTGTTTTCGTCTGTTAAGTAAGAGGTCTATCCTGACCTTTTCTATGAACTTGAAGCCATTAAGTGTTTAAAAGTTGAGATACTCTAGAGGTAAGCAACAAAAAACCCAGGAGTTGTAGCTTTGGAATTAATCATTTGCACGGGGGATGATAAGAGGATGGGTGTGTTTGTAAGAGGAGGTATTTTTGTCATAGAACCCAAGGGATTTTTCCATTTATGGCAACTCCATCTCCCCATCTTTGAAGGTGTTGGCTGAGGAACCAGCGATTGTGGTGTAGTAGTGACCCTCTTCCTACACTGAGAGTAATTTCCAGCCTTCACTTGGTAGCAACCTGATCTTTTTTTTCCATGCAATGAAATGATTTAGCCCACAAATTCTGAGTTCCAAAACTGATGGGGAAAAACAAGTACAATTTTATGCTGGTAAAAAGTTGTAATTGTTTTAAAGAATTTCAGTTTTAAAGTAATTTCACCTCTGTTTATTTACACACCAACACTTTTATGAGTAAGTTTTCATATTGAAACATCATATTGTACATCACTTAAGATTTTTTCAGTTGCACACTAAAATTGACCTAAAAATGCCAGAATCCTTTGGGAACATTGCAGGAGTCCTTATATTTAGTATTAACTGGAAACATTCTGAAATTCCTCCTAAAGCAGCCTAACTCTGCACATCTTTGAACAAATGCTTGATTCTCACATTCACCTGTTACCCACCTGCCTGATTCCCAGCTCTTAGTCATTTCTGTGCTCATTTTTATGATCAAATACGGTTTTCATATACTTTTTACTCTTACTCCTTAAAAAAAACCCCAAAAACTGCAGATGGGATCAAGACTTCATGCTTTTAATTTCCCTTACTTCCTTTTCTTGAATATGTGCTGTTTACCTCCTTTTATCTATGTCCATTTCTTCCTAATCTGCTCTTTCTCTGAAGTTCATTTTTTGTCTGTGAGCTTTGGCTGCTTTCAGATGAGGAATATGAAGCCAGCTGTTAGCTCAGTGTAGTCAGCCAGGGAAGCCTGGTTTGTGTTTGCTGTCCATCGCTGGAGGCAGGAACCCCAAGCTCTGATTTCTTGCTGTCTGCCTTTTCCAAGTTCTGTCTCCTCTCCTACTGTCTCTATTCTTCTCAGTCTTCTCCTATCCCTGTAGATTTTAGTTTCCCTTTTTCTCCACCTTATTTTGCTTATTGCATGATTTTTGTTGAAAAAAGATCTCTACAAATAGATCTGACCCATGTAAAAGTCTCAGAAGAGAGTAAAACCTTATGTTGCTTTAAAAATGAAATAGGTTAGACAGTAAGCCAAGGAAAAATGGGTGAAGTGCTAGAGGTGTTTAGGTAAAATTTGTCGTAACAGAGATGGATTAATATGGATATATCATGCTAGGAAAAAGAAATAATTTGAATACAGAGGAAAAGTAATAGTAGAATGTTTAGGGAGAAAATTCCTTGAAGGGTCATCATATGTTTGCCTTTTAAATCCTTTTTATTGTTCATTGTCCTGGTTTCAGCTGGGATAGAGTTAATTTTCTTCCTAGGAACTGCTACAGTGCTGTGTTTTGGATTTAGATTGAGAATAATGCTGATAACACACTGATGGTTTAGTTGTTGCTGAGCAGGGCTTACACTAAGTCAAGGACTTTTCAGCTTCTCGTGGTGCCCTGCCAGCAAGGAGGCTGGGCATACACAAGAAGCTGGGAGGGGACAGAGCTGGGATAGCTGACCCAAACTGGCCAGAGGGATATCCCACACCACTTGGTGTCATGCTCAGCAAATAAACTAGGGGAGAACTGGTGGGGGGACCCTGCTTTGGAACTGGCTGGGCATTGGTTGGTGAGCAACTGTTTTTTCATTTGTATCCCTTGTTTCTCTTGGGTTTTATTTCTTGCTCCTTTTGATATTTTCCTTTTCATTGCTATTATTATTACTATTATTATTGTTATTATTAAATTATTTCAGTTATTAAACTGTTCTTATCTCAAACCACACGTTTTCTTACTTTTAACCTTACTTTAAACTCCCACTGAGGGGGAGCATGAGCAAGTGGTTATGTGAGGCTTAGTTGCCAGCTGGGGTTAAAACACAGTATTTGTTGCTTACTTTGGTTTTTGCTTAACAGGAAAAGAATTCTGATTATCTGCCATTAACTGTTTCTTTCTCTTTAGGAGTTCTGGGCTCTCCAGGATCTGGGTAAACACAAATTATTTTCAGAATGGGTTACTATGTACCTCCTGAGATTAAACAGGTAAGTCTGATTGCAGTTTAAAGTGTGTGTTTGCCAGAAGCAGGCAACTTTAATCTGCAGTGATTTTGCATTGTGTTTAGTGGGTCTAATGAACTGACCCGAACATGGTTTCTTAGGCCTTTTTTGTCTTAATGGTTCTAGATTGTGCTGGATTCAGCAGTAATTACTGTGTAGTTCTGTTTTGAGACACAGGTACATAAAAATGACGTGGAAGGAGTCATCTGTATTCTTTGTCCTTCATTGAGCACCTGATCAGATTTCTTTGGTTAACAATTTTTTCTTAAAATACCAGTCCTACAGATTCAGTCCAAGAATCACAAACAGGCTTTTCAAGTACATAGGAATGAACAGAGTTTAATTACTGTTTATATATATGTATATTTACTATGTAACAACATTGCTTTGTGGTGACAGGGCATGGAAGTTGAACAGTTGCAAATACACAGATTGTGTTTGGAAACCATGATGTTGCATAGATAGGAACACGCAGGATTCTTTTGTGTTAAATCAATAAAGAATGTAACATTTTTTTTTAGTTATATATGGTATGCATGGCTAATAGTAGTGAAAAGAAATACATATCAGTACTGGAAATTTTATTCAGTAAATACAGTTCTTAGGGAAAAAAATCAATACCAGACACAAAACCTACAAGAAAGTGTGCAGTTTTTTCCAAGTCTAATAATTTTTAGAGATTCACACTGGCTTCCGCTGAACACAAATGCAGAACACTTAATGATTTTAATGAAAATCAAATAAGATATTTCTAAAAATAAATCAGCATAACCCTCACTAGCTAAAGTGCTTTCTGTTTTTCTTCTTTTGGTTTGTTTTTCATGTATAGTAACAAGGGTGATTCAGACACCAAAAGAAGAACAAGAATGACAAGTGAGTAAAACAATCCAAAGGAATCATGTGCTTGCAGATGGCAAATATCTATTTACATATGTTTCTTTAGTGTTAGGTATTTTTCTTTTTTGGGTAGAACTAAAATATACTATTTTTCTGAAGAGGCGAAACTCTCATTACACTGCTGCAAATCTTTGTAACACTATACATTCCTTCTATCTGTCTCTGTCCTTTCTACATGCTAAAAAGAATTCAGATTTCTGATAGGGACACACTTTTTCTTTCTGTCACCCAGAGAAAAAACTCCTTGTGAAAGGACTATCTAGTCATAGAAGGCAAAGGAAGGTGCTTTGTTCTCCAAGTTATTCTAAACACAAAATGGCAAAGGTACAGCACTTAGGTATCACAGCAGAAACAGTGGATATGAAATTCCAAGAATTGTTCAGCGGGAGATATTTTTGATCTGCAGTAAGCTGTGGTAAATTAGTGAAATTTGCCTATAAAAGACAACAAGCAACTGAAAATCAATGGCCAAAAGGGAATGAAGGAACTGCAGGATCTGATCAAACTCTGCCCAAGAGGCTTT
Source organism: Edolisoma coerulescens (assembly GCA_013397115.1). NCBI lineage: Eukaryota > Metazoa > Chordata > Aves > Passeriformes > Campephagidae > Edolisoma > Edolisoma coerulescens. The sequence continues at coordinate 612,572 of VWZW01006617.1, forward strand.
GCTGTTACACTGCTTTGCAGGGTGCTTCCTGCAATGCAGGATGGAAATGGCTGCACTCTTTTGTTAGATATTGATTGGCCACTTTCTTCCAAAGCTCCAGTCGATTTGCTAGCAAAATGGCAGGAGCTAGCACTGACTTTCAGTAATGAGATAGTAAAACTACAGAGGGCACAATTTATGGTTTCAGGTTTGCATCCCCATTTTCTAACAACAGCTCTATCCATTTTAAAGAACACTTCTTAAAATTCTATATGCGTTTTTAGAAAGTTAATATGAAAAGAGCTACCAAGAAAAAAGATTTATTTTATTGGTTTTTTTGATAGGGTTAAGAAGCTTAATCTTTGAGTTTCTGAGGCCTTTTGCTCACTTATCATTTTGAGTTTTCAAGCTCCCCTGTTTCCCTCAGCTAAAATTGAATGCAGAAAACTGTCTAAACACACTTCTTATTTTTCTGTATCTTTTGAATCTGCTTTTAGAGAAAATCATGACATTCTGAGGTTTTAGTCCAAATCAGAAAGGATCCTAGTTTGTGGATGCTCTTCTGCAAACCATCATCATGTTTTTTCCACATGCACCTCAGGGGATCTTATAGTACAGGAGACAGATGAAACATGGAAAAGGTTTTTCCTCCAAAATCACACTTGTGCTAATGGTCTTAGTTTTGGTAGCAGACAAAACTTGATTTGCAAAGATTTATGATTCAGTTAGTTTTCTTCCATATAATCAACTGTCACTCTCTATTCATACTGCAGAGCTGCAAAAATTTATAATAGGCTACTGATGTTCATTTGTTATTGTTTTATTTAAAATCAGCAAATCTTGTTGGATTTTTGCTAGCTGCTCCATATTCCAGTGTGACTGAAATTTCTTACAGAGGTTTTGGGGATTTTTTTTGGTTCTTTTTTACATTTTTACATCCATGCATTTAAACAGATTGCTTAGATGTCCCTGTGGTCTCTTTAAAATTGTTTGGGTTTTTTGTTTGTTTGTTTGTTTAAACATTTGCTTGTAACAGCTGTCCTTGTCAGTACAACTTCCAGCAGAAATCTGGCTCAATTCAGCCAACTCTGCATTTTTACCTAGAATTTCATGGTAAAGACAAAACTGTCCTGGCTCCTCAGATTCTCATCTGGATTGGGAAGTTCCACTAAATTGTGTATTGCTGTCTTTGACTGACCTTGAATATATTGGCATTAACACCTCATTATTCCTCACCCTTCCCTAATCGTTAGTAAGTGTCATAAAATATGTCACTTCTCAAAGTACATTACCTTGAATCATTTGAAGTTGATCACTTATTCATTATTTTTATTTTTTTTCTCCCTTTATTTAGTTTTCAGTTCTTAGTAGTGCTTTATCTTGCACTGCCTAAACTTAGTTCTTCTGGAGTTGATCAAAAAGTTTTGACAATCCAAGTCTATAATTGTATTTCTTTACAAAAGAAGCATGTAAAAAAAGTAGACTAGATCATGCTTATAAGGGCACAAAAGTTCTTTTGCTTTGTCCTTTTCTTACCTGGCTTGTATTACTCTTTCATAATTATCTTGTCACTTGTGTTAAATACTGATATTTTTAATACCACTGTGAAACCTGTCAGTTTGCAATTGTTAAGAATTTATTTCTGGGACAAATATTCTCCTGCTAAAATGACTCACAGCTCTAATGTGAATTACCACTTTTTGAATGAGTCATATGTTAACTTTTTCACCTTTTAAACATTTTTTTAAATAGTTATTACACTTTACTATTGATAACCCATTTACTGAATTAAATCAAATTCTTGGCCAGAGCAAATTGTTTTACCAAGTCATAAAACACTGTTTTTTAACAGTTAGGGCAGGGTGTTGTCATGCCTGTGTAGAGGTTATCAGGATTTCCAATAGACAGTTGTATTCACTGGCTTTTAATATGTGTAAGTACACACTGGCCAGCGGGGATGTGAAAAAGAAGAATGTGTGTGGCCCCTCCTAATATATTATTTGTAAATAAAATAATATAATAACTAATTGATTAGAGGAATTGAGAAGAGGGAAGTGTGAGATGGTAATTTTAATGATTACTCTGCTTTCTCCAATACTCTCTTTTGAATATGCTGTAAGAGTATTTACAAGAATATTTTATAAAGCTCCATGGATTTTTTAAAAGAAATATATAAAACTAACATTTATTCATATATAAAACTAATGTTTATTCATATAAAACCTACTAGGGACATCAGTGGAAAGAGAAGGGGATGAAGTTTGTGTATGTCCATAAATCACGGACTTCTAGTTTCAAGTGCATGGGTGAAATGCCTTTGGTGTCACTAACCAATCTCTTAATGTAATAAATACCTACTGAATTGGGGAAAATATACAGACCAGTGTCAAATTAAGACATAAAAGCAGTGTTAGAATTGTTCTGTAACATTGTTTTGATCATTAGTAAAGGGAAAACTTTCTGAGGTAGAATTCTAGCCTTTAATTGCAAAACAAAAATAAGAATTTTGTTGACATAATCTGCTAAAAAATTGATAATTAAAGCCGTGTGTGCTTATAAGAATTGTCCTTGGCATACAGCTTGACAGAATTCCTTTTAGAAGTTGTTAGTGGTTCTGCTGTAGGATATACTCTGGTTTACTAATTCAGTAGTTTCATTTTTAATGTCCCTACAATCTCTCTGCTGCTCCTTAGACACAAGGCAGGGAAGCAGTGCAGTTGTCATGAGGGTTTCCAAAAGGATACAACAGACAGCTGTGGAAAAAAACTGAGGAGCTCTGCCTGCCCCCAGCCAGGAGGTTAAAAGGAAAGTTGAAAAAGTCGTTTCTAAAAAATACAGTTGAAATGTAACATTAAAGGCTTTTATGGCTAAACTTTTGTTACATGACATAGAGGAAGGAGTACCTAAGTACATATACTGTAATGGATATCTTAGTAATTACTTTTTAAATTAAGTAATATAATATTCATTTTTATGATCTCCAGGAAGGTATTGACAACACTGAAATACGTTTTCCATCAATGTAGCAGGAACCTAGGCCATGGTGAACTCACCACACTTGAAAAGCTGGTGTTCCTAACAGGAAATACTTCCTTATCAATGTCATGTTCTGTGATACTCTAATTTCTGTTTGGCACTTTGGCACTACTGATAGTGCAAGTTGAAAAAATCCTTTTAGCAACTCATAGAATTAAGTAGATTGATTAATTCCTTTTCCTTTTTATGCATATTTTCCTTGATCTGAAAATTTAAATCTTCTTGAAGATTTCAGTGACTTGTTTCAATGACTGTTTTGTTGAATATGTCTGACTAAATTTAACATGATTTACTCTTGGTTTCAGCTGTTAATCCTAGATACATACTTAGGAATTGGATGGCAGAATCAGCAGTGCAAAAAGCTAATTTGAATGATTTCTCAGAGGTAAAATTATCTTTTTTTTCTTGACAGATTTAATAATAATTGGCGTAATAGCTAATGAAACTATTTTTACATTTACACTTTAAACTGTACTACATTTTGACCAGCACTGTACCATATAACACCAATTGCTATTTAAAATGTTAACAAAGTTATTAATAGTATTAATTACAACATAAATAGTAGTGACTATATTAATAGTAGTACTGATAATAGCAAGCAATTCATGTGATAGTTTCTGGAGCCAGGAGGGTGCGCAAGGCAAAGTGGAAAAAACTTTCCTTGTTTACCAGAAAACATTTTGTATAAAAACTTACCCATTTTTAATTGCTTCCAGGTTCAGCTCCTAGAGCAGGTTTTACAACACCCCTTTCAGAGGCAGGAGGCTGCAGAGAGAGCAGGGTACTCCCTGCACCCCCCAGCTTGGGCCAAGCACCTGAAAGTCAGCTGTTCATCCTGAGGGAAATTTGAACAAGCAAGAATGATCAAGGTCAAAGCTCAAGCCTTCAAACAGGGCTAATGGATCAAGCCACAGGAACTTCTATCCCTTAGACTTTGTGGACTGGAATCTGCAACTGTTCTTGACCAGCTTATGAAGTCTTAAGATTAAAGAAATGCATCTCTGTGTATGATTGCATCAGCAAATTATATTGGCATTGACGACTCTGCCCTTCACATTCAGCTGCTCATTACTTTGAGTCCCAATATTTAAGTTCTGCCAAACTGTCACACTTAAACTCTCAAAATTCATGGCTGATCAGATGGGTCTTAATAGCTTTTAGTGACTGATCAATTTAAAATCCATCTAAGCTAGTTTTAATAATGCAGTATTTTGATGAATTTTCCTTTTGCCATTACACACCTGTCAAATATAGCCATGTTCTGCAGGCATAAATGTTCTTAAAGCCTTGCAGACCTGGCACAGAGGATCATCTTAGACCTTGACACCTTTTCTGATCCTGGTTATGTTTTGTCCCAATCAACTGACAAGAGATTTAAAGGAAATTCAGTTAAATAGTTAGCAAAGATGTCTGTCTTGGGAGTGACTTACTCCAGAATAAGTTTCGGTATCTTGGCTGGTGTCAGGTGCCTATCAAGCCTGGACCACTGCTCTTTGAAAGTATCTATTTGATAGTAGTAGAAGGATTATTGGTGCATAGATATGAACTCTCAGGGAAAATTCACTGTTTGGACCTGGAAGAAGACTGTCCTGGAAGTATCTCACTGCGTGTGTAGTCAGGTCAATATACCTTTTGTATCCAGCCACCCAGTGCTGTAAGGGACTAACAAATCTTGCAGGGAAAGTATTTAAAGTTCTACTGAAGCTGTTACATAGAAGTCCTCTGAGTAAGAGAGACTAGTCTTTGAGTCCTGGGTCTTGTTATTTATTCTTGTTTCATACTCTAGTTCAACAAAACTTTGAGTGTATAATTAAGCCAAAATTAATACATCAGCAATCAGGTCTAACATGCTAGAAAATTTACAGGAAAAAATCTCTTATTTGAGGGCTTTGTTACTTCTTGATCTTACCTTGTCTGTTCCCAAAACCAAAATGGATTATTTTAGGATCTCCAAATTTTTTGAGTGCCAGTGATTCGGAAATAGAGGCTACTAAGTGGTATAATTAAAATTTCACAAATCTATTTCTCAAAATGTGGAAAAAAATATACATTATTACAAATCTTTCAGGGACTAAAAGAATATTTGAACACCTTTATTTCTTAACTATAATCAACACAATTATTCAGGACAGTTTCCCTGCAGATATCCAGCTGTTGAACTATAAATGCAGTTGTTGAACTGTAAATAGTAGTATCATAATGGAGGGGCACAATACAGGTATTTAAATACAGTTTTCTGAAAATCCAGTCTGAAGTTTAAGCATCAGACATACACATACACTTAAGTCCAGCCTGGGTTAGCATTCCTTATGCAGGCAGTGAGTGCCCTCCTGCCATCACTGGGATCAGTGTCGGAGCTGGCACCACCTCCAGGCCAGAGGTGTGGGCTGCTGGGGGCCTGGGGAAGTCCTTCAGCTCCGGGCTGTGTTCTGGCCTACTGGAACCCTGGCATTGATGTCTCTTCTGGGACAATTCCAAGCAAAATGGTGTTGTGAGGAAGTGTGGGAACATCAGCGTTACCTCGTGCAGAGGAGGGGGTCGCACTCAAGTCAGTGATGCTGTAAGGAACACGTTGGTGTCTGCAGGGTAAACGCAGCAGCACTGCACCTTGGGCCCCGGCTTCCAGTCGGGTGAAAGGCAAGAACTCCAATTTATGTTTAAGCAAACATCTGGGAAGTTTCTGTTGTGTGTGGGCCAAACGTGGCTGCCTGTACGTCTTTACCTCATGGAATAACTGCATAAATACAAAGCATTTCTATACTGCTTTTTTCTTCAAAGTGTTTTATACATGTTAAATACTCCTAGTGGCAAGTGGGCCTCTGCTTCACCCATAGTTACAGGTAAAGAAAGCCTCCAGCATCACAAGGTGAAACCAAAACAGCCCAAACATGGAGCTGTTTTATGAGCAGTGGCCTGTTCTGCTCCCTGTGACACATTTTTTCAGGTTTTTAAAAAACATCTGAAAGAATGAAGCAAGCGCTGAAAATTGGTTTCACATATTCCTCTGGCTGCAGAGAGCAGGTCAGCTCTTTCTCCTCTCCAGGAATTCGTTCACGGACTTGGTCATGTCTTCTTGGTTTATGTGAAGGCAAACCACCATTTTCTTTCCCCTGGTTTTACATCATCTGGTTTTAGTAACTATAATTCTGATGTCATGATAGTCAGTACTGACTTTTAAAGGGGATCAAACTGCCTGAGCCTGTTCTGCAAGAGCATGAGAATTCTAAAGACTTAATGGTACCAAATCTCGTGTTCTGCGTTTCCCTCAAACAGAATACACATTTCCCAGTTACTGTGAGACTGGCAATAAATAATAGTTGTCGCAGTTAAGCCACAATCCATTCAGGTTTCTACCTTTCCACTCTCAAAGTGCCCAACAAACAGTGCATGAAAAACATAAAGCATATGCTTATCCCAAAACTACCTTTTAACTATGTTTTGTATAAGTTGAGAAATGAGCCCACGTTGTGCTCAGCATTTTGTACCACGTCCCTTTCTGCTTCTCAATCTTAATCATTATGATTTATTAGGACAATGTAAACATTAATACCATGTTTCATGATCTATTCCATGAAAATCCTTGGCTTCCACCTGCAGTTCTGAAGCTGCCTTGTCTTTCATGTTACATAAACAGAGCAGTGATCCTGGAACAGATGGGAATAACAATGCTGAGGCTGGTAATCGAACAGGTGTTTTCTTTGTGCTCTCATCCTCTTTCTCTATTAGAGGACAGTTACAAAGGGGCAGCAGTGCTAATCCCCCACCTAAGGACTTTTCTGCATGACTCTAACCTTTCCAATCCTAAGGACTGATGCAAAAGTGATTGCTTGAAGTAGGTCCTTCTTCCATATCAGTGATACAAGAGCCCGAAGGAGACAACAGCTGCTGAGACTGCTTCCATTTCAGGTATGGAGGAAGGTTAAAAAGAACATGCTGCAATTTCAGTTCTTTACAGGCTAAAATACTGCAAGCTCTAGTGATGTACAGACCATTTACATGGCAATAGGTTAGGTAGAGGTGGAAGGATTAATTTCTTTTTATACACTTTGAATTACAGCATTGGAACATAATTTTGTATTTTGCAGCATATTTTGGTACCAGATCAAGCCAGATAATTGTGTATCAGTAGGAGGCAGCTTTGTTCTTTGAATGGAGTTTAAATCCTACCTTTTAGAAATTCAATGTAACCATGTACATACACAAAGGTTGATAGAGATCTAATCATCACAGCATTTTAATTGATTTCTGGGATTTTCTGTAGGCTTTGATTTTTTTTTTGTTTTGTTTTGAAGAAAGTTCAACTTCTTTTGTGTAAGATTAAGTGCATGAATTATGATTGCAGATGTAAAATGTATAAAATTGATTTTATTGTGTTGTAACAAAAGAGAAGGGAGGAAAGAAGGTGGGAGGCTGCGAGTTCTGTTGAGAAGAGTGAATGGTAGAAAAGCCATATAAAAGTCTCAGTGTTTTGTGACCTTACTGTGCAACATTTTTCTAAGGACATGTTCTGCTTTATTTTTATGCTGGCTGTATATTTCATAAATTCATTTGATTTAAAAATAGTTGACTAGCAGACAGCTGTTGTCACCTAAGTATATCAAAAATGTGCACTCCTAATACCTTGTCAGAAAATGACACCAAGCTTCTTCAATGATTCTGCATAATGCTTACTTCAGTTGTATATGGAGAGGGATTGGGAAACAGTAATCCTTTCCTTTATTTTTTTTTTTTTAACTCCTAGTTTTAACCCTCTTACTTTTAACTAGTTGGTATTTTGGTATTTTTTCCCTTGCACTTTGAAGTGAGGCTTGTACTAAACATATGAGCCTTGCACTAGTCTTGAGAGCATGTCTCAGTTTGGCAGTTTGAAGGCGCTGAGATACCTTTTGAATGTCCCAGCATGTCAATTCAAGACTTCCAGGTGACACTTTTGTTAGTGGTGGGCATAGCTCTCATGGTGAGAGCTTTTTGCTCAGTTCAGCTGAAAGCAAGGGAGCTCAAAGACCAATAAGAGCTGGATGGACTCTCTCTGTGTCAGCTTAACACACCCTTTAAAGCAAAATCATTTCAGGAAGAAATGTGTGTGGTTCCAAACATTGTTTTCAGCTTTAAATAAAATAAACAAAAAAAAAATTAAAAAAGAAGTAATTTCAAAGGGAAAGGTTCTTTATGAAGACATGGTTACAGCTTTCTTATTTCTGCTAAGCTTGTTATGCAGGTATGTGAGTATTGACAAACCAACCTGAAGCCACAAATAAGACTAGAGATGACCCAAAACACAGGCTGTGGCACTGCCACCAGCTTGTCATTCTCTTGCCTCCACCACCACTTCTGGATCTAGGAATCCATTTTGACAACCACAGCATGCTCAGCCCCTGTATTTATTTATTTATTTATTTAGACCACACACTTTGATTTTTATGCTTTTTTATAATTCAAAACACAGAAATACATTGCTGATGATACCTTAAAAGGTCAACTGTGCATGAGAAGAGGCAAAGACCAGAATAAATAAAAACAAAATCTAGAACGTATAGGCAAAAATTCTTTAAAATATTTGAAGTTCCAGTTGCCAGTAAAATGCCTGTTCGTTAACTGTAACACTTCATACAGATATAAAATAGAAGCTATTTTTATTTAAGAACTAACAATGAATGCTTCCTACATGAACAATGGAGAATTAAATGGGGAGAACAAATGAAAAAAAATGTAGGAGGAGACATTCCTATCAGGTACAAGATAATTACAAAGCCTTTCACAAGACAGATTTCTAGGTACAGTTTGAAGGCAAATGTTAACCAACAGAAAAAAAATCCCTGCTTACAATGGAAACATACATGATTTCAAAATAAATTTTTTTTCTTTGTCTAAAGTAACCAAATAAATGAGATTTCAGAGCAACAGTTGTGAATGCTGACAGGTATGACTGAGTTGCATATAGAAACAGGAGTGTATAACATTTGGGGTGACACTCTCTGGAAATGGTCGTGGCCCTGACTTGCATCTCACAATAATCTAGATGAGGTTTTCATTTTTAAAGCAGACTATTTAAAAAAAAAATTTAAAGCATCTTTTTATTAGAAGAAAACCCCCTTTAGTTGGGAATTTTCTGATAAAGAACTTTTAAAGGCAATTCTGTGAAAAGGGATCTTCCTTCCCACTTCTCAAAATTTGCATGAGGACATTGTATTTTTCCTTCAACTCCAATTCTACTAAAAAGGCAGCCACAGCAGATGCATTTCACTTTCTGAAATGGCTGGCTCCAGGGTGCTGCTCTACCATCCCTGGCTGTCCTTGTGGAGGGAACCAAGGCTCTCCAGCTAATTTTTACCTTGGCCTGGTGCTGGAATGGGAGTTAAGAGCAGGAGATGGTGAGGTGCAGGGGCAAAGAGCAGGTTACAGGGACAAAGTGGGGGACAAAGGGTGCCCCACCTTCTTGAGACCCCCAAAGAGGAACTCTGAAAGAGAATTCCTCCTGGAGAAGTGTGATCCAGCGTGACCTTCTGTGATGCAACACAAAACCAGCTATATCTTAAAGTCTACCCACTCCCAGAGTTCAGGAGCTGTTGCCCCTTTTCTTCTCAAGAGCTTTCATTAGGTCAGACATGAAATCTACTTGCTTGCCTCCCCCTGCAATCAGAGGTGGCCCTGCTGACTGTGGCTCTCCATCCTGTCCTATGTTTGCCAGCCTCTTTGGAGGAAGTGGCACAGGTTTCTTCATTGGAAGTGGTGGTGGCTTACTGGAGGCGAGTGGAAGTTGAGGGGGTAATGGCACATCTCCATTACTGGTGCTGGAGACTGGTGGTGGTGGAGGCACAAAATCAGGAGGTGGTTCACAGAAATCAGAGGGTGGTGGTGGAGGAAAATCAATCTGCAATGTAGGTGGTGGTGCTGGAAAGCTTTCTGGATCTGTTAGGAAAATGCCGCTGTCTCGTTTTACTTTGGAGGGTAGAACTGGTGAAGCAGAAATAGCAGATGAGCGCCGTTCAGGTGGAGGAGGAGGCTGCAGTGAGGTCCTCTTACTCTGGACATTCTGTGGCCTCAGCAATGGCTGTGCCAGGCCAGGTGCACTGGCATTATTTGTTTCAGCCTTTAATAAGCAGAAAAATAAAAGGACAGACACAGTCAGTGAATGTGTAAACTAATGCCACTGCCTAAGAACATAAAAAGATGTGAAAATACATGGGAAGAGTGTAGTAGACAGGGAAATGAAGTCGAGTATGTTTTGCCTGAAACGTGAAAATAGTATTTTATTTTCTTCCTGGAGCTGCCTGCAGGTTTGACAGTGGAAACCTCCCTGTTGACAGTATTCATAGTGCTTCTTTGAATGCTGTCCTCAGAAGATGAGTACTTTTAAAATTTCAAATAATTGCAGTTAGTAAGACTAACATCAAGGAGGTATCTTTGGGTTGCATTGTCCTTAAGGCTGGAGGAAATGATCCTTGAATATTGACCACCTCTCTTGGACCCCTCTTCCCTTCAGGGCCTTCTCCCATGGGATTCTTCCAAGAAGATCCCTAAAGAGGCTAAAGTTAGGCTCTCCTGAAGTCCCTGGTTGAAATCTTGCTCTCTGTCCTGCTTCCTCTTCCTTCAATACTGAACTCTACAATCTCATGGTAACTGCAGCCAAGGCTGCCCCAACCTTCACATGTCCAAGAAAGCCTTCCCTGTTTGTTAGTATAAGGTCGGGCAGCACAGCATTCCTTGTGGGATCCTCCACTACCTGTGACAGGAAGTTGTCATCAATGCTTTCCAGGAACCTCCTGCTCTGTTTGTGCTTTGCTGTTTTGCTTCTCCAGAGATGTCAGGGTAGTTAAAGGCCCCCAAGAACCAGGGCCTGTGACTGTGGGGCTGCTTCCAGCTGCCTGTAGAAGGCCTCATCCACTTCCTCCTTCTGATCAGGTGGCCTGTAGCAAACACCCACAATGGTGTCACCCTTACTAGTCTGCCCTTTTATCCCAACCCATAAGCTCTCAACTTGCTCACCATCCTCACCAAGGCAGAGCTCAGCACATTCCAGGTGTTGCCTCATCTAGAGGGCAAAACTCCACCACTTCCTGGTCTGTCTCCTAAACAGCGTGTGGCCCTTCATGACAACATTCCAGCCATGGGAGCTATCCCACCATGTCTGTAATTGCAGTGAGATCGACGCCCAGTGGCTGCACACAGATCTCTGGTTCCTACTGTTTGTTTGCTGCTTCTAGAGAAAAGTGCTCTGCATCCCTGCAGTCAGCAGCACTAATTCTGGCATGAGCTAATTATAACATGTATGCCTTCTCCTCCTCCTCACTCCTTGCCTACAAACATGGAAGTAAATCAGACACAGGAGGAGGGAACCACTGGCTGAGTTCTGAGAATGTGGTCTGCTCCAGAGGAAGTGAGGTTCAGAAAAGAGAAATAGGAGGAACTCAAAGATGTAAACAAGAAGTGTAGAACATGTCATGCTGATGACAGAAAAATCCTAGGAATTTAATTTAATTTGTCCGGTGCACTTCATGCATGATGGAGAGATTGAATAATGAACTGCAAAGAAATGCACCCTTTTTTTCCGTATGATGTTCTTGAGGTTCTCATACTGTTCCCTATGATATTTTTACAGCCAGATACGGTGCAAGTACACAAAATTTGGAGCTTAACCAAGAAATGCATTTAGAGCCTAAGGAAAACATATAATGTTTTCCCTTAGTTTTTCACAGTTTCTCCTTTCTTACACACTCATCTTCACCTGTGCAGTGTTCCCTATCGAAAACACTACTGCATGCCTTGTGTTTCTAAGGAAAGACCTTTTTTTTGGCAGAGACAGAACATGGCACCAAGGTTCTGGCAGCACAGACACTTTGAGACTTTCCCTGCAGGCACATTCCTATTCCTGCTACATGAACTCAGGGCTGCTTGTTCTGAAGAACAGAAGCAGTGGGTGGCTGTGCCTTCACCTCCCATCAGAGGCTCCTGGTTCTGCACAGCACACACACTGTTTGCAGTGTGCAAAGCATGAGGAGGGGCAGCCACTTTTCCCAGGAGCCAAATCCTTCTCACTGCACTTTGCAGGGGAAGATGGGGTGAAGGAAAACAAACCTGAAGAACTCATTCACAGATGACATTTAACTGTAGTAACTACTCACCTGTACTTTGGATGTATCCACTTTCTTCTGAGTGTCTGGAAATTCTGCACTGGAACGACGAACCATTTGGGGAATCTGTCCGTTTGACTGAACAGTACCTGTGACAAGGAGAGGAGCCAGAGGGAAGACAGTGTTATGTTTTTGTGATATTAACCAAATCAGGGAATATCCAACTAAGAAAAAGGCTATAAAAATTTCTTTACAACTTTCACAAGGAAACACTTGTTACAGGGTTTTTGTACATAACTCAGTAAAATCTGTTTTCTACTTCAAGCTCATTTTGTGACTTTTCATATTCAGTTAATTACTTAAAGAAAATAGACAAAGTACCTTACATTAAAATACCTGTCTTTCATAACAGCTTTTTGAAGTTTGCAGTGTACTGTAGTATTACCACATTCCCAGTTTTTATTGGCCTTTTTTTTTTTTAAATTTAATTTAGGCTAAAGACTAAAAGCACCATAGTTTTATATCAGTCAGTCATGGGAATGGAAAGTCTGAAATCCTACAGAGGGGCTGACCCACTTTCTTAGTAAACGAGCTAAAACATCTTCCCAGCTCTGAAACATCTGCCCCATTTGGAACCAGAAAGATCTGTGAACTTCACTGTGTTCTCAGATTAGTGCGGATCTGGAAGCTGGCTAAGTTAAAGCTCTGCAAACACCTGCCCACCAATTCTACCTGTGTAAGGGGTATGCATAAATAACCCAGTACTGTCAAATGGAGCAAGTGAATGTGAGACCAAATGACAAATTTCCAAGTTTAATTATAAAAAATCCCTGGCCCCTGTGTAGTCTGATGAGGATTAAATACTCTCCAGTTTAGTGTAGCATTTTTGAAAGCTGTAGGTGTCAAAGTTGTAGACAGTGTTTGGTGCCTAGAGAAATACATTTGTAAACCTTAATGACTGCCTTAGCTCTATTATAATTTACAGTTCTGAGATCCAGTAAAGTTCCACTCATGTACTTCTCAGATCTTAGTGAACCCTTAGCTGTCTACAGTGTAGACTAAGCACAATGATGGCTTTAATTTTAATGTGTACTTTACTGATTAGCAAAGAGGTTCCAGGAATATGATAAGAAATAGAATAAATTATTTTTATTGCCATGTCTGCAAATCACATGACTGGCAGAGAAGCAAAACTAACTCTTCAGTGTGCTGAATTTACTAAGGCTATTAAGGCTTCAAGGGATGACAGAAGGAAGTCTGACGTCCTTAGGTTTTATGCCTGTGCCTGCATGTTGTTAGCATATTTAATCCAAAGTACCATTTGGATCATTCAAACTACCATCTTGTGGTGTTGAAGGAGTAACACGGAAGTCAACAAAGATCTTGTGGCTCTCCTTCCTCAGTGGAAGGAGATGTAAACCCCTGGGTTTTGTGCCCTGAGGGGTTCTGCTCCCTCAAGTGGAGCATGTTACTGTCTCGCCTCCCTTTGTCTGCTGTTCACAGCAGAGCAGGAGGTCGGTCTTCACACTGCTCAAAGATGATGCTGCCCTCAGTCATACTCAGATTTAACTAAATGAAGGAGAGCAGAAAGAGATCCACTCTATCTAGTGCAAGGTATGGTGTTCTACTTGGCAAAAATGATATAACAGAAGGCTGGGACATGGTAATCTGCTTCTTCTTCTTCTGTTAATGGATTTCATAAACTATGCAAGACTTGATAGCAACACTTGATACATCATCTCCTGCCAGACAGCTAATGGACTCCCAGACAATATAATATGTGAGCCCATGCATTCTATTCTCAAGATTTATTTTTAATTTAAATGTTATAGTATTCTTTACAAGTCAATTTCTTCAAAATTTTATGGTGAATTTGCATTTGTTTTAAGAAAAAAGAAAGATAGTCCAAATAACGCAAAATATAGATACCCAAATGCAAAATATTTATCCTTGTAGTGATAAGGAACATCTGAATAAAGCAACATCTTCCATCTTTCAAACACCATGATATTGTGCAGGACCACTACATACACTGATTTTTTTAGTGTCCAAAGGCACACAGTAAGGCAGAGAGGGAAATAACATATTTTGACTGAGATGCACCTGGGGCACTTCAGAGCCACAGACTACACAGGCTGGGGTATATGTGAACATACAAATGCTGATTACAACAGTGTGTCCAGGGAATAGTGGCTGCATGATTATGTGAGAACAAAAGTTTCACCTGCCTTCCTTGGCTGCCACTGAAGTTAACAGAGTACAGCCCCTGCTCAGTTCACACAGGACTGTAGTTTTCCATAGCAGATTTTAGCCTATACTGAAGTCAGGCCATACAAATGGCTATAGAGCCATCTGAAAAGGAGACTTGAACATGCTTTGTTCCATTTCCAAAACACAAACCAACCACTGCTCACCGTCAGGCAGTTCTAGTAGCATAGTTAGGCCACAGGTTTTATATAGGGCAGCTGTGACAACTGGAAGATACCCAGAACCACAGTGACTTGCCTCAATTAGAACACTAATGATCCTTCAGAGATATTTCCATAGAGACAGTATACATGACTAAAATCTTTCCAGGCTACTTAACCATTTAATGCAATCCATTAGTTAAAATTAGCAGTATATTCTATTGAACACATGCAGTGTTCCTGGATTCTAGTAAGGAGCTGAAGTCACACAGATGTACATACAGCCCTTACAAGGGCTCAGTCCTGCCCATATCCAGGACAGATGGCTGCACCAGCATGGAGCCCCCCTGCCCAGCCACCTCTCTACTGCTGTCAGCACCCGAACACAAATGTTCCACGACTGTCCCACCCACCCTCACTCAAGTAAACTTCCTCCTGTCGAGGGCTGACGCTGGCTGGATGCCAGGCACCCACAAAAGCCGCTCACTCACTCCTCTCTGCAGCTGGACAGAGGAGTGAAAATTTAAGTAAGGGTTCATGGGTTCAGATAAGAACCGGGAGAGATCACTCACTAAATATCATCAAGGGTGAAATAAACTCAACTTAGAGATTTAAAGTGAATTTATTACCAACAAAATCAGAGCAGGATAATGAGAAATAAAACAAAACCTTAAAAACACCTTCCCCCATAAGAAACCTCCCTGACCTCAAAACAGTCTGTTACTGGATCTCCCCACCCCAGACGTGTATTTATTAACATGATTTGACTCCAAGGAATAGTAGGAAGACCACCCTCTATCTCACATGTACTCAGAAAAGGTGAACTGGAGCCCTAGAAAGGTGTTTGAGTTGTCTACATGAGCAGTCAGAATACTAACTGCCAACAATGATTTTGACTTTGCCTGTCTTATGGCAGTAAGTACTTGGCCAGCGTACCCTTCCTAATAAAGCATATCTTAAGCATGTAAAATAAAAATAGTCATGCAAGTTACAGCTAGTATCATTCACTGTTGTATTTGTATCATGATAAGATCAGTAACAGCAGTATGATGAAGCTACTGGAAAAGAAAGGTTAGAAAATAACCCAATCCTTTCTTACTCTTGTGCCCTAACACTCACATTGCTACCATGGAAATGAGTGAAAGGCTAGGAAAGAGAGTGGCTCACCCTGTAATAATCTTTCTATAATGATCAATCTCAGAATATCCTGGTCAACCCTTTTACTGATGGGAAGAAAAACTCCAATACAGCCACTGTAGAGATGGGCAAACAGAAAGTTTCAAGACATGGACCATCAGTCTGCAAAATGTAGATGGAGGATAAAGGATTCAGATGCCAACAGAAAAATACCTTATTAAGTTATGCAGATTTAAACTGATCTTCAGTGAACTGTCTTTGTATTCTCCAAGTTTTAACTGTAAATTGAGAGCTCTGCTGCTGGGCTTAGTCATAGACCAAAGCTACAATGGCCTGTCTATAAAAAGACATCTTGCTGAATCCATGAGTGGCTTTTCTGAACAAAGACTATGCAGCATAGTAGAAGGGGGCAATAAATGTGACTTCAACTGCTGTGACAGTGTCAGTACCTGCTGATGAGGATCCTGCAGGAGCAGCTGGTTCCACCACTTTTTGATTCGCCCGCCGGAAGGACAAGCCAGCTTTCTTCACTGCACATTTGTAATTGTCATAGAGTGTCTTGCCATACTGCAAAACAATCAAGACCATAATATGAGCTTGACATAGGCCAAACATTCTTTTTGCTCTTGGACAACTTTTCTGACCCTGTTTCTTCCTACCCAGTTTTGTGAAAAAGCATCTTTCTACAAGTAGTGTGCCCTTTTCTGTGTAGGGCCAGGTGGAAAGCATCTCTGTAATAGCACAATAAAACATGAATTCCCACGACCAAACACAGTCCTTGGCTTTAAAATCAACTGTTCTCAGTAAGTATCTTTTTCCAGTTGTTTTCCAAGTATTATATTTTCAAACTGGAGACTTGAGACACTGAATTCCAGGCTCTACAGCAAACAGCTCTGTCAGTTTAAGACACAACATTAATTTGATGTTCACCCCACACCTTTGTTGTATGTCACCCTGCAGCAGGGTCAGGAAAAAGCCCAGACTAACACATAAGAGGAGCAGGTCTGTATGAGAAAATACAGCCAATACCAAGACTATGTATAAATAAATCTCCCTTAATATTTTGTACAAAGAAAAATGAGCTGTCAATTAGGATCTTTTTGAACAGAGTGAAGCAGACAATTTGGGTAGGACTCTCAGAAAAATGTCCCATCTGGACTGACCAGAGCTTGCACATCTTTAGCCACAGCATATTATTATTGAGCCAGATAACTGTGCAGTAAATTTTATGAGTACATGAGTTTTATAGCTACTGAACTCACTCCTGTGTTAATAAGAAAAAGACACTGATAGCTAAGGTGCAGGGACATTCAGCAAATCCATCCTCATCATGCACTTCTGATCTTTGTTTCTATTGTAAAATTAGCATGAATGTCCATTCTTGTCCCAGCATTTCCAGTTGAGGTGATGACAGTCAGTAACCCGAGGAAGACCCGATTTTACAGAAAACATATGAAAGTAAATTTACTTTTAATCTCACCTTGGCAGACTATATTCCTGTTACCCACTGATGCAGGGTTGCTTTATCATCACAGCACAAGTACTTGATATATTGTGACTCCTTTTGAATCTGGGGGTGCTGAAAGATAATAATTTATAAAATAAGACAAACACAGAAATTAAATCACTATACAAAAGTCTGAAGACACCACACAATGACCCTGTGAAAACACATCACCAGATGATTTGGAAAAAAAAAAGGCAGCAAAAACAGAGTATAAGAGAATATAAAAAACATGGTGATTATGAACTATACACAAGTTGCCATTGGCAGCTTTTGCTTAAAATCATTTAAATGCATTGTAATATGAATTCAAGGGCTTCAGAATTGTAACAGTGATATAGAGTTCAATGAAGTCTACAATTTCTCTGGTTCAAGGTCTAGCATTCAATGTACAAACACCAGAAGGAAGTCTGTTTCTCGTTTTGTGGTTTGTCATATGTGAGGTGCCCAGACTGAACACTGAACATAATTAGTTTTCCAAGAGTATGTTAAATTTGTTTAAGTATAAACTTTCAGCTGAAACAGATTTTTCTCCTAACTAACTGCCTTTCTTTGGGCTCAATTCTAGC
The DNA here is from genome assembly GCA_013397115.1 of Edolisoma coerulescens. Taxonomy (NCBI): domain Eukaryota; kingdom Metazoa; phylum Chordata; class Aves; order Passeriformes; family Campephagidae; genus Edolisoma; species Edolisoma coerulescens. The sequence goes on from VWZW01006617.1 coordinate 630,279, forward strand.
TTTCTTCCTATACATTTTTATTCTGCTTTACTCTTGCTGTTTTTGCAAAAATTATATATAAAACTGTGATATGTTCTAGATAAAGGATCATTCAAAATTCAACACCATCAGAAGTATTCTTTTGCATTTGTTTGTATCAGGAACCTCTACAATTTTTAAACCCCTTTTTTTTTTATTTTAGACAAAATTTAGGATCTCTTTCCTTTACTGATCAAGGTAGTATGGGTATGTGTTGACATACCTTTGCAACTCCAAGACCACCAAAATTCCAGACTTCCTACTTGCCTAGGACTGAACATTCTCTCTAAGACTCTGAAGGAATTTGGTTTCCCTGCTAAAGCAGAGAAGGATGTAAGTCTTCAGTAACTTGGACGGAATAACATACTGCCATCTCTTGATATACAAAGAAAAGAATGGACCCAAAGGAAAAAGGCTTCATTATCCTTTATTTATGTGTTCATTTCTATCTATATTCTTAAAAATTTTAAGTGCACAGTTAGTGAAATATTGTGAATGCACAAAGAGTAGCTAAATATGCTCCAAGGATTCACTACTGTCACACCCCTCTCTTTTCAGCCTGTGCAGTTAAAAATTCAAAGCACACTCCACCTAGCAGCAAGAACACTGGGTTTATACATAAGCCCCCAAAGCAGAGCAGTGCTGGATGGGGGGAATTTGGTAGGGTCCCTCACAGCACAGAGTGCTGCCAGCCTCTGGCTCATGGAGGTGCCATCTCCTCACAGATGTCTGCTGGTGGGCTGGGATGTCCTGGTGCAGAGGCCAAACCCTGCCCACAGCTGGGTGATCCAGGGGTTCAAAAGCAGAGCCAAATACAGAGGACTTGTTCCTCAGCCACGTGTCCCTTGCTCCCTGCTCAGCACTGCAGACACCAGGCTTCCCTCGCTTGTGCTGACCTAGCAGCTCAGGAGGCAATGTTCTGATTTAAAAAAAACCCAGAACTGGTCTGGGTTAAATATAACCTATTTCATCATGCGGTAGTTTTAGTTTATATGTTTTTCAACACAGCAGTACACAGCATGATCTCACATACAGCAAGGGGATAAGGGACATTGTGGCTTGGGGAGAGAATGAGTAGCAAGGGATGGATGAGAGGATGGGACCACACAAACCACTATTGCAGCCAAAGCCCTGTATCATCAAATTATGGAGTGCGAGGGAACATACCACAGAGATAACTGTGAGGAAGGAAAAAACCAAAGGGATATTACCTCTTAGGAGGTCTCACAGTGACAGATGCATCCCAAGGCAGTGCTGTGGGTAACCGTGTTACAGGTCCCTGCATGTTTGCGCTCAGCTGCTCACACAGGTCACACTCTTGGCCATTTTTCTGCATACACACAGCTGGCCATCTCCCATGGACAACGAATATGCCAAGTCTGCTTCAGCCCCCTGGAAGTGCCCGTGGCTACCTTTTTCTATTACCTTGCTCTGCGGCACTCCCAGGTGGAGAGCTAGGGACATCTCACACTGCAAGCCCAGAGGTGCCAGCTCACTGTCACCAGGTGCCTTAACTGCAGAGCAGGCATCATGCCCACCTCATGGACCCTCACCCACCTGGTACACTCACACATCTCCCCTTCACACAGCTCAATGTACACGGCTGAGTCTTGTTTTTATACACCTCTGTCACGTTTCAAACAGAGGCAGTAACCAGGCCCCTGGAAAAGCAGCCTGCTCGAGCTCCCAGCATCTGCCTGTCCTTGTCTCCCACAGCCTCAGAGAGCCTGAAGGCTGCTCAGAGTGGGCTCTGCTAGCACAACACGTGGCTAGGACACAAAGCCCAAAAATCCTTATTTCCTTCCACTATTTCTCCATTAGGTGACCAAACACAGTGAAAATCATTAGAGAATTCAGCCTGAATGGTACCTTTAAAAGGGAACTGTAAGTAGGCACTTTTTTGTGTGACAGAGTACATCCCATATACCTGGTTTACTTTATCACCAATGGAGACAAAAGAACCTGGAGGTGCAAACAAAGACACTGCAATCCTCGGCAAATTCAATTCTTCAGGCACGTTTCAACCAGTAACTAGCAATTTGCTCCAGTGTGTAAGGTCCTACTGAACCCAGCAGATGGCACCCAAACCTTTCAAGAAGGAAAAGAGTGAGCTTTTTTTTCCCCTTCTTTTTCATGACAAGAAGTCCACTGCATCTACATATTCCCCCCATTTTTAAACACCACACCTATCAGTGTGTGTTTTTATTACAAGAAAAAATAGAAGACTTCTCTCATTTAACCAATGATTCATGCAAACATCTGGAAGAATGTCCACACTGCATAACAAGGCAGAGGAGGTCATGGCATAGAGAAAGCCAATGGTGCTGCACATACCCACAGCCCTGCCACTGGGATCTGCTTCTGGGGTGCTCAAGAGGAGCTGCTGCAGACCTCTCCTCTGGGGCACCCTATGGAAGTATTAGTTTCACAAGAACACCTGTACTGTGTCAGATCAAAGGTCCCTGAACCCAGTATCTGGACTCTGAGAGAGGCCAGAAAGGGGGGAAGAGAAAGAACAAGATAAACATGTATACTTCCTTCTCTGTACTCTCTCTGTCTACAATGATTTTCGGGGATTTTCTGAGACGTATGGGGTTTCTCTGTAATTAGGTTCTCCTGCAGGTACGTCTTCAGTTTTTTATTGAGCACGAAGAGAGTTCTGGCATCCACAACACCTTTTGGCAATAATTTTTGCAGGTCTGTCACACATTCTATGAAGAACCACCTCCTTCTCTGAACCTGACTGCCACTAGCTTTGTGTAACCTTCTTGTTTTGGAAGAGACACTGAATGCCTGACCCCTAGCCACACCTTTCAATGCCACTCCTGAGCATAGAGATCAACATCATACTCGTGGCAAGCTGCGTCTCCTCTTCAGCCTACGAGCTTCTAGTCTCTTCATTCTTCAAGTCAAAGTAATTTCTTACCTTTGCTTATCCTTGTTGCTTCTGCTTGATACTTTTCCAAGTTTATTATATATTCTCTTTGACATGAGAGGACCAGAACTGCACAGGTGAAGAGAAACCATGAACTCATGCCATGGTAAAGCAACATTTGCTGTTTTATCATCTATGTCTTTCCTAATCATTCCTAATGCTTAATTTATGTATCTGACAACTACTGAGCACTGATCCTCAGCCTCACAATGGCCTTCCAGAATTCCTCAGTCTGCCCTTTCCTCGATGATCTGAATAACGTAACATCATCAGCAAGTTTCCTCACCTTGCTCCTTACCCTGACTATGAATATTTTCAGACTGTGAGGTTCTCACCATCCTGAGAAGCTGAGGGGGAACTGTCAGTGAACAAGGTGACAGTGTCCCTTGCCGGATAACATGTGAGTTACTCACTGGCTACCCTTTACCCTATCTCTTCCTGGCTATTGTGTCCACTAGGCAATCCATCTTAACTACTGATACTCACCAGTGGGACCTATTCCAAATTGCCCAAATCAATTCCTTGATTAAATTACTCCAATCAGCAACTGTGATTAAGTGCACAGTCACAAATATATGCTGTCAATTAGGGACCAAACTAGCAAGCTGCTGAACCCCCAGCTCTGAGAAGGAAGGTCAGGCACCTCAGAGCCATGCAGGCACCCTGTATAATCTCTTTGTTACAGATGAGAACTGTACTGTCTCTCATTTTTCGAAGAAGCAGCAGCAGCAGCAGCACTGGCTCTTTTTACATGAAACTTTATGAATGACACATAAAGCTTAACTTATTACTGGATCCACAGCCCACTGAAGTCAACTGGAAATAATGCCCTCACCTCACATAGGCTTTGGATCAGGCCTAAGGAGGACTGTTCCAGGCTGCCAGTGCAGAGGCTGCCTACAGCAGCTGTCTCCAAGGCCAGACCACAGGAACAAACACCAGCAGCGCCAAGCTTAGCACTGAAGGTTTATACCCATACAAGATTATTAGTAAGTAGCTCAGATGGAGACATTTGGCTTCCTGTGGTTTTTAGACGAATGAAGCATGCTACTTTAGGTAGGAAGGTAAAATGTTTCAGCCAAGAATTTTCACAGCCCACCCACTCCACCATTTGCTCGCTTGGAGGAACTGTATCATAGCGGAATTGCTTCGGCAGCACAAATGGCAGAAGTCTCTGCTCTCGATGCTGACCTTTACAAGCTCAACTTTCCACTAAAGACTTCAGACAAAATCTACTACATAGTGCATAAAAATGGTGACTCAGAATAAGCAATTTGAAGAAGAACCTAGGTAGCTGGAAGTGCCCGGGAATGCTGACTTGGTATGAAGATCCCTAAACGATTCTATCGTTCTATGCAGACCAATTTTCTCCTTTCACAGCTCCAGTGTCTCAGGAGAGTGTTTAGTCCAGCACACAGACGTAAGCAGCTGTAGTCACTACGCCAGTCTGGTTTTGCTAAACTAGATTCAGAGTCTCTGTAATCACCTCTCTGTGAGACTAACAGAGGTCACTAACATCAATCATGACACGTGTGAGAAATACTGTACTTTAAGGCAAAATAACACTAACCTCAGTATGCCACACCTCACATATAGACACAGATAAATTATTTTGTTATAGGGTGCATATCATGTCCTGAAAAGATCATTAAAATCATCTGACAGCAAAGTGAAAACATCCTCTCTGGAAAGGTTTAGCACCTTTGCCTCTGAAATATGCAGCACCAAAATGAATTATGAAAGACAACTGCTTAAACAGCAACAACTCTAGAAGTCATAGTTTAAAAGAAAAGTGGAAATACGCAAATAGAAAGGGGCTCCAGAATTTTTCTCACATTAAAAAAATGGAATAGTGCTTTGAAATAATATAGACTCCAGTGAACTTTCATCTATCGATGTCAAAACTCTTAATAATGATGAATTAGTTGCATCACTGAACCTGATTTTGCAGGTATTAAGATCTGATCATCTCAAACGTCAGGGTGCAAAAGGATGTGCCATGTTTCACCCAGAAAAGCACTGAAAAGGCTTGGAACAGAACCTGGTATTCTCCCCTGACCCACTGTCTCCTCTATAAGTATCAACTGTCTAGAGATAAAAAAAGCAGAAGGACTTGAATATAAAGAGTTTGTTTTCTGAAGAGGTTTAAAAAAATATTTGTCCACAGATGACATTTTCAGATATAAAGTAAACTCTTTGCCTAAGGAAAAAAAGATAAAACACATTGAAAATCTGAAGAAATGGAAACTGAATGATGTGGTTTCTATGTTGTCTGCCAAAACAAATGACTGAAGGCCATGTGTGCATGAAATTGGAGATTATCCCAATAAAATGTTCTTTTGCTTTGCCTTCTTCCAACACTGAAGATGAAAAGTAAACTGAAGTTATTCAGGCATCTCATTGCATTCCTTGCCCCAAAATATATGGATCATTGCTCAGTCTCTGAGGCAGAAACAATAGCCAGAAGCATTAAGAGTGACTAACTTTGGATCACAAGCTTTGGCTTTCGGCCGAATTTTCATAAAATGCTCAATGCTTTTGGATACCTTAACCACTACCAATGAACTTGTGCTGTGTTGAACTTCCTTCTCTGAAAAGCTGAGACTCTTCTGGCTCTCATGACTGAAAGCACAATTAATACTCAGCACCTTTCAAAAGTCACATTGAAATCGTTCAGATTTGCAATCTACTATTCATCGTGGTCAAATTCTGATGCTATGCACTCCTTGCATGAAGATGATCATGCTTAACTGATCTTTTGAAGATGTGTGAACTCTACAAATAAAGGAGTAATTGTTGTATTATAAGGAAATTATTCTTTTGACCTATGTTTCTCTAATGACCCGAGGCAAAATTTTTAGGTCATTACAAATATATGTAATAGCCACTGTAACCAAAGAGGTCTGCTTTGCGCAGGAAGTAATATTTTCCAAAGCTATCATATTCAACTTCTCCCTGCCCATTCTCTGTCTTTATTTTCCCCACTGTTTATACATTAATCTAGCAAAACCGTGCATGTACATGACTGTAATCCCACGTACCTGAAAGTGTTCTGCAATAAAAAGTATTTCTATTTTTGCTTTCTCAGTTTATCTAGCAATTAATTTTACTCTGAAACACTTATCTGAAGCACTCATACTAACACAATTTCCAAATCTTTCACATAAAGTAATGAAAAATCTCCTGTTTTCTATCTTTGTTTTCTGCACTAGCCATTTGTTCTACATAGCTGTTATTCGTAGTGTTTTCTATCTCAAACTCTGCTGATTCTCACCTTCTACCTTTTTAACTGTCTTTGTGTTGAATGCATTACATACATGACCCAGCCTGCATGGAACACACTGAGTGTGAGGGAGGAGGGAATCAGGAGAGAAACACCTAAATACCAAATTACCTGCTAGAATGATGCTGCTAATGCAAACAAGCTATTCTTTTTGAAAATTTACTTCCAAAATTCTTTGGATAATTAGAATTTTTTTTAAAATCATGGTGCCAAATGATGCCAGGAAAACTTAACTGTTTTGACTGCACAGGAAAATGTACCCAGCTGTAGAAACAGAGGATGATTTGCCTTTGTCTCAGCTTATCCCCAGGAAACCAATTTTTTTCATCCTAGATTAATTCAACATTATGCACCATTACCTCGAGATTACTCAAGCATAACCAGCACCAATAAACTATAATTAAATCCACTCTTTGTCACAGGCACATCAGACTGACTAAACCAGCAAATTTGCATATAGATTACCTTGCTATTTGTCTGCTCTGAAAGATTTCTCAACATGGTATGACAAAATCAGCTCCTGGACGAGCATGCGTGCACATGCACACACAGAGACAATCCACAAAATAACTACGTCCACAGTTTCTGCTCAGTGCAATAGATGCTGTTGCTAGCATGATGGACAGATACCTTCCTTCCTGGTGAAATGTCTTATTTTTGTGGACTTTCAGTTTCAGAATATTAAATAAATCATGAAAGGTCTTATTCATTTTTACAGCATTTCCCATATAACATAGTAGATGGTCAATGAGAAAATTTGCAGGGAATCTAGATATAAAACCACACATTTGTAAATGCAAAGGTAGCTCTGAGGAACCCAACCATTCCTACTTGCTGTGCGCAGGGTGTGAATATATTTCTACTGGAAAGGAGAGAGAATTTTGTTCCCTCACCATTGCTCTCCCAGGAGCGGCCAGCACTCTGTGCAGGGTGGCAGGGAGAGCTGTGCTGTGACCCTCTCCTGCCAACTCTGCTGGGAACAGAGTGACAAATCTGAACTTGACAGAGGCAGGTTTGAGTGAGGGTCTTTTTTCAAACTTGGCTGCCCTTTCCTTTCCTCTTCTCTGCATTTGGAGGTCTCTATTAGGAAAAGACTCACTTCATCTGATGTCAAAGAGAGAGGTGGGATCTTTAAATTTATGTAAGCATTAGACTTAGGCTGAGTACAAAATAGGAAGAATCTGCATGTTTATAGGAGAAGATGTCCAAAAAGTATTTCTTATACTCAGTGGCTCTGTTTTCAATATGCTGAGGGTTCTTTCATTGTTTCTGGGTTTTGCAATGTGGGACTTCCTTCGAGGGAGGAAGACTTTTTTAGCAGTGGTATAGAACAAGTGCATTTAAGAAGGTTAGAGCTCAGCACAGACCAAGTAGCCACCGGGAAATAAAACAGTTCTTCAAGTTTTATAGTTGCCCCAAAGCCTAAGGATTTCTGAAAGCCAAGTCCATCGGAGCCTCTGTGCCAGGCTGCACTCTCATCCTCAGGACCCAGCCATATCGGCCCTGGTCTGCTGCACGGGCACAGCTAAAGGTGACCCTGCTCTCAGACACCAACTAGCCAGCTGTGCTCTTACTGGTTGGTCACAGCTGGGCTTTCTGCTGCCTGATATGAGGAAGTAGCTGCTTTGTTCTGTTATTGCAGTTGTCTCCTGAATCATCCTGAAAGGAAACTTCTGAATAAGCTCAGCAAAATGCTCTCTCTTTTGCTAGTAAACACTGTGATGTTTAATTATTTCTGGCACCCCACCCTTTTGCCCGTTATCTCCTCAGTGTCTTGATTATTAACAAATAAGCAAAGCACAGCCCATTTTTGTCCTGAGGTAAAGTATATACAGTGGGGTGCTGATATAATGGGAACAAATGATACACAAGAAGCACTCACACCACGTCGTGCTTCTCTAGCTGTAAGAGGAATATCCTACAGGATGGATCTGCAGATAAGAATATTTATATTTGAGCTAGTTTAGGTGCAGCTCCAATATCACAGGCCACAAAACCCACCACAGCTTCAGGATAAGTATCAAAGCAACCTGTCCATGATGTGCATGATCTTGTTGTTGCCACACTAACACCAGTACCCAAGCCAGCATTAGCTACATAACCCTGGTATGATCACTGAAGCTGAAACGAAACACCTAGATTAAAAAGAAACAGGACAGAAGGAGCTGCCAGCTCCTGGTGACTGGATGCATGTTAGCTGGGACAGGCCCTAGGACCAAAGGGTCTCTGTCTCTGCAAGCCCCATACCTGACTGTAGCCTAGGAGAAGAAACTGGAGAAAAAGCCTACATCCCATTTAGAGAGATCAAAGTGAAGCAACATTTGAAGAAATGTCATGAAGACTTTGAGGCAACACCCACGTTATTCAGGGCTGTGTCAGACAACCTGAAAAATCTCATTGTTCTGGCTAAAACCACGTCACCACGGTTGTGGTTAACATTAGTTACAGTGTTTACATTCTCTTTACATTCTTGGCAATGTCTGGAACATAGATATAAAAACGGCAGGAATGCTCTGCTCATTCTTATAACATTCCTTGAGTGCTCTTCCCTCCATAAAGACACACCATAAAGATGACCAAGACTGGGGGGAGGCAAAAGAAAATGTTTTCTCTTTTCTCCCTGCTAATATGAGACAAGACCTTTGAAGCAGTAACAAATGTTAACTGGGTTTAGCCTAGTTATTTGTTTAGAAGGCTCATCATACAACTGGGGACTGGAGGAAAAGAAAGAACACTTCCTTCAAGTATGAGGCCGTATTCAACCCCAAACCAGCTGACCCTCACTGGCCATTTGCTGTCATTTGAATGAACAACCAGCATGTCCCCGTTCTTGAAGTAAGGATGCCAACAGCTTAACCAGTCAGAAATAAATATGGTATCTTTTCAACTCAGTGCTCAAAGCTGGGAAAATATGGTTCTGAATTCAGCAGGATTTTCCATCTAGTACAGAAGCAAGGTACTGCTGAAGCTGCTACACCATTGCATTTCTCCTGCACTATAAAGTATAAGCTGGTCTCTTGCCTCTGAGCTGGACAGGTTCTTTTGTTATGTTTGAAACACAGCAGAGAAAGTAACTTGGCTGATGACTGCTCACCGTTTTGACACAGCAGTTCCTAAGGGGGTCCTCAGAAAGCAACAATTCTTTAAAAAATGTAGTGGTATGCTATTCAAAAACTTGCCAAGTAGCACTACAGCTTGCTGGAGCTAATACAGGCTTGCAGACTAACAATTTCCCTCAAAATATTTTCTTTGCTTTACAGTCTCCTCAGTGAACAGTTAGTATGGGCTACGGCTGCTACTCTTCCAATTACCTTCCCCTATTTGTTGTAAGACAGATAATCTTATCCTTCCCTATGTGGTAAGGCACACATAGAGGAATGAAAGAGCTGGGAAGACACAGGAGAACCTAGGCTGTGAAGATATTTCCAACTGGCTCAGACTGAACTGGGCATCCAAATTCCTTCAAAATTACTAGGCTTCCAGTGTAATAAAAACAAATGTTTACCCATTAAATCCACTGCCTTTTGCTCACTGCACCTGTCTGCAAGAGTACTGTTATTTCTTCTTGAGGACTTCATTTTCAAAATATGGCAGGATGAGAAATATCTCAAGAATGATTGTTTGTTTTCCTTTGACATGTCAGGACAAGTGTCTCCCAGCAAGAGAGATACTTTCTTCTGGGAGACTTCCAGATAAAACCAGACAGGAAGAAAATGTGACTAAGTGTGATAAATGGCTCTATGTTACTGTCCACACACTTTTGTGTCACCAAGGATCCAATGAGAGAGACTGATATTTAACTTTGCTCTTTCCCTCAGCCCACAGATCTCAACGATGTATTACATCATCAGCTCCAACCTCTAAAGGTAAGACAAGGATATAAGAGAACTCATTTCTGCACCATGGCTTCAGAAAGTAGAATTAACACTCTATTTATATACAGAATTAAAATTAATGTACAGAAATTATAATAAATGTTAAACTCTCCATTGCACCACCTCTCCCACCCTAAGTGGGAGACTTTCACTTTTGAAACAACAGAAGATATGAATATAACAATATTTGCCTGTACTTCCTGACCAGCTCCAGCCACTGCAAGTCAGCCATTAAAAAAAGCCAAGTCTGAAACGGAGTGGGTAAAGAACCTACCAAATGATGATTTGTAGTAATTACAATGAAAAACAAGCACTGTAACATAATCTATTCATCACTAAGTTACATTCAGAAATAATTATTGATACAATGGTTATCCTTGTCTACTGCAAACACATTTTAGAAGCATCAGAGCAAACAGTTTTGCTAAGTAGGTTTCAGACACTTATAAACCTATTACACAAACAGCTTTCCCATGTGAGCTTTTGATCTTGTTCTTCCCATTTCACGTGGAAGGTACAGCGCTAACATCACACATGAAATAAAGCAAGAATTTCAGTTGAGTGGTAACTTTTTGCTAGTGTAAATAGCATGCCTCTTTTCAGAAAAGATGGCAGTAAGTCCAGAAAGTATACATAACTATCGTGAACAGTTAAACACATTGCTACACACATTCAAAAATCATGCTTTTATTTTCATCTGAACAGAATGTAACTGTTATTAAATTAGTCAGATAGTTCTTAGACCAGTCATCTGTTTAGCAAATCAATTTCCCCTTATTTTTTACACCAGCTCCCCTTTTCCTTTTTTTTCATTAGAAGTTGTACTTTTTAGAAGCAATGCTTACCTGTTAGCATCTGAAAACTCACCTGTCCTTCCTGCAGAGTGTTTTGTCGAGGACTATAGTGTTAAAACTGTTAATCTGTGTTAATTAGATACAACTGTTTCAGAAAATAAATCTGTGTCTAGAAACCACTTCTGCTTGGCCATATGTAAATTAGGCTAGTAGACATTTTGGAACTGAATAAAAAAGTGCTCCAAGTGTGCAACTACAGCCAGAAATGTGGTACTATAAGTGACCTCTGATGTGAATGTTTCCTGTACTTTTTTTTCTGAGATGGCAAGATACTGTGTTTTCTAACACTTTGTTTGCACTGCACTCCTTTAAAAAGAAAAGCAGCAAGAAGATTATCTTCTGTCTTGTACACAGCGATATGACAGATAGCAAGCAAGGCCAAATTACTGCAACCTCAAAGCTTCATTTCTCCTATCCAAACTAGGTGAAAAGCATGGGCTTCTTTTCCTTGCCTGAGAGGAATGCAGAATTCCCAGCCTATTTGCAGTGCTACTACCTGGAGAGACATCAATGAGATACTTATTCAAGAGCAAGCATTGATTTTCATGAGTGGATGAGCAATGTATTTGGCCTTCCTGCCAGAAACAGCGGTGCAATAAAATATGACAAATGAGATGCCTATTCCTGCAAAATTTTGCATCTCAGTTCAACAAACCCCTCAACAGGTATGACTACACTGCGAAAAAAGTACACATGCTTTTTAGTGTATAATCCATAGTGGTCATAACATCAAAATTAGGGACTGCCAGACTTCTCATTATCTGCCCTGGGTGTCATCTGCCCAAACACGTCCAGTCACCTGAACAGTCAGCATATTCAACCCTGTTTTGAAGACAACTTTATAGAGGCATGGTAGACATAGATCATAGGACTATCAGTAATAAAATAAAGGTCCTAAATGTATGTTGCTGATAAGAACGAAACAAAGAAGAAATTACACATGATTTTGCAGGAGTTATTCTACCTCACCAGGATCCTTGGAGCTTCAGACTTAAACATGTTGACATATAAAAGAAACTCTGTGACATTTGCAGAACTTATTTTTCTTGCACATTACCTTTAAGACAAAGCAGTGATCTGTAGGTGCCTTGTATTTCACTTTGTGTTGATAACCATAATACACGTTCACGTTCTCAAACTGAAGGAAGCATGCCAGATCCCGTGATGTCTACAAATGAAAACCAAGCCCATCATTGTTAGAACAAATTGAATTTTGATGTGAAACTCATTAATAGGACCTTTTTCAAGTGCATGAAGGCCAATGATTTTTATTCCTGTAACTCTTAGGAAGCTGACTGAAAAAACAAAGATTAATTTTAAATGTTTGCTTTCTTAAAATAAAAATTGGAAGGGGGTCAGTACATATTATGAATAATCTATAACACAGTTCAACGTTTTGCTCTTGTTCTGGTTTTGCTGTGCCTCATTGCTTTGTGTGGAGATTTTAGCTTATGTCTAATATGACCAAAGAGAACACCATAGTAGGAAACCACACCCTAAAAACTCTGAGTGGAGAAAGAAGATTTTGGGTTCTAGATTGCTTCGGGAGCTTGTTTTTCTTTCGTACACGTAACACACAAACCCTCATCAAGAAATAAGCATATATTTAATCTGTTCTGCTTTGAATTTTCTCAAATTTCCTGGCATCATTCCATTTCTCTTTATCATATTTGCTTGTTCGCAATATATTGCTAAAGCAACAAGGTTTCTGTTGCTGGCATGTTTCTCAGTGAAGAATTCTGCATACAGTAACTTTTGCAATCCTTTGAGTGGAAATGCAAAAGTAGCCATTTCACATGGTCACTGTTGGCTAAACTGAGAAATCAGAAAACTGTGGCGGAAAAAATGGAAAAGAAAACAACAAACCACAAGCCCTCTCTACCCCTAAGAATGGGGTATGATACGATATGGGGGCATGATATAATATGCATATGATGGTTCTTGTCTGCTATTCTCTTTCTTAATGATATTTTCATTACAATATGCCCTTGAGTTGGTTTTATTTACAAATCAAGTTTGCAAGTAAGATTAGTGGGGAAACACTTCCCACTAGATGTAGACAGCTTCTCTCTCTATCTCCACTGCAGCTGACGATGCCAGAGATTTTGTCAGTGAGTGTGTGGACTTTGGTTTTTCAAACATTTTAAAGTTCCTAAATGTGCTCAAATCCATGCAGTCTAATGAGTTGCTCCTTTCCTTTAGGAACCAGGCAAAAGTGATTAAGACCAACAGGAATGCAGTTGTTATTATCTTCTAAGGAACAGATTTTTATGCAAGGGACAAAGGCACTTATCACGAGTATTTGTGCAATGTTGACATGACATAGCAATGTTAACATGACAAAGCAACACAATTAACAGAAACAGATTTTTTTAATTATCTGTAATTCTGATGCTTTTGTTTTGTGACCCTGTCCATTAACAGCACGTTTTTGAATGGGATGTAAGTAGAGCAATGCTTAAGAGACAAATTAAAACAGCAGTGCTGACTGGTGCTGGTTTGTTAACAAATAACCCTAAAACAACAAAAACCACCACAAGCATGTGTGTAAAATTATCTGAACGTGCCCCTGTATTTTCACCTTTGCAATGTATTTTACAGCCAGCACAAAGTGCCAAAGGTATGCCAGACTTCTTTACTTTTTTGTAATAAGTGAAAACACGAATATATATGATGAATTTTAAAACAGCTGCAGCAGCTGAAGATACTGTTGTCTGCCAACTGTTTGTTTCTGTACCTCAAAGAAAGAACGAGTCTACCCACAACTGAATGATGTGCAAGGTGCACGTCCACTTTTCATACCACCCTGACAAGGGATGAACTCTCATAACTTAAGGGCTTTAACTGAAGAGCTCTACTGAATTCTGCTGCAGTGCTTTAAGATGTTTAACACCCTCACTGCATCCTGCTCATGTCCCAGAGATTACTGTCTCCACAACAGACACGTGTACCTGATCCTCAGATGTTCCAATATGGAGTGCAGTAATCTCTTAGATCACCATTAAGCACAGATTTGAGATAAGAGACTTGACTTTCTCTGGAATAGTTAAGACATGGACATAGGCATCCTTTTGCTGAAGGTTGTTACAGATGGAGGAGCAAACAGTTGACTGTGCTACCATTTTAAAGAGCTGTGACTATCTCCTACAGAACTAGATTCACAGTGGTAATATAGTGATTTTAAAGCACTCACACAGTTCCTAAAAATGGCTCAGTTATAGGCAGGGTGGTACAGTTATAGACTGTTACACAGGCTGTGATGACAAACAGCCAGTAAAGTGTTAAACAGCTGTTACAAGGGAACTGAGTGGCTCCATCTCAGCCTATGTTTACAGCCTATCACCTGAAAAAAGAAAGCACTTTCCTAGTTTGTACTATGATGAAAAGTCACTGAAAAAGGTATTGCTGAATGATGAAAAAAGGCTGAGTAACTATCAGGACATGCTTGCCTTGCTTTGGCACTGAACTACTGGTCACTGTTGGAGGCATGCTACAAGGAAATGTCCAAGATGGACTTGGCATTTGACTATTCTTATACTTTTTCCACCTTAAGTGCCTTCTAAATAGCATTCTAGATCCTAATTGATAGGATGTTGTGTGTACAACCTGATTTGAGGCATGAAAGCCATTATCTCAGGGTCAGGTAAAGTCAAATTGCTGTGAAAGCAGCAAGGTGATCTGTATTTCACTGTGGTTCGATTATAAACACAGGTCACTGGAGCAGCAGCATGACATTCCTTTACAAGACAAATTTTTTTTTCCTTTGTAATTTAGTCAGGAAATAGGAGAAGAGTTAACTTGCAAAGCAAAAATCGTAAGAGTAAAGCTTCACCAGCAGCAGCAGCATATCTAAATATGAAGCATTATCAGAGCTGCAAATGGTAACAGAAGTGGTTTTCGGAATACAAAAACACAACCACCCAGAATCCACCGTTCTACCTCATCACTGTGGAAATGAAAGGCCAGCTGCCCTTATGTGCAATACATCCAGTGCTCGCAATTCAGACTCTTTAAATGTTTTGTAATACTAAATGTCAGTGAATTTGATTCAGCCAGGTGGATGCTTCTGTCTCACTTCTTTCTACAAAAAGGGCATCTTAAAAAGCCATAAAAGGCACAACACATTCTCTAGATACAGATCACTGTGTTTAAAAAGTACAGTATTTCCTATGCTGGTTACTGGTGCCAAAAGTCAGTATCAAGCAAAGTAAAATTCTACGGTTTTTGTGACAAGAAATTAGTTTACTTGACAACTTCTTAAGATATACTTTCATAGGGAACCCATGTAACAGCGAAGCATTTTGGCAACACACCACCAGCTGATGGGCGCTATGCTGTTCTTCTTTACCCTCCTGCCTTCCAGGGGAGCACTATTTTATTAATGCTTTTATCTATCCCTGGAAATCAAAAGGAGAGAAACGTGACAGGATTCAGTGACTACACTCTAGTATTTGCACAAGTGGTGTAGTCAAAGTTGAACCACGGAAACCTCAACCCTCTCAGATGCACCAGACACTGCTCTTCAACTGTCACCTTGGGAGTTCTACACTTTCACCTCCATGAATTGTTTTATTGCTAAAAGGATTATTTGGCTTCCTGACCTTGGTTTTTCCTTTGGGCACGTAATAAATTCCAGAAGCTCGTAGAAGAAAATAACGCCTCTTCCAGGACTTTTTTCCATCTTCTTTTAAATAAAGGGCCCCTTCAAGCTCTGGCACAATGACAGATGTCCCACAAAAGCTTTCCTGTGCAACAAGAATAATAATGCACAAAATAAATCCATTTAAGCTCAATCCTATCAATATATAGCAGAAAAATGCTCCCTTGAAAAATAAAGACATTTCTTGTGGCAGTGAACATATGAACATGGGGAATGCAGTTACTAGGGAGATGAACACCTTAGACAGGCAAAGGAAACTTTTCCAAGCTAACATTGGGTGCTCACACCGGTAAAGAAGGCTTGAAAAACCTCCATCTGTTAGGGTCAAGCAAAAACCTACAACTAGACGTAGATGTGCTCAGTGAAGGCTATAGATCAGTGGCTGGTACTGCTGTTGCATTTTTTCTCCATTGCAGTGTTTATAGGTTCTTTAGAGAAATACTTTAGTAGAGAGATTCTTTAGAGACTGCTCAGAGCTCTAAAAACAGCTCAGTCGCTGCCTTCACTTTGAAATACATGCTAGCATTTAAAACACTGTTTAATTAGATATACTAATTGTTTGCTTGAAGGACCAACTGTTGGGTAATTTTTAATGCCAACACACTTACCACTTAATGTTTTCATTTAGAATTCACCAGGACTTTGCTGGTTGACATTTGGTGCCTTCATGAGATGCACTAATTTTGAAATGTGAGTCCTCAGTCACCCGAGAAAAGCATTTCCTTTGTGAGCTTTTACCAAACTGCTTGCCTGGAGAACTGTGGCAAGCTTTTCTTTCAAATAGCTCTGGATTTTTCTCAAGCATACATCTGAAGCAAAACTTGAGCAGGAAAGGCAAGAGATTAAACAGACTTTCCGGAAAAGTGAATAGGTCTTTTTCTGTTGTAGTACAGCTAATAAGTTGAGAAGTAAATCCACTTCTAACCTAAAGATAATTGTTTGGTACTGATCAACCTTACTAACAATAAAAAGTCCCAAGGGCTGGCCTAAGAGTGAACAATCTACATTTTTAATGAGGAGCAGCAGATGCAGAGGAAAGTTGACATATTAAATCCGAGATACAAAGACACCAACGATCACAGAACTTCCTGTTGTTACACTATTTCCCACAAAGAACTAAATGCTGTTATTGCAGAGCAGATGCAAATGGTGGCAGAGTTTTGGCGACATTTGCATCATCAGCCTAATAAGTTGGCTTACCTCCAGCAAAGCCTCTTTGTTTTTATCATTCATTTCTTTGCTTTCCTTCTTCCCTTTGTTTGCCAGGTAGAAATTCTGATGAAGACACAAAAGAAATTAGTGTTCATTATAAAGCCAGCAATACAATTAACTAGATTGCTACAAACTCACTCAGTAGTTACTGAGTCTTTCAGTACTGAGTACCCAATCAGCAGGTACTAGAGACAGATTCTTATAGACTCTTCTTACAGAAAAGTTTAATCACACCTGCCTGCTCATGAATTTTAACTCTTTTTTCTGAATATAATTCAAAGGTAATACAAGATTATTTTTGCCCATGTATATACAGCCTCCAAAAATTAAAACCAGGGGCTTATGTTTTTGGCTCTTTGTCTGGATCAATGGGTTTGGGTTTTAGCATTCCAATTTTCACTGCTTCCTATATTGTTACAGGTTATAATAGGTAGAGAACTTAACATTTGATTGCATGCTGATATACAATTAATACTATGCAGAACCAAAAGGCTAGAATGCATTTTCCCTACAACCCAATTTAGTAAATTGCTTACTTCGTATCTTGCACTCTGTATATAACTCAGCTATTAATTTTTAGTTAAAGTGCTTACATGCCAAAGCCTTTATTGAAAGTTACTACTTTCTACTTTTGTACCCCTAGTCATGCTCTCAAAGTACTTCTGTGCAGTGAAGAAACTGTTCAAAAATCTAGAAGAAATCTGAAGAAATGATCACCGTGATATCTTGGCACACATGCTCCAGCCTACTGAAAGTAAAGCCTGCACTCCTCTGTTTCTGTGCCAGAGGGTGGTGAAGCTGCAGCTGCCCTCAGAGGACTCAGTGCTTGCCTGCCCCACAAACAAGGAAACACGGTGCCTCAAGGACATGCTCACCCATAAAAACAAATTCACCCACTGTGAAACAGCAATAACCAGTCTGCATCCGCCTGCACTGTACACATGGACAAAAGGACAGTACTTGGACATACGTGCAAATTCTGACAAGTGGGAAGGATGCTAGGACTTGTGTGCTGGAGCCTGTGCAGTGGCTGTGCTCCACAGCAAGCAGGGCCAGACAAGCAGAGCCGGCTGCCTGCAGACTGTAAGGCAGGTGGGTGTGAAGGAAGCAGGGAGATCAAGGATGGGTGCATCAAGTAGCATTTCGATCCATGGTAACACTCAAGAGCTCTTATGACTTATAATTTTTCAGTTTGTCTGACTTTTCATCTCTATTTTTTCATGTCTCAAGACTATGAGAAAGTGACAACATATTTACATGCCTAGTACTCCTCAACACCTAAACGGCAACATAAATGCAAACATTACCAAAACACAAATAAGAAGTGTGTAAATGAAGGAACACACTGTTGCCATAGTACAAGAATGAAAATAGCAGGAAATCTGCCCTGCCAGCAGACCACATTTACAGCAGTGCAATTTATCTGAAGTGAAACACTGCTCTTCCACACAACCACATCTTCTTTTCCAAGCAGTGCCGCGAACAGCTGTCTGCCAGAATGCAAGCCTCAGAGCAGACCGTTTTTGGAGGGGCACCAGGAGAGGAAGCAGAAGAGGTCTGGATCTCAAAACCAGTTCTTTAAAAATTGCCTTCTTAAAAGTTCACATTAAGTCAGACAGGGGAGCTCAGAAACACAGACACCTGCAATTTGGCCTATGCTGATACCACAACTATGGTGTGAGAAACTTTAATGTTCAATACAGTAGACAGTTATCCTAGGAAATGCAGCTGGCTTCAGACTGCCTGGACATATTCTTAGTCCACAGCTGAAGCTAAGCAAACACTAAGGACCACAGCTTTGCAGCTAAATCTAAAGACAATATTCAGAGTGGAAAAAAAACCAAATCAGCTCAAAACAAAATTCACTTAAAAGTGTGTTCTCAGTACAACCCAGAGAGCGATGCCTGCCTATGCAGTCCAGAACCATAGCTCTGACTGAGTGACAATGCCTCTGAAAAAAGATACTGTTCTGAGCAGCTGCAGCCCAGTGCTCTGTGCATGTGCAACAGCTCTTCTTGGCAGGAAGCATTATTGCAGCCCTGAAACCTCAGAGGGCACTGTCAGGCTGGGTTGGGCCTCCAGACCCTGGAATGGATTTGGAAAGTAGAGGGACATGCAAGCTGTAAGGCTTCTTCTCTAGATCATTACGAAGACATAGTACAACCCCTAAAATACACAATGAAGATTTATCAAGGTAAATACACCTTATCACTGTCTCAACAAGGCTTGGCTCATCAACTTCACTACTAGTGGGGAGACAAACATCTGACTCAGTCCACCTTCTGTGGATTGATAATACAAAAACAAAGCTCTGTAATCCTCTGATTACAACTGATTCACATTCAGGCATCTGGCATTTATTTAGCAGAAGCCCAGACCACCCTGTACTGACATAATCAATAGTAAAGAGAGGAAGTTTGTAAGGATATCCACGCTGGATCTCTAATGCCACAGCTTTTTCATTAGGAAAACAGGGCTCTGTCACTTAACTCAATGTTACACAGATGTACACTGCCATCTTTCACCTGTCAACACACACTTCATTTATTACTGATTACCTCCTTTATGTCTCTGTTCTGAAATCTAGAAGTACATGGTACTTATTATTTGTCAGTGGCTAAAAACCTAGGGAGCAGACTTTACACTACTTGTTTTATCACTGTGTGGTCTTCTATTTTTGATGGGAAGCATTCATCCTAGGGGAGGCAAACCACATGTGTCCAGAAGAGGTCATTTCAAGTCCAGTAGTCAAAGGTCATGATAAAAGGCAAGCTCCTTCCTCTGTGAGGACACCACTGGGAAACACATGTTTGGTTTGGGATGTCAGGTCATTAATGGGACAAGATGTAGCTACAGGGCAGCGTTCTACAAATATCTACAAATTTGAGAATTAACTGTTTCTTACATTCAAAAGACAAGTCTATGCATACAACCTTTCCGCTCAGGGATACAGCCATCTCCTTTTGTGTGGAAAGGCAGGTAAAAAAAATATCAGGCTGTATCTCTCTGCACTGTATAACCCTCAAACAGTGGAAGACAAAGTGTTTTCAGTAGTTTCCAAGAATATCTGTGTTGGCATGTAAGCAAAGCAAACCTGGATCATGGTAGAATACTGCATTATCAAACTCTCTGATTGGTGTTTATGTCTCTATACTCAAGAAATAGCACCTCTCTCACACCTTTCACTTTTTTCCATACACAGACCTATCCAAGTGGGAATGCAGCAGCAACTACTTGTCAGTACATAGCAAAACACAGGTGCTCCAAGACAGCATGCTCCCTCTGCTTGCTCTTACACTTAGGTTGTATTTTTGCTTTCAAGCTCTTGAAACTGATTTTCCACAAGATCAGAAAAATCCACAACAGCACGGATCAGACAGTGTGCATAAAACAAGGTAGCTGCTTCATACTCATGACTACCTTCTTTGAGCAATGGGCTGCCTGCTTATGCTCATCCAACCTGTACAAAATATGAGGCAAGAACTGGCCAGCTCACATCCCATTTCAGATCATTGCAATTGCTACTCAATGCAGCATGGTTTGTGCAGAAAAAATAAAACAGAACACGGTCGTATCTGCAACTCATATCATGGCGTGTTCCCTAGAAAACTGCACATTAAAAATGTTAGAAGATACTATAATTGCTCTGAAGATCATGAAAGTAAAAAAATACGTGAAGCTAAAGGCAAAGCTCTTTTGAAATCCCAAAAAAGAGAGAGAAATTAAGATTACTAAGCAATGGGGGTACAGTGAAAAACACCTCCCTTTTCTCACTTCTATTTCTTTGTACTTCTGCCAGCATACTCAATAACCAGGTTCCCTGCCACCCTTTTATGTTTTCATCCCTGGGTACTAGTGGCGACAAAAGGAAAACCTTGATTCTAAATGTGGCCAAGCCAGTGAAAAACAAAAGTATCACCTGGTGGATAGTAGATAAATATCCAAGCATGAAACTCGCTATAGCTGCCTTGTTATGAAAGACATTGCAAATTATTACCCCACCTCCTTCTGACACTGTTGAGGACTCTTGCTTTTGAGAAGAAATAAAATATCAATTCAGTGTATAGGCTCTCCATTGGAAGGTGTAGCTCTGGCTTTTGGCTTACATATGAGGGAGCAAAAGCATAAAGTACTCACTGTACAGACTTTCAATAATTTTCATAAATACTGTCCAATAATAATCAAACAAACAAACAAACAAATGCACGTGCAGGTGGCATTGCCTGACTATTTGATTTTATCAAAAGAAAAACACAGGAAATAGAAGTTCATGCAAACAGAAGTAAAATACAGTGTTCTAAAAGCATGACCAGCATTTATAGCAAGGAGTTTAGATTCAGCTACACCTTAAAAACAACCATTTTCCTTCATTTTTCTTCCTTTTAGAGTATCTTTCAGCTGAGAATTATTCGTTGAGTTTTTTGAAAAGAGGTGTTGAGACCTGACAACCTTTCCTTTCAAGAGAAAACCAGCATCACTCAACTGTATGACAAAGCATCACTTTTCCAATGTTATAAAGGTTCTCTTTATTTGCCCATGTAACAGTATGTATTTTTGTTTCAGTCTTTAGTCACACACTTGTGATTCTTCCTCTCTGCAGATGAGTCACTGATGGCATTCATGGAACAGTCTTTTACTGCAAGTTCCCTGCAGGGTCTATTATACCACAATGAGCAGAGGGCAAAAAGTGTGCCTGTCTTCATGGTGAGGGGGACACCTGAGAATTTTGCAGAAGCTTTTTCTAAAAGGTATTCCAAACACTTTTAAAAATATTTCAGAAACAAAGCTGCAGAAAAATACTACCAAGTGCTGCATGACAAGAATGACAATCTTTAAAAAAAGACACTGGCATTAACTGAGCAACATACTGCCAGCACATAGAGAATCCTGCATTTCTGAACCTCAATTCCCCCTTAGAAAATGAAACATATTTAATTAATTGTTGTTTAATCTATAGCAGTCTATAACTAGTTCACAGAAAGAAACAATAAACACTGGCATAGGTCACAGACCTTCTCCAGAGGTCCACTTGTTTTAGGAAGGCATCTGCCCATCTTTATAAGATTTTTTTAAAAGCACTTAATTGTGTCAAATCTCTGTAATGAAAATTTTGTATCACTAATTTGTCTAAGAATAAACTGTAGACACCTGGCCACCTTTGGAATTTGCCTTCTTTTTTTCCCCAGAAAAATATCTGCAAGTTAAAAAACTGTAAGGTCTCCACAAGACACTTCCAACAGAATAAGCATGAAATAAAACCAACAAGGAAATCAACTGCTGCTGCATTAGCACCACTGGGTGTGTCAAAGAAAGCATTCTGCAATTTCTGTACTCCCAAAATGAGTTTTACATGGCAGCCTTGAGCTAGAAGGAGGTTGAATATTCTGAGGATAGTCTCAGAGCACAAGATTTCAGTTTCCCATTGGTTACACCATAATTTCCATAAGTAGTTAGCTGTGTAATCATACACCCTACCCCCCACAACTCAGCACTTCCGCTTGGTTTACCTTCTCAGGGACTCACGGCAGATCATGTATTTTACATTTCAGTATCAAGTGTGAGCTCTGTACAGTACTGATTACTTTCTCCCACAAAGTGCTGATATGACTGGACTATTCTCCCCATTCACAATGTTCGAGTTTACCACGCCTGACAGATGGTCAGACTTTATTAGTGGCAAAATGTTTCAATAGTGTGATAGTCACAACTGATCCAGTTTCCTCAGACTGTTCATTTTAGAGCTTATCACACAGGGACTAAAGTTCAACGACTGCAGACGTGTCCAGATCCCGCTGAGACACGAGGACAGAGCTACACTTTGGTTTGGTTTTGGTTTAGGTCGCATTTATTTCTAAATTTCATTGCAACCAAAATGCAATATTCATCAGAGCAGAATATTCATCAAAGTTTTACTTCCTGTTTGAGGTTCAGAGCCTTGCCCTAAGCCACTTGCCCAAATAACACTACAGTGTACAAATCAAATGTGCAGTCGAACCTCTGCTGCTGGGTAGGTTTATGTCTAAAAACGAGGACACTTTGAGCCACCATGTTTTATTTCCAAACTTGGCTTTGCTGTTTCATATTAAAAATCAACATTAATCCATGTACACTGCTGGGTAAGTTTTCCTTCCCTGACTGTGGATACTTATGTCAATGAAGGAAACTTCTTTTCCGCAGGTTTTATTTGAAACATTGGCTCATTCTATAAAAAACCAACTTCCTAATGAGCAGCTTGGTGAGATGTGCTGCCAAATTACATATTTGACTCATTTTTTTCGGCAATGCTGAATTGCTCATTTTTCTCTTGCAGCTCTTAGGAACAAACCAGATGCTCAGTGAGCTAACAGTCAGCTGACATGGGGAAAAGATCTTGTACCCCAGAATACAGCAACTCTATGTTCTAGGATGTTTGTACGTACAGGTTTAACCACATAGCACAAGAAATAAAACAATCTGTATACACACCTATATAAATAATTTGATGCAATTCAGTGTGCAGACCCTCCTTTACAAAGCTAATGTGCACAAGTTACTGTTCATCCAATTCTTCTCCTTAGTATAACCAAAATCCAGTAAATCCTCTTTAGTACTCAGTATACTCTTTATGAAGTTTCATGTACAACTGGCAAAAACTGGACCTTCAAGGAAATGTTGATATTCATCAGCAGAAATAGTGGAGAAGCTGCAGTAATAACAAAGGCCAGGTTTTTACAGCTGTGCCATCTCACCCAGTTCTAAGAGCTGTGCCCAAGCAGCAGCTTGTACTAGAGGTGAACTACATGCTTCAGATTTTGCCTCTACAGACAGGACTCTAAAAGAGTATCAGAAAAAAAACCAGAAAACACCAATTTTCACATCCTTGCATTCAACATCCTGGTGGGTTTTTTGTTGAAAATACAAGTTTTGCTTTCTCTAATTCTGAACTGACAGAGCTGAAAGCAAATTATTAATGCAATAGGCAGCATGCAGACTAAATGACCTAAGTTTATACTCTTATCCAAATACCTTGTTAGCTTACCTGGGGATTTTTAAATAAAGCATATTTTTGACTTTTTTCCAAAAACAGAATCTTATTCTCAGTGTCTCGAGTCCAGTCTGATAACACTTCAACAACATTTTCATGGTCTTCAAAAAACCTTTCTGGAGAGACAGAGAAGATAATGTAAGACATTCAAACTGTTTCTCCCCTCTTGTGAGCCTGCAGAAATTCCTGTGTAAGAATGTAATCGTTATCTGATGTTCACTCAGGGCTGGACAGTCCGGCAGTCTTTTCCACTGCACAGATGGGTGCAAAATCCACATGAAATCTTGTCACATGGAAGGGCAAAGCAGCTACAGAAGATGCCTTATGTAGCTGTGCCATGCTCCTGGATTCCTCCTGCATCTCTCTGCTGTTGCTTGAAGACTGCAAGGGATGGAAACAGTGACCCACCAGGAGTAGATGGTTACACCTAGGTTGTTCATGGCTTTCTGCTTTTGATTGATTTGGGGTTTTTTAATGTTTGCAGTATCGCAGATTGGGGGGAGGAAGAAGGGGTATATATTCACTTTGGCTAATGAAATGAAAAAAAAATTAAAAATTTATTTCCTTGTCTTTTTGCTTTACTACTTTTACAATGAAAATTTGCTTTTTG
Organism: Edolisoma coerulescens; assembly: GCA_013397115.1. Taxonomy (NCBI): domain Eukaryota; kingdom Metazoa; phylum Chordata; class Aves; order Passeriformes; family Campephagidae; genus Edolisoma; species Edolisoma coerulescens. The sequence continues at coordinate 654,750 of VWZW01006617.1, forward strand.
TCAGCAGGAAGAATTCTGTGCACTGAAAATAAAATGTTTGGTTTCAAGCAACTGTATTTAAAACCATAAATAGCAAAACAGAGAAAATACGAAGACAGACTGAGAACTGATGTGAAGATATACTGGTTCAACCAGCATCTCTGTAGTTAGAAACCTTACCAGGGATGTGAGAGACCTAATGTCAGCTCTGTCCCTTCCTGGTCTGCCCAGTCCTCCACCCAGGAAAGCCACAGGGTATGGCAAGATTAGATAACTCCGATCTCTTCCTCTTCAGTTTCATCTATATAAAGTAGCTGAACAGTAACATAAAACCCCCTTTAAAGGAAAAGGAATTCAGCATAACTTGACAGGTCATTTTGGAGGGTCCCAACCTGCACTTTTCTACAGATTCAGTACTGGGATAGGTAATTCACCCAGCTCCGATTTTCAGTATGATTTTGGCAGTCTCCTGGGAACAGCTGTACTCCCATTTCAGCAGTCTGTGGTGATCACATCTTCCAACAGCCTAGACTGGCCTAGCATCAGAGGAGGTAACAGAGCATACATTTTGTAGGCCTTCTTTAACACTTGTTACTTTTGACAAGGTTTTAGTACATCCCATCCAACCCATATTTTGTGAATTAATTAAATTCACAGAATGCAGTTAGTTTCAGGAGCAGTTCACTTTTACATGGTAACTTTTAACACCAAAACCACAACACTCTTCATTTAGCAACTGATATTTATGCAATGCACTGGAAATAGAAAACACTACATAAAACCCAGCTAAGGTTAACAGCACCTTATAGCTCAAGATAGCCATCCAATAATTCTCAGACAGTAACAGTAATTTTTGCCACATATATTTTTGTTTGCTCATTTGCTGCACCAGGATTTTCTTGTATGAAAGTTGTGATTTTATCGTCCTCAGGAGGGTCTTTTTAATAATTATTTTTACCTAAAAAAAGTCAAATCTGGATGCCTATTATAGGACAATAGTCTTTATTGCAAAATACATGCTGGTATGTACAGCCCAGTACACCATCACCATCTCACTACTGAGATTATCTGTGATATTTAACATGTAATTAATCCAAAATTGTAGTTTATTTTACTTGCAATGACAGTCTTTCAAAATAACAGTATATGTAAGACAACCTGTCAAGGATCATGTGATATAAAAGTAGCTTGGACCTTCAGTTCAGGAAGAAATATTTGCTGCTCAGATTTGCTTCTTAAAGTAAACATAATTTTACTGTCTTTAATTCTAATGTGGAAAGCAGGCAGAAAGACGAAGTGCAGAAAAGTTCTGTCTTTGTGCTGATAGTAATGAAACTGTCTAGAACAGCCAAGAAGTACACTGACAAGAATAAGGAATAGCTCACATTGTTCTGATTTTGAACAAAATTAACTACATGTTGCTGTGCATTGGAAGCAGAAGAAAGAACATGTACCATTCCACTCATATTGAAACTGCCTTCTGCAAACAAAAAGGCTCCATTCTCAGCAGATCTGGACCTGGTAATAGATCGCTACATCAGGAGTTAATAGATTTTTCCTTTTTTCTTGAACCAGATACAGGTTTATTTCCTTTGGTACTTTTCTTCTGTCCTGGCTTTTAAGATAATTTTTATTCATTATGAGAGTAATTCCTTCCTATACCAATACCCTAACACTAACCAAAAGCACCTAGCATTAGCTGGGACTAAAGCAGCACAAGTAATTCTTACCAAAAAATTCTAACCGTTAACCCCAATGTTTGTAGCAAACAATCTTCCCAATACCTTCAGTTTTAATTGCATGATGGGAAATTCAAATGTCTATCCAGATTATGAAGACACACAAGTACATTCTTTTTCATGACTATGGAGATTCAAACAGAAAACAATCTGTTTATGTGCTGTCATCCTAATACTCAGACACATTTGTCCAAGTCACACTGGACAAAAGGGAGCAACTTTCTAAGACAGGAAAACACTCCAAAATTATTCAGTGACTTTTGTAAGATTGCTAGGGTCAAATGACATTTCCAGTCTTTCCTTAGTTAAGATAAGCAGGTACAAAAGAATGCAGCACCATTATCTTAATCAAGTAGCAAGAACAGATTGGCATTAAATTTCTGTGCCACTCTTACAAGCAGATGAGCATCTCCTTGCTCACGACCCATCAGGCTTTTTTCCAGTTATTTTTAAATTTCTTTCATTTAGTTTAGCAGAATGACTACACCTGGGGCTCTTTTAAAGTGCAATATTGATATTCGACTTTATTTGTGAATTTTCTCATCTCTGCTGAGAGACTGTAAACTGAGAATGTTAAAGGCTGTTTGACAGTTTCCCATTTCTCTAGGTCAAATGTGAGTCTGAAAGAAAGCTGTGGGAATTTTCCTGTTCCTTTTGATGTCAATACCTTTTCGGTCTGGAAAATAAAGATTCTCAAATAATTCACAATTAGAGAATACTCTATTCTTAATGAAAGAAACGTTGAAGCCTTTTTCAAACAAGACTTATTATGTTGCACAGAACAATTTGTAAGTTTTGCACAGCTGTTTCCTAGGACCTGGAGGCCAGGTTAATTACTCCATAAGTCATAACTCACCATCAGCAGAGCTGCAGCCCCATCACGGAGCAATATCCTGTACACAGCTACACTTCAGAAAATGATTACCACAAGTGAAAAGCATTAGAAATGACCGAAACACTTCTCACAGAGTCTTGTTTAATGACATTTGTTCGGCCAGTATGTAATATATGCCTGTTGACAGCACTCCACCACTGTATCCTCTCTTCAAAAAGAAGATTTGAGTACTGGTGTGTTTGGGTTTGTCAACGCCTTGAAATTCACATGGCCCCTTCATTTTGTGTAAAATAAAACAATGGAAATGGTGACAAGCAAGGAGCCTTCTGCAGGTCTCATTTCTACAGCGAGAACAGACCAAATATATTCCTGCAGCATCCTTCACCTTAGAGCCTGTGATGTTCCAACGCCAGGGGACACATGGGCAGGAGAAATGTTATTATCTTTTCAAGATTACCAACACTTACCTGATCTTTCAAGATTACCAGCACTATTTCTATTTGCTATGTGCTATGTCACTACACCACTTACCAATCTGCAGCTCTGGGTACATCTCATACAGACACCAGTCGACGTTGCAGTCACAGTGGGTTTTCTCAAAGAGATTGTCCAAAACATCCCGTGCCACCTGACGCTCATCCACCATTAGAGACTTCGTGCTGTTATCGTACATGTGCACCTTGATAACAAGCTGAGAACAAAGTCACAGAAGAGTCAGTTAATTTCAGAAGCAAGAAAAAGACTAGTCTGAATCTGCTAACACAGATAAGAAAGATTAAGGCTGAAGGTTATTATTGATTCAAAGGCATCCTGTCCCACAGCAAGCTGAGAGGATAAGACAGCTCAGAAGTTTTCACATTATAATGCCACCAAAATAAAGACCTTTTCTCTAAAAATAAAATTGAACCTTGTCCTATGCATGACTTCAGGAAAGGTGAAATTGCTATGGAGATAAAGCAGAAATTAATCTCTTCTCTAAATCTACTATATGTGCAATTAAGGAAAATACTTGATAGGGAAACCAAGTACAAAAGGACAGAGCGTCCTTAATGCAAGCTACAAATGTGGAAAATTTAGTTTTAAATAGAAAAAGAATGGAAGAATCTTGCCGTGCCAACAGAATAACCTGAAATTGGATTGTACTAAGATGGGCCATAGTCCAACAGTCATCAATAAGAAAACAGATGAGTTCACAGAATATGCTGAGTTGGAAGGGACCCATCAGGTTCATCGAGTCCAACTCCTGGCCCTGCACAGGACAACCCCAAGAGTCACACCTCATGCCTGAGAGCATTGTCCAAATGCTTCTTGAACTCTGTCAGGCTTGGTGCTGTGACCATTTCCCTGGGGGACCTGTTCCAAGCCATTCCCTAGGGTTTTGTCTCTGGCCACCACAGAGAAAAGATCAGTGACTGCCCTTCCTCTTCCCCTCTCGAGTTACTTACATTGACCAAATTAACCTAAGACACTCATTACTCTTTATATGGTGAAGTATTTGTTAAAAAAGAAAGAGAGTGAACTTTCTTCAGAGAGGAACAATGCAAGAAAATGCTGAAGTACATAACATGTGATAGAACTGGAAATACATTAGAAGCAAGTACTTAAAAGGCTCCATTAGTACTGAAAACAGTAGAATAATTCTCTACAAGGTCTGTACATTGCTGGTGAGTTTTCCATGTCTTGTTTAAATAGCTCTTTATTTAAAAATGTGTGCATAAGAAGCTTTGGTTCTGTAGAGACAATCTGTGTAAAAGGTCAGGTAGAAGCAGAGTTATGACCCCCAAGAGAAAATTAACTTTATCTCTGAAAAGCAAAAACAAATGTAACAGAAACCATGAACTTGTTTTGACTCCAATCCATATAGGAAGAATCTTCTGTCAAATAAGCAGCTGAGCCATAGTGCAGATTACAGAGAAAATGAAATGCTGTACATGCATAATCTTTTTAAGGCAAAAGGGGATTTTTGTCTGGTTACAACTGACTGCTCAGAAACACGCATGCAGCTTCCATCTTCACAGAATCACAAAACAGCCGAGATTGGAAGGCGCCTCTGGAGGTCATCCAGCCCAGTTGCCTGGGCAAGCAGGGCCACCTAGAGCCTGTTGGCCAGGACCCTGTCCAGATGGTTTGTTATTATCTCCAAGGCGGGACACTCCACAACCCGCCTGGGAAATCTGTGCCATGCTCAGCCACCCTCACAGTGAAGAAGTGTTTCCTGGTGTTCAGAGCCTCCTGTGTTCCAGTGTGTGCCCATTGCCTCTGCTCCCATCACTGGGCAGCACTAAAGAGAGCCTGGCTCCATTCTCTTTGCACCCTCTCCTGAGGTTTTTCTAGAGATAGACAAGCACCAGACAGAGCCATCTCTTCCCTAGGCTATCTCAGCCTTTCCTCACAGGAGAGATACTCCTGATCATCTTCACGACACTTCCTGATCATCTTCCATTGGGATGGAACTCTCTTGAGTTTGAAGGCGGTGATCTTTAAACATTAACCAGCTTTCTTGGTCCCTTCCTCCCACCAGGGCTTTATCCCATGGGACTCTTCCAAGCAGATCTTTGAAGAAGCCAAAGTCTGCTCTCCTGAAGTCCAGGGCTGTGAGCTTGCTTTTCACCATCATCCCTGCCCTCTGCCCTCCGCTTTTGGTAAAAGAGAGAAAACCAGTTTTCTTGACAATATGTTGTCAATTTAGAATTCAAGAATGACATAGTAATTTCATTATAGTGATATAGTCACAAGATTGAACCTTACTTCTACTGTTTGGTTCCAAATATTCAGGGTGGGAAAAAAAGTTGGGGGGAAAAAAAGTCTTCCAAAGGAGAATTACTATCATTACAAGGAAAAGAGGGAGACCAATGAGCAGTCATAACTTTAGTTATAGAGCTTTACAAAGTCAACATTGGTGAAATCCTCCCAACACATTCTCTCAGAAGTAGCATTTGTACATGAGCATAAAGTGTTCTGTGGGAACCATCTCAAGTCTGGACATTCTCAAATCTATTGGAAGCTTCCATTCCTCCTGCTAGCTCTGCAGGCTCCAGCACTTCCCATCTCCTTTGAGCGAGACTGAAAGGTCACTGTTTTTAGTTCACATCCATTATTCAGAGTTACTGAACACCTGCAGCTTCTGTTGAGTTCAGCTGCAACACTAGTTTAGGATGAGTGGGCATAATTACATGGCACACTGCAGCACAGTGCAGACGCTGGCTGGAAGCTTTCTAATTTGTTGGTCTAAAATAATTTCTATTATCCTTGTACATTACTACACTGCTGTGAAAAGATTTAGCAAGAAGACCCTAATTAATTTAATAGGGATTAGCTAAATCCACATCCACTGTAAAAGAAAAGTTTAATACTCCTGGAATCAGCATAGCACAAGTAAGCAACAATTTCATGTACACTCCACTTTCTCTAAAGCAACTTATCAGAACAGTGAGTTTTGCCCCAACAGTGAAAAAAAGAAAAAGAGGTAGTGCTTTCCAAGTTGTGTAAAAAGTAAGTCCCTTGGAGGTAGCATTCTCCCAGAGACTTCTCTCGAGGTGGATGACGAGAGCTCCACAGAATATCTTTACAGATAAAATATGGAAAAGCTTAGTCATTTTAGTAAGAACTTCATTATTTAGAAGAATGTTAACAGATACTTGGGTGGCAGCTCTTACGGTAGCATTTACTATGTTAAGGCTCACCTTTTTAACTTTCGCTTCCTTCAGTTTCTCCAATGCAAGTTTAATCTTGTCAGCTTTAGCCTTTGCCTCTAGTTCTTCCTGAAAAGACACAAGATATTTGGCATATTTCTTGTTAAGTAATCTCAGCAATTTACATTTACTTGAAAAGGGTTGTTTCTTGATATTTATACCCTGAAGATAAGGCTTGTCACAGCAAGCTTCATACATACAGATAATCCCCAGCTTTCCTTGACCTACTACCCACCCTTCAGCCAAAGCTTTGGAGTACAAGTCCAGTGCTTCCTGCTGTTGCTCAGTCATATAGTTCTTACATGATCTGTTCCTCAAATACTACAAGGAAGGCCTGAAAACTGGACTCTTCTATGTTTGTCTGCACGTACAGCTGATACAAAAGAGAAGGTGAAGGAAGAAATAACATTGTGAGTGCAGCTGCTTGGAAGAAAACTCGCTTTTCAATAGGGTAAAGAGAACCAGAATTTGTAGGATTTTACTGAAAATTTGGCTGGCAATTACACCACTTATAATTTTATACTCTGTGTTAAGTACATTGATTTATTTGAATTCTTTCACTTGCCACATATGATCTCTTACTGCACAGATACTTACTGAGAGGAGCACCTCCATTAATTGGATGATACCATGGCTTTTTATTCCACTAATGGATCCATTCATATTAACACAGACACAGTTACATAGAGCACACAAATTCATTCCAGCTTTTGCTGAATGCCACAGTAAGAATCTCCAAAATCTCAGTATCACTCAGCTCTCCTTTTACAAAGCAGCTCTATCAATATCATGCCTCTCTCTTAGTATCAATGAGGTTTGTGATCCAAGAAGACTCTGGATTCCCAGGTGCTGAGAATTTTAGGTACATGTACCAAATGCCAGTGCTTACTGTCACCTCTGTGACTACTGTACAGATTGGGACTGTTCCTTTATGCCATCTCTCTTCCAGAAGTCTCCTCCAGTCATGTACGGAGTTGGAAAAGCACATTTTGGAGAGCAAGAAACTGTGGTTCCTGGGGCTGCCTTGGACTTCTAGCACTACTGGAGGGTTTGGTTTCTTTCTAACTTTACATCCCTGTTGCCTCTACTGAAGACTGCCTTGTCTTTGCTTTCTTGCCTCTTTGCTGATTTGAGCTGTCCATGTTGCTCTCTTACTTTCACAGTTTCCTTTCTTTTAAAGGGGTAGGATTTTGCGCTACACTACTCACAGGCACCCAACTTTCGGTCAAGGACTGTGGGAGAAAGTTCCTGTCTGCTTCCACAAAAGATTTTTCTCTGTTATCTTCAGCCTCCATTTGGTACTCTGAAGTTAAAATCTTAGTGGTCTTTGCACCAAGAGAACTGGCTGCAACTCATGGAATTTGCACTTGCAAGAAACTAGGCCTAATCACATTGCCATCACATCCCTGTTACAGGATATCATTGAATCACAGCAAAGAAAAAGCAAAGAATGTTATCTTACTCATCCCAAGTTTTGAGGCATGTTCAACTGTAGCTAAAGTACTCCTGACTGACATCCCTCCTGCTGAACCAAACATCTTTTGTTTTATCACTGCTTCAAGCATGTTTCCTGTTATCAAATTCTCCACTATAAATACCACGCAATCAGTTAAAAATATCTCTTTTTTTCTCTGCAGGTGTGGAAATTTGCATTGCTATAGCTCAGCAGTGCTTAACTTAGAGAATCCAAAAAAAGCTTCTGTAGTTGAACAGAAGCAGTTGCACAAAGGTGGCTGCTGCAGTGAGGCTCACTGTTGTACAGAGGGAAAAGCACACAGCCTCTCACACTGTGGCCCTCCCCTTACCACCTCTCTGCAGCAAGGAGAAAGCATCCTAACCAAAGTGGTTGGTTGTGGTATGGGCAGGCTTTCTGATGAAAATTTAAGCAGGTATAATTCAGGCTTCACCTGCACGTGACTTGTGTTGAATAGAGTTCACACATTGTATAAATCTGTGCACCAGAGCTCTCACCTGACAGCCTTCATGGTTTCATAAGCTTTGACTTAATATAGAAAAAGGAAATAAGCTATCAGACGCAAAATTCTAGCAGTATTAGAGAAATGCTTTGACAAGCTACAAGATTTGTTTTCCTGCTACAGTATCATCACCCCATTTTCTGGATCTTTAAACAGAAGCACATGAAGTCATCATGGCAATAGCAAATGATGAAGCTTTATTTAGTTTAAGGGCAGTTTTAAAAAGAAACATCAGAGCTGATGGAAACTTATGAGACAGCTCTATGCTTCCCTGAAAGAAAGGCCATACTTCTTTATTGTGGCACACCTAAAGGTTAGAAAATAGGGTCTTAATATCATGGTTGCATTGGGCATGACTAGCACTATTCCTATTTGACTGTAGATAACCCAAAGTGTTAAACACAGCTTCAGTCTTGATTGGCTCAAGAATCACTTTTCAAGAATCCTGGCTAACAGGAACGTGGATTTTGATGACACAAAATACATTCCACTTACAGCTGAATTTCATTCTACTGAGCAGAAATGTCATGTCAAAACAAATACTAATCAAGACAATGAATATTAATTTGAAATCAGTTCTTTCCATATTACTTTTAAATGGTTATTACTTCCATCATTCACACTGCAACCTGTGTAATAGCCCTGTGGGCAATTTTGTGGACAGTAAGCCACAGTAGGTATGTCATTAGTATTTGAATACAATCTGTATCATAAAATGAGGCAAAGGCTGCAGGAAAAAGCAGAACCAATGCTTAATGAGGAAATAAACTATTGCAGATATATTCCTTAGAAATGCTTCTACGATCTGTTCCTGTCCTTCTCTGACACTCCCTGAATCTGGAAGGAGACCAGGGAATATCATTAGAGATCAGTCTCAGAGGAACAGTTCAACTGAGGGAGAAGTGACTTTTGGCTACATTTTTTCATACAGAATTCCAGTTGTGTTTAGTAAGTACATACACTCTAAAATCGTTTGACCCTCAGGTAATGCAGGATGTCAGGTAATATAGAATTAGCTCAGTACAACACCCAATGGAAAGAACTTCAGCACTGTTGATTTCAGTGAGCTTTAGATTCCAGCATCATAAAAATGCTTTTTAGAAGAGAGGTCTGAGTGTCCATAGTCTGGCTCCTGCCCAAAGCAGTTTGGTCACCAACATTACATCAGCTCAGTCATGATTTTGCCTGGCAAAGTTTGGAAAACCTTCAAAGAAAGGGAATCTGGGATCTCTCTGGGTCACCTGTTCCAGTACTACACCACCATCTGAAGTGGAAAATGTTTTCCTGATATCCTGTCTGAAACTACAAAGCTGTAACATGTAGCAGTTGCCCCTTCCACGTTAGTGACCTAACACTACCACGGAAGAATTTGGCTCCACTAGCTTTGCATCTACCCTTCAGGTATTTTTGGGCTGTCATTACATCCCTCCCCAGCCTCCTCTGTCAGACTAAACAAGCACAGCTCCCTCAGCCTGTCCTTGCTGGCCCCTGATCACTGCACACCTCTGGCCATTCCACCAGCTCTCTGCTGGACACTCTCCAGTATCTCCACATCTAGAATGGAGTGCAGTATTCCAGGAGTGGGCCCACCAGTGCCAAGAGAAAGGAACAATAACTCCCTTCATTTGCTGGCCATACTCCTCCCAACAGAGGCCGGTTTCCTCTACTGAGATGATCTTTCACTCATGGTTCTTATTCACTGTGGTATCCAGCAGGATCTCCTTTTCAGCAGGGCTGTTGCTCAGCCTGTCATCTCCCAAACTGCAAAAATTACACCCCAGGTGCAGGACCTTGTACCTTGCTGGGTTTCTGAGAGTTTTGCTGGCCTAGTCCTCATGTTTCAAGTCCACTTGCATGGAAGGTCTGCGATTGATCTTGATAGTCAGTGCCCTCAGTTAAAAGCACCTTCAGAACATCCACAGGTGGGTTTTTATGTCATCACTCAGGTCACGGATGAAAATGTTAAACAGTATAAAGCCCAGTGCTGATCCCACTTGCTACCAGCCAGCAAACCGTTGACTACTAGCCCTTGAGTCTGGCCAGTCTCAGCCCACCTAACCAGCTACCCTTCCAGACCATACTTGTCAGCTTACAAACCAGACTACGTAGAAGCTTGCTACTTCCTTAAAGCTTATGAGTCTAAATCAAGATGGGGAAATGTTTGAAGGAAATGGCTAGAACACATCTTGATAGCATGTCTTCTATATCAGTCACACTAGTTAAATACTTAAGCTTCTGAAGCTGTCTAGCTGATACTTTGCAAATGTTGATATTCCTTTAAAACAGGAATGTTTACATTCCCTTATAACTATTATCTTTGAGATGCAGAAAAATGGCAAAGCTTCTCCCACATGTTTATGAGTTTCAGTCTTCAAACAGCATTGAAAGGTCCTATGCATCAAATGAAGCTTTATCCAATGAATCGCTTTTTATGTCATCAGAAAGGTCCCCTTCCTATCCAATTTTCTGTTCCTTTTGCTGAATATATCTGCTGTATGATTCCAAACACAGGGGCAGCAGTGATGCTGAGGTAATTCATATTCAGTTCATGCAGGCTTTTAAACACCAATGAATTGACCACGGTTTTAAGCAAAATTGACTGATACTTTTCATGTTCCCTAAAATATTTCCGTTCCCTAAATGTAAACATCTTCCCTCAATCATAGTTACTGTGAACATGAATACTGAAAGAGATATATTTGTATATTTCATGATTTCAGATTCATTTTTTGGGGGGCTGCATCACCCTTTTAATGCCTTCTCTTCTCCTCACAGGGCTGTGACAGGGCAGAATTCTCATATTATCTACCTCTCCACAACCTCACGTCAAAAAAATACTACAAATATCACATTTTATTTTAGTTGTTAAAACAGCTCTGCAAGAAGGAGGAGATTGTGATAAGTCTGAAATTTTAGATACAGATAAGCCAGTTATTTGTAAATAGTTAAAAATAGTTACCTACTGATAACTTTGGCACCTCCTAAGAGCATTTTTACCCTATTGCAGATTGTCTCCAATACTTCCTTCCAAGACAAGACAAAGGAGAGCAGAGTGATTCCGTGTTAGGACTTGGAGAGGTACTTCTTGTGCTCGTCCCTGCACCTGGTCACCTAGCAAATGTTGAGTGGAACAGCTTTTCCTATTGCAAGAAATCACTTAGGCCAGAGATGGAGCTGGGAAACATCCACAGAATTTTCTCATCAGTACAAACAGCACAGACTGCAATGAACACACAGAGTGACATCTTCACAAAGTGGAGAGATTTTTGACCATGTTTTGCTCTGATGCCAAAACCAAGTTCTCTATGAGAAGACATTAACTGTTTAGTGCTTCTTAAAAAAATTAAGTGATAAATTTTCTGTTACAATAAACAATTCACAATGATTTATGCCTGTATTGGGCTATCAAAATGATGATTAGAAAGACAAAGGAATGGGCAATATGTCAAGGAATGGGCAGAAACTGCTGAGGCCACAACAGTAGGAATTTCACTCCAGAGTTCATGCACATTTCATCATTGCAGAACCTTCCCAAGATGTATCTACCTGGGAGATCCAGTGGTGTTCCAGTGCCAAATACCACTTGCAAACTGACAAGAACCAGTGAATGCTTAGATTAAGGTTCCACCCAGACTTACCTGGGTAAGTGGCTCAGGAGGAGGTGGTGGCGGTGGTGGTGGAAGGTCTGATTCAAGTTCTGGAGGTGGAGGTGGCAAATCATCCCCAAGCTGTCCAGTAATGGTAACATAGGGACTTACTTCAGAATAAATGTCACTATTCAAGCCTGTTGAAGGCTGAGTGACTGTACTTTGCTGGTTGCAAGAAGAAGTTTTCTGGGCCTGTAAAGTTTTCTGTTCAACATCGTTTAGGTCTGCTACAAGATCAGCCATTAAAGCATCCAGGTCTTTGTCCTCTAGGGCATTTAGCGATTCTGTAAAGAAAACCACAAAATGTGTCAGAGAGTAAGTGCAATGCAAAGCAGTGTTTCCAGTTCAGCAGAGATTAAATTGCAGAAGGCACGGTTACAGGGTTATGGGAAAGGAAACAACATTTCACATAGGTTCAAGAAATAAATGTGCTTTTGGAACAGCCATTAATCTGGTCACACTGAAGTTCAGAGTACAAGGAACTCTACGAATACAAACTAAATAGGACAGGACGCTTCAGTTCCAGTGATACAGTCTCAGGCCCTTAGGATGTTACAAAACATGGCCCTAATCCAGCAAGGTTACTGGGTACATGCTTAGTGATATGAATGTCAGGAATTCCATGAGCTCCCATTAGGCTGTAAGTGCATACATAAATGCTCAGCAAGTTTTGGCACAGCACACAACAAACCATGTAACTGAGGCCTAGATCAAGAATATCTCCATATATTATTACTATTCTACAACTCTAAAATTAACATGAAGCAGAATCAAAGAATTCTAAGACACAAGAAACTGCACGGTATCATCTGTAACACATTAGTAATTGTGTGATCTGTGACATACCATATGGGTGGTACATCACACACAAACTTTTGAGGATCCTTTAAGCAAGGAAGAAACTAGAAAGTCTCTTTTTAAAGTATCTTATAAACCAGATAGAAACACTGTAACTTCTTCTTTCTGTTTTCTACCCTGAGAGGGTATAAGATAAAACCCTATACCAGAACTCCATATGTAATTTGTGGTTGTTTGAACCAGTCATGACGTAAGAGATACTGTGGAGTAAAACCATGCAAGATGATTTAGCTTTCTAGAAGAGAAGGATTCTTTAAGACTGAACAGTCAGTGGTTTAAACCTCTTTGAAGAGTCCAGTTAAGAAAGAAATAAATCACAAACTGGGAAAACTTCTAAGTGAGATTTTGAGAAGGATGGAGAGGACTGAATTAGATACTCAAAAATGCTAATATGGTCCAGTAAAGAATAGGTCATTCATCAGACTAAGTGTGAACATGTCACTGGGCCATCTCCATTTACTCTGCTTTCCCTGTTATGTTAATATAGCATTTAATAAGTTTTTCTTTACAGGGGGAATGTTGGCGTATGATCCTCTCTATTAACATAGCTCTACCCACTTTGCTGGTAGAGTCCTTAGGACGCCCGACAGGGAACTGATCCTGGGGCAAAATCAGAGGTTAACACCAACTCAGGCTAATGCAAACAACCAGAGCTCAGTCAAAAAAAAAAAAAAGGAAAAAAAACCCCAATCACAAACAAAATCAAATGGAGGGTTCTTATTTCAAACTCAGATAAATCCCCTGATTTGGTTTGCCATACAGCCTCAGCAAGCAGCTGTACATGCAGAAGTGACAGTGTAAACCAAAATGAGAATAAGCACTGAAAAGTAGAAGCAGCTGAAGCTGATACTTCCACTGGACAGAAATGTTTACGTAGTTCTGACATCACACAGGGAAACTTTGTCTTCCACCAAGTTAAATCTTTACATTAAAAAGGTTACATTTTAGAAAGTTATTTGGGAGACTTCTCATTTCTGTTTTCCTCTGCACTCAAACATTTTTTAAAGTCTGACTTCTACTTATACTGCGTAATGCCCCAAAAATTGTTCCCTTTCAAGTTTCCTAAACTGAGACACAAAAATATACCTCCCCCTCCAGCAAAACAGGGTTCTTTTGTTTGGTTTGGGGTTTTTGATCAAGGATATGTACAGATTTTCTTCTCATTTGTTGCTGTGAGGTATTTTAAGCAAGCATAAAAGGCATGAAAGACTCCATCCAGCTACTTACCATTTAAATCTTTAAAACCAACTGTAAAGCTAAATTCATTGTTGGACTCTTTGGGGCATGGAGGTGGTACAGTCTCCACTCCCAAACTCTGTTAAGGTGGAAGAAAAAACAAGTATCTGATGATATAATTACTATTACATACATTAACATTTGAAAATCAATTACCTGAATTTATCTAATGAAATCACTTCTTCAAGGAACAGAATGACACACACTGGTTTCTGAGATTATGTTAGACTGGTAAACTAACTAGGGCCAGGACAAGGGTTCAAGCACTGCCTCACAATCATGGCAAGGGTTTTGCATGCTTCTCAGTCCAATGTTGATCCATGATGGCAGCGACTCTTGTCAGACAACACCTGGGCTTGGTGTGGGGAACAGCAGAGAACTGGACTGTTTCTAATCAAGACAGTGGGCAAAGCCAGACTGATTTTTAGCTTTCCTGGGTGTTTTGAAGGAGGGTGTGGAAAGAGTTTAGCTGTGTACACATTTGAGCCACAGTACCATTTTCTTTCCAGAGTGCTTTATTTACTAATATAAATTAAACCTAGCTGTTGTTTTCTCCTGTTGTCTGGAAAAGAGCCAAACCCAAATAAACAAAGAAAACCCCATGCTGTTACAATGTAAACTGCAAATCTGTGTAGATAGAGAATTCCTAGTTTGCGGCAGAAAAGGCCAATTCTGAATTTGCATTTCTTTTTCAGCCCTGTTATGCCATGTAAAGGTATCTCTGTGCATACCTATCATTTACACTTACTTTAGGAACAGACAGATGGGTGAAAAAGTGTGAAAATCTATCTACAGTCTTGTTTTGAAAGTTAAGAATCTGAGGGAATTAACAGATCCAATTCAGTTCACTGAAAGTCTTCAGGCTTTCAGACACCCCTGTCTCCTTGTCCCATACAATGCTGATGTGAGAGGTGATACCAGAACTTTAGAGGAGAAGAAGCCTGTCTCCATCTCAGGAACACTCCGTCCCACCCAGTACTGCACGAGGGAGCACAAGAGGCTCACTCTCTCACACTCTTTGCATCACCTGCACTTGTAACAGTGCTGTGTCCAATCTGAGGAGGTAAAATTTATCACAAGCAGTCTTTTGTTCTTGTGAAGGCCCAATAATGAAATGAGATTACCATAAATCCCTCCCTATTTTATACAAATGTAAAAATACATAAAACAAATATCCACAATTATAAAAAGCCCTTAAAGAGCAGAAAGGCTACCAAGGGACAAAGTATTGTGATTTGACAGCTGAGAATGCCATGTGAAATCTTGGCTTTCACCCAGTTTAAACACAATTTCTATTCTGTGCCTCAGAATTACTGGCATTTAATTTGTCAAGCACTGGGATTCACCAAGAAGAAAGACCCCCTCAAAACAGAGGCTGTAAGCAAACTCACACATCCAAGATGACAACTTAAGTGTTTTCAATCATGCATTTATTAAAACACAACAAACTTATTTCCTTTGTAGATTTTTTCTCCTTTCATCAGCTTTTGCAGGAAGTATTTCATGACTAGAGCTTTAGGAAAAGGCTCATGCTGTTTTATACTCTCAAGAGTGTATTCTGCACTGGCAATAATAACTCTATGAATTCTTCAATGCCACCCTCACTGCAGCTTAATATTTTGCCATATCTAAAGATTACTTTTAAGCATAGATTCAAAATGTTGCTTTCATTTCCAAAGTTCACATTTGATACTCAGGCTACATCCCATTTACCCATGTATGCTAAGCATTCATACCTGAAAATTTAGACTTAAGCTCTTCCTTTAATTTCTTTGGACTAATTCCAGAGGAATTTAAATTGCTGGGCTGGGGTTTCTTTCAGAAAATGTCTTTCATAAGCAGTTAGGTCTTTTTAACAACCTACCCTGCACTGGTATTACCTTATTCTTCAGGCCACTTGTTTTAACTATCAAGCAGAGAAATCTAGCTGAAGGTTTACCAGAATAATGTAATTGTATTTATTCAGAGTGGAAGTGCATGAAAAACGTAGGAAAGTTCCCTCTTTTCTCTAACACATAACAGCTATTTTTCTAATCTTGATGGAAAAAAATAATTATTTACTTGAGTCAGCATGTCCATCTCCCCAAGTAAATTGCTGAACATTTCATCTATATCATCACAGGTTTGCTCCATCTGAAAGAAAAAAAATCAACAAACAAGATATCATCAGAAGTTCATTTCAAAGCCAGCAATGGTCGAAACCAGAACATATACAATGCTCTTTTATATTGCATTCACAAATAACTTTAAAACAATTGCTCATGACTTGCAAAAACCTGGATCCATACCTTAGAAGTAACTACTGACAGTTCCTCTATCCTGCATATGCTTAAACACACACTTCGGATCTGCGCTCATCAGAAGTGCCAACAACCTCCTTTTACCATTTACATTTCATATGAAGTCACCAGCTAATAAACCAAGGCTGTATCTTAAACATCAAAAAAAAAAGTAGCCTATGAGAGATAGAGAGCGAAACAAAGTGATGCTGAGAAATTCCTGAATGTTTCATCTTGAAAGCCTTCTTTCTTTGGCTTAGATAACTAATACAACAGGAGTTTATTGGGTGTTATCTAGTGCAAAACCTGGTTATGGTTAGGTATGCGACCAACTTTTTGGCTCAATATTTCTTCCTTTTTCTTTCAAGTATTACTGCACTGAGAGAACTCCAGTCTTACCTAACCTCAAGACATCTGAGGGAGTGCACTGAGACAAGGAAAAGGGGTACACGCTGCATGACAGTCAATGGCAGCACTTGTTGCAAGAGGGCAGTGTGAGGACAGGATCACACACCGGTGGTGCTGAGCTACGGGGGAGACACAGCTTCTGTAATAATCCTCTTCCTCATAAATCTGTTCCTTTGCAGGGAAAGAAGCAGTGCAAAAGGGTGTCTGCCATGGAATGCTACCAGAGACAAGAACTAGAAACATCATTTTTTTAAGAGGCTCAAGCCTGCAAAGGATTGAGAACTGTGGTAGTGAACACATAAAACCAGGGTTCAAACTAGGGCCGAACTTTAAACATGTAAGTAATCTAATCGGTTCTCTGGGTTTGTGTGCACCTGTATTGGTTTTTGTGACAAGGTTTTGGGAGGTGGGCTGCAGAGATGGCTTCTGTGAGAAGGAAGCTCTCCCCATGTTAGAGACGAACAGTAGTTCAAGCTGGCTCCAAGATGGACTTGGTGGCCAAAGCTGAGTCCATTAGCAGTGCTGGCAGCATCTCTGTGACAACACACTTAGGAAAGGGTAAAACATGCTGCACAGCAGCTGTAAAAGAGCACTGGGAAAATGTAAGTGAAATAGCCCTGCAGACTCCAAGGTCAGTATTGAAGGAGGGGGAGATGTTCCAGATGCCAGACCAGAGATTCCCCTGCAGGCTATGGTGAAGCCTCTGGTAAAGCCCATGGTGAAGCAGGTTGTTCCCTGGCAGCCCATGAAGGACCATGCCAGAGCAGATATCCATACTGCAGCCTAGGGAGGACCTCCTGCCACAGCAGGTGGACATGCCCTGAATGAAGATGCAGGCCATGGTGTGCCATGCTGGAGTAGGCTCCTGGTGGGAGCTGCAGCTTATGCAGAGGAGCCCACACAGTGCGGGTTTTCTGGTAGGACCTGTGACTCCATGGGGGACCCACACCAGAGCAGGCTGTTCCTTTAAGACTCTACCTTGTGGAAAGGATCCAGGCTGGAGCAGCTGTTGAAGAACTGGGGGAAGGTCCCATGCTGGAGAAGTTCACGAAGGACTGTCTCCCTTGGGAGGGCCCCCATGCTGGAGCAGGGAAACAGAGTGAGGAGGAAGGAGCAGCAGAGACAAAGCATTATGAACTGACGGCAAACCCCATTCCCTATCCCCCCGTGTCACTTGAGTGGGTAGAGGTAGAAGAGTTGGGAGTGAAGCTGAACCTGGAAAGAAGGAAAGGGTGGAGTGAAGATCTTCTTCATTTTCTTCTTATTTTGCATTGTCCTGTCATTTTATTAACTGGCAATATATTAAATTAATTTCCCTATTAATTCCAGTTGAGCCTGTTTTGCTCAGTGGCAGTTGGCAAGTGATCCCCCTGTCCTCACCTCAACCCATGAGCTTTCCACTGTAATTTCTCTCCCTGTTCTTCTGAGGAGGCAAAGTGATAGAGCAGCTTGGTAAGCATCTGGTAGCCAGCCAATGGCAACCAACCACAGCACCTCACAGGATGAGGACCAGGCTGATGCAAGAAAGCATTCAACTGAGGACAGCAATAACTCCAATGGCTATAAAGACTGGCAAGAAAAGAAAACCAGCAAGTATCCCATTCTTCAGTCTTAATGCTTTTCCTTCAATGGAGCATCTTGAGTCATGTAACTATTCTATGGATAAATTATAAAGGCCACTGAACCCTAAAGTCAGTATCTGTTGTTTGAGAATTATGATGTAAGTAAACAAGGCACAGGCAACCAAGAACTGAACTTTGAACTTTCACGTTTCTCTCAGATCCCAGAAATCAAAGACTTAAAGATTTGGGAACTGGATACTCTTAAAGACATTTTAATAGGATGTGGTTGACAGGGCTGAGGGCAACCGTAGCCCAGCAGTGGAGATGGCACAGCTCTGCCAAAGGAACAGGGAACAAACATCACACAGGACTGAGCAAATGGAGAGTTAAAGTCATCTTATCTGCTTTCTTTCCAGCTGACAAATCCACACCTGATGGCTCACTCTCTGTGTATCACGCTTATCATACAGAGCCTTGTACACAACAATATGTTTCTGTAGACTCAGCAGAGTGTTCTGGGTGGCATATGATTACTGAATCATAACTCATTTATTTGAGTCAACAGCTGTGTAGCTTCCTACACACCTGGCACTTGGAGAATCATTTTTCATAGAAAGGCTAGATAAAATGGCACTTATTTGATCAGCCAGAGTGAAGATACATTTGTTAGGTGACAAAAAAATGAAGCTGCAGTTCATACTGACAAGTATCTCATCAGTTTAAATAATACGGAATAATTTTATGTTTTCCTGTTTTCTCACTAAGGAGATTAAAATATCTTTTAAGGAAATCTTATCAGTTCTAGATATTTGTATGTTTTTGGTGGATTTTTTTTAAGAACTAGCTAGATCAACTTTCAGGAAAATATCTTCATACAAGTTCTTTTGACAAACTGAAATCCTCTTTTACCATATTTTTACAGAATAGAAATATAAAAATGGCAAAAAAATTACTCGAGTTGCAACCAGTTGCAACTTCTTATCAAGAGAAGTACAAAAACTGTCTAAAAAGGAAAAAATCAAACCCAGGGACCCTCTTCAGTAATTAACAACAACAACAAAAAGATAGTCATGTTGTCACCAAGCCACTGCCTCTACTCGTATTTTATTTTCTCTTGAATTTTTATTGATTTGGTTTAGGAAGACAAAATTATTATCATAATCAACAAATACACTGGAAATTTTTTTATGTTAAAACACACTGAATGATCTCTTAAATTGGTATAAGAACTCTACATATTCACCAAAGATTTTGTTAAAAGCTAGAAAAACTAAAGATAGTAAAATGAGTTCCCATAATGTGGGATTGCAGAGAATGTCCACCCACTCTCCTCCTCTTTGACGTCTCTCCACACTTGTTTCCATTTCTTTTATTTGATTGCTACAATAGGAATAAACAGACAAAAAATTTGCAGATTTGGAAATTATCCTGTTGGATGTTGCTGCATTTTGTATCAGCAAATTTTTCTGAATTTTATAAATAGCCTTGAACTTATTCAAATCAGAAATTCAAGGTGAAATGTGCAGGTGTATGAGCTATTATTAACAAAACAAGGGAAAAGATTTACCAAAGTGCCCAGAAAAAAATTGAGTTTCATATTCAATCCTACTCTACTGTAACTTTTCTATCAGGGTTTTCTCTATTTTGTACTAATACTAGGAGCTCT
Source organism: Edolisoma coerulescens (assembly GCA_013397115.1). Taxonomy (NCBI): domain Eukaryota; kingdom Metazoa; phylum Chordata; class Aves; order Passeriformes; family Campephagidae; genus Edolisoma; species Edolisoma coerulescens. The sequence goes on from VWZW01006617.1 coordinate 674,627, forward strand.
TAAAATCACTATTGACTACAATAAACCGAACAGGAAAAAAAACCCAAGCCAAACAGAACCGAACTTTTACAGTAAACTTCCCATATTATGCATAAGATTTTAAGCAGAGAAAAAAATCAGAATTGAAATAAAATGAGGAAATTGCGGTTGTCACGAATAAACAAGCTGAGAAGGGCTTCATGGGAAGGCATATATGTGAAACCTAACACATTTTTAAAGAGACTGATTTTCAAACTGATGCCTTCTGAACCACCTTTTGAAGTAGCACAGTTAAAAGTACTCTTTGTCTTTTATTTCCCCCATTTTTGCATTCTCAAATCTTCACTGAGCTCTCATAAAAACCTTTTTTTTGATTTATTTTATTTAATACTCCTACCTTTCTCATACTGTATATCTAAGAGATTGGGACATTTTCTCTTCAACTTGCTATTCTAAGCACCAAGTCTCTTTTAGTTTATGTATATTAAGCCCTCACAGGTTTATGTAATACATAAATATTGACTCATTAATTCACCCCACCATTTACCAGAAGCCCTCCAGAACCATGGGATCTATTAATTTTTTTACTTTCCCAATTTAGATAGGAAACTGGATTGTTTGGTAGAATCTTTAACACTTGGCTGGCAGCTAACAAATGAAGAATAAAACAGTGGTACAAAATTTACCCTGCTTAAAAAAAAAAGAACCTATTTAAAAATATAATAAAATCTGACAAAGTGACCACATACAGTGTACATTAAAAACCCCTCAGATATGGTACTATACCAAGCAGAGTTTGAACTGTTAGTATTTTAGTATCTGATAGCTCTGAGAAATACTCAAAGCTAGTCCCTTTTCACAGGAAGAGTAGTCTAAGTCACACGGTAAAAAGGCTTCTGCACTTGAAAGTCAGGAAACAAGCTGAAAGCCCTTGTGCAACACCGAACAGGAAACACCAAGATTATCATCTCTGCAACTCAGTCTCAGTAGAGTTGATGCAGTTTAAGCGACCAAAGGACTACAACTAAAAAAGGAATGAGGCGTGATGTCAGAAGATAAAGACTTACAGTGGATTCATGCTATGAACAGTATTAGGAACCAGCCCACTTAGTGAGCTGGTGACCAGTCACAGACACATTCACTACATTCAAAGTATTGTTACTATTCTTAAACTGCTACATACATAAATAGCAGAGATAAAAATATATGAAGTATATTTTGACAAGTCACACAGAAACATCAAAAGCACACCTTCAGGTCCTAGAGCCCGCACTACAGTGTGTAAGTGTCAGAGTACCAGGACCACCAAAATGAACACTGACTATCCAGATGACCACTAACAGCATTGCAACTTCCTGCTATTGCTTAATGCTTAAATGCTCTCTGGAGTGGAATGAAGAAAGCTTTAACATTTTAGAGATACACACCAGTAGCCCAGTGAGTGAATTGCTCAAATCAGAGATTCTCCCTTGTATGCTACAGACTACACAAAGTAGATCATCCCATAGCAAAGACAGAAAGAGGAAGAAAACTAGGGAAGCATGATGAAAGTGACAGAGTCCCGCCCTAAAGTGAAAAGCTGGAAAGAGGGTAACTGATTGTCACAGAAAACTGATGCGAAACTAGTGAGATTTAAAAAATGCGTCAAAACCTGGGGGAAAGTTACTGAAGCACCATTTCATCCTGACTTGTAACACAAAATCAATGAGATAGTAAATGAAAGTCTGGATAACTGGTCCAGGGAAACGTGCAGTGTAACTGTGAAACTCATCATCAAAATTGGTGAGTAAGCAAGCTGAGGAGTTGGTTTTCTCTACATGCAGTTATAGCTAAAAGTGTTAGTATTGCAGAGAACTTCAGGCAAGGATGATGAACCTCATGTTTTACGACCTAAAATAAAGGCTCCACCAATTTGGAACCAGAGTAAAGCTTTCATGATAGACAGGTTACGCCAGACCTTCCAGCACAAGATTTCTTGCCTCCTTCTGAAGCACATGATGCTAGCCACTGCTGGGGATAACCTTCTGGCCAGATTGACTGCAGGCCTGAAATAGCTCTTACTAGGTTTCTTACAGTGATTTTACAGTTAAGTGTCAAGGAAAAACTGATACTACTCACATAGTAGTATGTGAGTATACTATATATATATATATATATATATTTATATATATATATACCTAAGTGAGGCAGGATGGAAGTTCCTTAACCAGCTATTTCATCATGTCTAGTAAAAAGTCCTTAACAGACATTTAGGCCCACTTTTACGAAGTACAAGAGACCATCTGTCTCTGCAGAATTCAAGCCTAGAGGAACATAACCCAATTAGTTACTGATTTTAGTAGATACTAAAAATGGAAATTGAACTTCTGGAGCGATACAACAGAAATGGCAGCTGACCCCAATGTTTCAAAATCACAATCAGATTTGGCAATTAGCATGCTGACTTTCCTCTTTCTTACCTACATAACATGGCCCTGTAACTCTCTCTTCTGCTTTAACACTAGCTCATATTTTGAAAAGAACGGACCAAAAGCAATTACACTGCTTCCAGTCTGTACTTAGCTAACATTGATAAGGATGGTATTTTCCAATAAAAAGCTTGCACACACTGATAACTCTGAAAGTTTTTCACGAATATTCCCTATTCTTCTGGGAAATTTGGTGTGCCAATAACTGTAGGCTTATCTGCAGCTGAAGTTACACTTCCTATTTATCTCAGGGATAGTGTGACATGCTATAACTCCATTCATGAGGGAATAAAAGTGACACACTAAAACACTAGTAGCTTCAAGAAGACTGTACAACTGCAAAGTATCCTTATTAGTTCAAAACTGAGTGACATCTGGCTTTGGATTAAAATTAAAATGGCAGATAAATACAATGAAGTGAGAATCCTACTCTAATGTTAACATGAGGTACTAGAGCTCATATTCTACTAATTCCAGAATCACCCACCCAGATACAAACATTGTTAGATAAGAGCACCCCACACTCACAGATCCTACTTGTGTTTCACATAAATTTTAACTATGCCATTTACACAATTAAAGCTCTTGAAAGCTTGTTCCCTCTTTTGCCATTTTGGAAATACATAGTTAAGTCACATGTTTTACAGGCACAAACCTGCAGTGAGGACTGATTTTGGAAAAAGTCTTTATTCGTCCAAACACCCAGATTTCATAGACCTGAAAACTATACTATTCCACTTTAATTATGACAGCTGTATTTCACACTTGTGCTGCCTCAGCATTCATCACCTCGGTGCTCCCCAGCCTTCCTTCCCCTCTCCCCCCGTGCACTGCCCCAAACACATACTTCTTTTCTTTTAAGACCCTTGCCGAGAGTGGTGTCTGGGAGGAGCAGCTGTGGGTCCTGTTCTTGGGGTGAGGCAGGATGGCAAGATTAGTGAATGGTCACTGAGGCTCATTTAAGTGAAGCTGAAAGGAACAAGGGACTACCTAAAAGCTTACTCACAGTATGTCAGGAAGAAGCTACTCAAGGCCAGAGGAGGGGGTTAGCAAAGGGCTCTCCTTCTGAGAAGACAGGACATTTAACCTGTGGCTATGGTAAAGGCATGTAGAGGGATATGGCATGCAGGCTGGGTGTGAGACCCCTCACTCACTAAGATCCTCTTACAATAACTCTCAGGCACAGACACAGTCTGGATCCTGGGCTCCAGAAAATGTATCCCAAATATACTCAAGCAGCTGGGCAACTGTGAGTTAAAAGCACCTTATGAAAGGCAGAGAAAAAAACCAACCCGGTGTAAAGCACAGATGCAGGGAGGAGAAAGCTTGGGAGCAATTTCTATGTACCAGAACTTCACTTTGTACCTTCCTGTCAGCTCCCAAGGGGATTGTTTCTATGGAAATCAAAACAGTGCCACTTCTGTTCATTTTTATACAGTATCCTCACATCAGTCAATGTGCTTCAGTCTGGCCTGTGGGTCTAGGAACATTATAGAAATACAGCTACAGTTTTGGTCATCTTCTTTTTCTTTTGTCAAAGAAATATTTACTGCAGAATGGTCCAGGCTGGGGACTTTCTCCTCACGAGCCATACAGGCAGCACAAACTGTGCAGACTAAAATGGTAAGAGGAGACACATTTCCAGCCCTATGCCTTCACACAGACTGGTAGAAGAAACAATTCCCTATTCTGTGCCAGAATAATGGCACACAGGAACAATATTTCCATTCCCCCAACCTATCTTCTCCTGGAAAAGGCAGAAAGCTGGGTGGAAATGCATCCCCTGAGCTCATGAACCACCAGCATATCCAGGCTCATCCATCTTTTGTTGATAATGTGCCTACTTCAGCTTTACTCAGGTATAAACAAGTGCAGACATACCAGTTATCCAAAAACATGAACCTCAGTTCTAGGTTCCTCCCACTCCCTGCCATGACAGCAGAGCAGAATAGCGAGAGCAATGTAACCCTGAGTAACAGAAATTTATAGTTTCCACATTCCTTCCCATAATCTGTAGCTTGATGATGTTGGTGTAATGTTTTCCTTCCTGTTTTTTTCCTGTTACCCAACACTGCTGTACAGAACTTAGATGACAACAAGAGACTGTCTTGTATTTTAAACAATTGCCAGCAAAATACAGTAATACAGTTTTGATGTTTAGCTTCACAGTCCATGAAGTAGGCTGCTCCTACATTAATAGATTGTCTAACAAGCAGAAAACAGTAGACAAGGAAGCCCACAGATGAGAGAGGAAGGCATACAGGGGTGTAAAATGAGGGAAAATCCTTCCCCTCCTCAATTCCCCATAGAATCAAGGGATGTTAAGTGTGGAACAGTGAAAATAATAGCACAAACTCAGGAAGAGGAAAAAAGGAAAGAAAAGTTATAGTACCAAATTTGAGTGCAGGAACTGCTACGTTGGATAGTCAATGGCTCATCTTTTCCAACACTCACTTCCTCTCACAATGAGCCACTAGGTAAACACAAGATATGCTACAAGGGTCCATTACACAACTCTCTCCCCATACAAATAACTTACTCCTATGAGCTACCATTGGCAAAACCTCTAAATCACCATCTTCTTTCTTATAATCACATGTTCTTATTACTGCCAGAAATGCTTAAGGGATGGCACACATGGTACAGGAAAGGAACACTGAAAAAGGAAAACACATTTACATAAAATGCTCTAACAGAGTGAAGCAAAAGGATGAATCTGTAAAAATTTTATTGAATCCATCTCTTTGTTTCATACACAGTTCATATATTAAAATCAAATAAAGCAAGTAATGCTTTAATATGAATTTATAGACATTTCACCAAAGTACTGTGCTCAGTAACATAGTGAGTAGTAGAAAAATTAAATGAAGATTTTTTTATAAATCTTTCTCAGTTTTACTACCGACTGAAGTGTCAGGTACAATTCTAAGGTCCACTGTTAACTTTTCACCGAGCAAATTTGCTTCTTTCAGTCTACACAATGCAGTGATTACAAGCAGCTTTAAGCAGTGGGTTTCAGATGAAGATCTGTAAGGAAAGTGGAAGCCTGGAGTCACCACAGACAGGATGTTGTATTGATATGGCAGTGGTTGCTTTGTCACAACCCACAGAGCCCTGAACTGCACAAAGAAATGGCTATGAGAAGAAAATGCACCAAAAGAAGGGGTACCTTGTGACATTTCCATTCTTCTATTTCTCTAAGGTTTTCCATGAGAAGGAACTGTCACTGCCTCCCTCTCTTTTTTCCCTCAGAAGTGGAGGAGGGATGGAACAATGCTGATCTGGTCACAGCAACTCCATCATGACACAGGGGAGATAAAAGAGGCCAGATATGAACAGTGACAGCGATATGTCAGATTGTGACAGATATGAAAGGCTTTGCTGAATTTCATGTAAGAACATGGCCCCTATGGGACAGAACTGCAGTTAAGTTTATGTTGAATCCCTTCCTAGAACTAGCATCCAAAACCGCTGGCTCATTTGTATTTGCTCTCTCAAACATTAGGTCTGTCACCTTCCCCTCAGTCACGAGGATATGGTCACCAAAGTACAAAACTAAGCTGTAATCACAAGTGTTTGGGAATGTTATCTGTGTTCATGTTTTTGGCACATATTCTTGCTAGCTCAAGAATATCTCAGAAGTTTATGTCCTCCAAGGCACATGTACAGCAGATATTTCAAATACACTACTTCATCAAAAAGCACAGAGAACAGTAAAGTATATTTGACTGTTACTTTTTTTTAATTTTAATTTGCAATCAGACAGAAAAACCACATCACCTTTCAAAAATATTTTTTGGGCTGATAATCTTTCTTATTTCTGTGCTTCAGTGAAATCCCCACAGCAAGTGAGGGAATGGGGCCTTCCAGTAATGTTAGAAAATACCAGAAAAATCTTCAGAAGTACATCAAAATCTTGCTCTGAGGCAGAGTAAAGTGATCATGTATCTGCAGTCTGGGTTACCTGAAGATGCAGTGAGAGTACCAAAATGGATCAACTAAGGCCACCAAGGAGCATGTTTCCATTGCTGCCAACATGGACTTGATGCCAAGAGGTTAACTGACCATTCTGCTGAGCTTCCTGCCTTTCCTGGTGAGTTGCCTTTGAGGCAGACACATCATTTTGCCTAAAACTGGGGACTCTGAAGGTAATTTGCAGTTTTTATCAGCAAAAGCATCCAGTGAGTGTCTGTATGATTGATTTTGGCTCCTTGTGATTCTCTCTATGCTTGATGGACTAGCAATGCTCCTGAAGGCAGATTTGCTCCCCTTCCACCCCCACTCTACCTTACAGGTGTAGGTACAATTACAAGATTTTCACCAAAATGGTTTTTTATCAGTTGGATTGTCTGAGGACAACTGAGGACTTTCCGTTGGTAGTGACATTAACCATGCAGGGTCTGCTCATCACTGATAGCAGACACAGAGAGTTTTATCCTTTAATATTGATATCACATGCTACACTTTTACATCCACTGCGTTAGATTACAAGCAAATACAGAGTGAAAGTAAAAATGGAAATGCACTGAGATGTATCCAGTGCAGAACTTCTATAAGACGTGTTTTTGTTTGCATTTCTAAATGGAGCAGCAGAGAAAAACTTGTTTCGTATATACACTGAACGTTGTTCTTCTAGGATTCATAATGCATCTACTCCCCAAAATACTCCTAATACTTCGAATTACTGCAGCCCGTATTTATTTGAGCATAAATTCATAGCATGCTGATTCAATCTTCAACAAGAAGAAACAATGCTGTGTGCAGGCTGGCGTAGCTCCTGGCAGCAAAAAAATGTGAGAGCAATTAGCCAGCCATGAATCTAAAAGGTCACTTTATTGGAAGAAAGTCTTTGAAACTAATGACAGGCCTAAACTTTTTGAACTATCATTACCAAACTAGTTTGTGAATTCCCACAGTAAAATTTTAAGTCAGATCAAAGTGATCTGTGTTTCCCTTTCATTCAAAACCCAGAAGTAATACTATAAATTAAAACTGAGGGGTGGTGGGGAACATGACCTCATATATGCTGCTGTAGATGCTCAGTACTCTCCTAGAGAAACTTAAGAAGAACATAGCATGTAGTTTTTTTCTTTCACAGTACAACATACATCTACATACAGCTCCACTGTTAATATCTAGGGCAGCCACGGATCAATAGGCTGGACAATAAGGAAATGCCCCAAATGCCTGCTTTTCCAAGAGCCATGGATCACTGCTAATCATGGAAAGACATGTGGAAGCATTTTTATGACATCTGCATCTGACCTGGTTGTCCCAAGCTCTTTTTAGACAATGAAGGAAAGGAAGGCATTTTTATAGAGCATGATTCATGGCTGCTGTCTAAACCTGGGCCACCAAACCAAGTTTTAGCAGTATCTATCTCTCTGTGTAAGAGACTCTAAAGGTGACTCAGAACCTCAGGTGATTCGAATGCTCATGTTTACAGCTGGATGAGGAGAGTCCTGCCTCTAAAGCCCAAGAAGTGTTTTGGAAGGTCTGTATGGATGCAAATTACAATTGTCACTAGAGACCTTCCAAAGGAAATAAGCTAAAGCTTCCATATTGCTGCAGGCAAATAAGAGGTCTTATCTGCACTTTCACCCCAGATCAACACCTGATCATGTGAAGTCATCATCACAACAGGTCAGACCCACCTACAACAAAACAATCAAGATATATTGCAACCAAAGATGGAAAAATTGGTCTGTGAGTAAGAAAAACACATGTAGTTTGCAAAGAGAGCAGGAAAGGATAAGGGCCTTGATATCTTAACATTATACAGGAAAATGAAATTCAGCTACATTCCTGTAAAGCAACCTCTGAAACAGAAGCACACTTTTAAGAAAAGCCATGTTCCCAGATCATCTTATCAATGGTCAGATGTCCACAAATCTGCAAGAAAGACGGGTCCTCTCTTGAACATGGCAACCCTTTCTCTCATCTGCAGCAGTACTCCAGACCAGTGGTTTTCTCAGACATTTTGCAGGGCCAAAGAGATGCAATAGCTGATCCCTCCATCCACAGGTTGCCCAAGCCCTAGCTCTCCCTTCACCACTTAGGGCAGACCAAGAGAAGGAAAGCTTTCTGCCTCTTCTTCCTCTTATTGCTTTAAGACATTTCTTCTAACAGGAAAGGTGAAACACAGCAAAAGCAAAATCTTAGCGGGTTGTGTAAATTTTTTTACCTGTAAGAAATCTTGGAGCTCAGTACTGAGTTATATTGTTGCCACATCCATCCATCTGCTCATGTTGTTGCCTCTTCTGTGCAAATTGTTACCCTACCAAATGTGTCAGTCTCTTTATAAATTACAAAAAAGATCAAGGTTACACCTGATTTACAGGTGCATGAGTTATAGCATGTGATCTACTAGACACTGCCCAAGTATAACAGCTTTTGATCTGTAAAAAATCAAACTCTGCTGTAACAAATACACTCGATAACAAAATAAACCAGCACTTCAAAAGCATCGTATCCTGCTTGAAGATACTCCACACTGATAATCACAAATTCCAGCATGAACAATTAAAACAAAATTTACTCAGTAATTACATTGAACCATCACACATTTTGCCTCCAAACACCAGAATAGTTTGTAATACCCACAGGAGGTATTTAAAAAAGAAAGAGAAGACACAGGAAATGGTTACATCTCTCCTTTCAGTGACAGTACATCTTTCCAGTTATGTGTGTCCCCAGAAGGATCAGAATTTTCTGAGAATAAAACAAGGACCACTCAGTTATCTGTAATGCTCCACTGAGTCAACCTCCCAAAGACATTTGCATGCCATATTTCAAACCAAATTATCTCCATTTCTAAGCAACGCTTGCACAAAGCATTAAGTACAATTAAATGTAATAGTCTCCTTAGAAAGCTCACAGGGGAAAACAGAACCAAAGAAGTTCCGCAAAAAGTTAAACATTCTAGTTTAGACATCAAGTTTTAACCTGAATTCATATTCTTTATGAAGCTACCAGAAAAAAAATACTGTAAATTTAGGGAAGACAAATGATTAGGAGACTGCACAGGTGGAGCAGGTCACTAGTATAGCTCTCTGGAGCACCGGGGCTCACCTGTTTGTGTCTAATGACACAGATGGACTCCATCAAGCCCTGACTACATTTACATCACTGTTGTGCAGCAGCAGTGTAATTGATTAACAGTAAAATCAACAAATTTCATATGTGAAATAAGATGGATGCAGGTTTGGAAGGGATGACAAAACACGCATGTCATGTAATTCTTAAAGAGGAACTAGAATCAAAGAGGAAAAACGACTGCCAAAATCCTGCGAACCAAAGTTCTGAGAGGGAGAGACAAACTGGAGCCAAATTAATCATAGAATCAGAGTAATCTCGGGCAGGGAGTGACTTCAAAAAGTGACGCTGCTAGTTTGGTGGAACCCTGCTTATTTTGCTTGTAGGCTGTATTCCTGCATCAAATTTTTAATGACAGTTAAGACAGGCTAGATCACATGCTGCCTAAAAGACAGTACTGGATATCTCTTCCCAGTGTGACAATGAATGGATTTAATAACTTCTCTTTTTGGTGCACAAGGGATTGAAAAACCACCGTAAACTTATGGAGATGGCAGTTCAGTTACTTCTCCGTGGTATTCAGCTGAGAATATAACGCCGGATAGACGTTCTCTGAGTCAGGTGACACTTGGAAGTTTTTCCCTAAACCACATGGCCAAAGACACCACCAGCAGAGAGACAGATGTAAACTGTGTTCCTTAGAAGTCTGTACTGGCTGTTTGGCCACAACCGCACCACCTTCTTACATGCTTAGTTTAAGACTGATTAGCACATTCACACGGTGTATTCTCTGCCCGCTTGGTCCCCAGTTTTCTCCCGCCTTCCTTCACTTTCCTAACGCTGACCCTGAAACGGGGCACTGTGCGTCCCTCGGGATCCCCACCGGCCTCATGCGGGGAAGCTCTGGCAACCCAGCCTTGCAAATGATCAACTTCGCTTCTCCCAGGGACTGGGCAGGGGGAAGGTCTGACCCAGCTTAACCCTACCGAGGAGAACAACCATCACCGGGACCCAGCACGGCAGCACGAAACCCCACGGTCCCGCTTCAGCCCCCCGAGGCCACGCGTGCCGCGGAAGGTCCCTGTCCCGAGGGGAGGCCGGTGTGCGGGGCCGTGTCCCCTCTGCGGGCTCCCGCCCCGCTGCCCAGAGCGGGGTTTGCCGCACCTCCCGCCCAGCTCCGCTGTTCCCCGCCGGGCTCCTCACCGCGGCGAGCGGGCCCCCGCATCCCCCGGCCCCGCCGGGTCCCGGGCTGGCGCCGGGAGCCCTCGGGGGTCCGGCTAATCCCTCCCTGCCCGCTTTACCTTGGCGGGCGGGCGGCGGCTCCGGAGGCTGCGAGGAGGCGCGGGGAGCGGGGCGGCTCGGCGGGGCCCGGGCTGCCTGAGGGAAGTGGGGCCGGCCCGCCGCGCTCGCAGCGCCGCCCTCCGCCCCCGGCCCGGGCAGAGGCGGTGGCCGCTGCCCTGCTCCCATCCCCCCGGGGCAAACCCCGGCCGGCCCGGGCAACCCAGCCCAGCCCCAGCGCTCCCCCACCGCGGCCGCTCCTGGGCCGCCCCAGCGGGCCGGGCGCTCTCGGCTGGACAGCCCTGCCAGGCATCTCTGGTTTCCACACAGAACTGTGTTTCTTTTCCCGCTCTCTTTAGTGTCTCTACATCTTCTGTAACGTGCAAGGCAGCGATCTGCTTTCATGGCATTTTTATGTCACTTCGTACCTTTGGAAAAGGCTGCTTTGAAGGGTACTTAGATGTTAGTCACGAAGTAGAAATGATTTTATAGCACGTTAAATTCCATAAAAAGACGGGGAGGGGAAAAAAATCGAGAAGTTTCCGTCTGAAGTTGAAAAAACAAGTGTCAGAAAATTCAGTGCAGCCTTGGAAGGGTTGATATCACTAAATTAAAGAGAGATTTTGAGTACTGTAGGCTATGTGCAAATAGACCTCTCTCTTGATTTAAAATCCTGTTTTCAGTGTCTATAACAAAGCACTGACAGTAGAGTGTAGTGAAAAAAGGTGAGAATGTCACCATCGCCTCCTTCTGTTACCCCAGTTTAGAGAAGCCACCAGGTAGTTCAGCTTAGTCTTGTGTTTATGGGCGATTCATATTAAAATTCCAGATTTTGCTCCAAAGCAGCCAAGAAATCCCATATTTCGTTCCTCCAACACTGCTGGAGATAAAATAATTATAGCAGAAGGATGGTAGCATTTTAAATTACCACCATGTTTTGCACAGCAAATATGTTTCAGTGCTTTAAGGCGTAATTGCTTTGAAAAATTCCAGCTGGGACAGCTCAGCCATATTTAAGAATGCATTTAGAGAATAGTGCATTGTTCTGCTCATGATATTTTAAAAAACCCAAATTATTCCACTGACAAGCTGGCTAAAATTTACCAGAGTCTTTGGTGAGGTCAGAGCTTCATCTTTGGCCAGGCACATGAAAATACATATAAATTTGGTAAACAGCATTTGTAAAATCATGCACATAGTTATTAAACAGTTATTAGTTGAGGAGCTGGGAGTCTGTGATTCCATAGATACTGCATATTCTCTTTGCTGACTTTATTTGCAGTTGCTCCTTTTGACTTTTGGTGTCATTATGGTGGCAAGGAACAATGTAATTTCGAAAGATTCATTGGCAATTATTTTTTTTTAATTACCCCAAAGTCAATTCAAAATCAGCACTTAGCACTGAACACTCTGCATGTATTAGAGTAACATTTGATGGTGCATTTTGTTGTCAGAAAATATATTTTCATGTCTATATGTGACTTACTAGTAACATGGTCACACCCTTAATACACTAGTGGTTTCACACTTATTTTGGTGTTGTTAAGTACATAACCAAGGTTATGTTATGTTAGGATAATGTAGAAAACACCTATTCTGCTTGTACAAAGGAGCCTTTGTTTGTTCTGTCTCTAGATTTGTTCCTATCTTCTCCAAGTATCCTGAAAAAGGCTGAGAGAGCTGAATGGCAGTATTTTTCAGCTCTCCAAAGCTCACCTGGCTATAACAGGCATTGCCTATAAGAGGAACAGTGGAGATAAGAACAGCACACCTCTAGAAAGCAACAAGAAATTAACAGAAATCCCAGAAAATCTTGAGTGCTATCTGTGAAGTTTTTGGTCTACTTTCAGGAGCACGAGGGTTGTGCTCCAGTGGGATGGGTGGAGGCCATCATGTATTCATAAGGAAGAAATGTGGTGAGGGAAATGCTACAGCAGATACAGACTTGATTAACAGTGGGTGTTCTAATGTTAGAGAGAAACAAAATTTGTGGGAAGAGGAGGTGGAAATAAGTAAAACTTCCTCATTTGTTTTCTGTCAGATGAAACGAATGTGCAGCAGAATCATTCCCCTGAATTCCAGCCCTACATTTTGCCTGCTGTTCTCCAGAAGCTTTTAATTTTCTAATGGGAAGAGGAGACATGCACTCCACCCAGGTTGTGACTGGCTGTTTCTCAGCAGTTGCATGACTCAAGATCTAACACATGCAGTTAGAAATCATTCTTTTTCTTCTCTTATCATGGGTGAGTAGATCACTGGGTAGATATGCGGTCATTATACACCCTCCTCTGAGGAAGAAGGGGGAGAGCTTTATTAACCTCCCCTGTCCTTTTGCATTGCATATCCTAGTATTGTAAGTTTCTATAAAGCAGCAGATAATTTAGAATTAAACCAGAACATCTGTTTTTGAAAGAGAACAAATAGATATATTTCTAGTGTCAGGAAACAAGCAATTCATTGGAAAAAAAGTAATGTTTTACCATAAATGCGTTCCCTTAAATTTTATTGAGGTCACTTTATACACTGATAGTAATGACCTGACTTTGTAGAGATTGACCTTAATTTTCTCTACAGGGTAAATGAGACACTATGCTAAGATCTTACCTGCCCAGTGTAATGCAGGATCAGCCCATAGCCCTCAGTGTTATGAATGGAGAGGGTGCAGATATGTAAAATATTACCAAGCCGTTGTGCTCCTGGCCAACAGTAAAAAAGAGGAAAACAAATCAATGTATTAATTAGAACTTTTGTCATAGCAAAACACATAGAATGCTATTGAAAGGCTTGTTTGTCTTGTGGTTATTCAAACAAAATAACTTTTAGGTGTAAGAATGAAAGTTTTGATCATAGAGGACAAAGGCATAGGTACAAGTTACAAAATAGGATTAAAAATATGAGTTTAAGGCAAGTGATATCTAAAGGCTGCAGCATCCTCTTTTCAAGTAGTACCATGCAAATACTGAAAATCGTTGGTACAGTGACTGGATGATCCTCTGTGGTACACCAGATAAGTTCTTTCATCAAGACACTGTTTTTCCAGAAAGCTTAAAGAGATTGCAATTAGTGAGAAGTGAATCACATCACCACATCAGACTGTAATGTCAGGGCATTCCGGAAAAATGTTTGGCATCTTCTTATATGATAAGGCCAAAAGTAAAAAGTATGCTTATAAGAAAGTAGCAATGATAGGTTTTATATTCTTCCAGTAAGTTTCAATTCTATTTAAGGCTGGTGGTTTTTTAAATTCATTTGTGATTGTGCAATACTGCAGAAGACCTGTAAACCCTAAAACTTCCTACAAGAAAGAGGGAAAGCTCTCATTTGAGAGTTAATAGTGAAGAAATTACCAAAAGGAGCTTTTCAAAAATCACAGCAAATCAAATTGAAGTACAACTTCATTGAGTACAGAAGCTAGTTAACAAGAACATCGTATAAAGTTCTTTAAAATTATAGCAAATAAAGAAGCTAAAACTCAATGTGCTAAAGAGCACCATGATCCTTCTGCCCATCTTTTCTTCCATCCTTTTGAAGGCATCTTTCAACAACTCAGAACTGAGAAGAGAGTTATTTCTCCACAACTATTAAGAGGAAAGCATTGGTTCTTATAGTGGAAAACCAAAAGCAAAACAAACCAATGTCTCAGCCTGGATGAAAAGCTGAGGAAGACGTTGTAATCTGAAAATGTCAGCAGTGAAGCTAGAAAATTCACACTTTTAACTGCAGGAAATTAGAAGTACTTCTGAAGTCTATGGTCAAAACTTAGTTACTAGAATTCTATCCACCATCCATAGTTTTAAGATGGATTTCCATTTTCTTTTCCCTCTGTGTATGGTAGGGCCTTGAGTTAACCAATGGCTTCCATTTCTGCATGTAGAATATGTTCAGGCAACAATTTAGATATCTAGGATTTACACTGTTAAAATTTCTCTAAGGTCTTGATTAGAAGTCAGAGATGCCTGAGGGAGACTTTTTCGCTGGGCTCAATGAGTTTTGGATCAGAGTCTAAGTTTTCCAGCTCTCACATATAAATATCAATGTGTACATCCATTTTTCTTCTAACTGTTTGTACACAGCAGATATATATATCCCTTTCTGTTCTTTGTAAACATCTGTTCAAATCAGTCCCCTTCTTCACTGTGGGAGCTGAACATCTAACATAAATTGCAGCTGAGGTAGGAAAAGCCCAACTAACACATCTTGTTTATTAGCTTTATTAATCTTATGATAAATGAAATTGGCTGCACCCTTAAAAGGAAACCTGTATATGTCGTGACATGGAATATTGAAATCTCATCTAAATTGTTCAGAATGATACTTGTTATTAACTAGAAAATTGTAACCTGAGGGTCTTTGTTTGAAAATGTCAGCATTTATTATTAACATAATTTCTTTAGCTTTACAAAATAGGCTTTTTGATATTGCTCAGAGCAATGTGTGCAAAAGTTGGCTTAATGAGAAGTATCATTTTAAACTGAGCATTTGATTTTATTATTGCATGCGTTAGATTTCACATGTATGACAAACTAAGCATGATATGAATAAGGTTTTTAAGCTTCTTACTGAAGTGAATATAAGAGGTTCTTGAAGACAAAAGAAGAGAGAATTATCTGACTTTATTAACAGAAAAAAAATTAATTATGTATTTTACTAATTTCAAGCTGTTCAACCCTTTGCTTACTCAGTTCTTTCCTCTGGGATTTATTTCCCTGTGCACTTTTCTTTCCTGATTGTTAAAATGTTGTAAGCATGGTTTATAGAGGTAGAATGTTCATTTGAAGTTTCTTCCATCCAAGGTCAACCTCTGTTAGCTCATGTGAGAGCAAGCACAGAAATTGGTCCTCTGGTCATACCAGTTTAAACTTCCACCTTTTTAAAATAAAGTTTAAGTGTTCTCCTTTACTTGCTACATGAATATTAAAACTTCCCCCATTGCCTGGAGGCCTAGGGAAAGCCTTTGGAACACTTAATATTGTTATTTTGACAATACAATAGTAGTTGCAAACAACTTCATAACTTAATTTTGAGATTTTTTTCTGTTGTTCGGGGTTCAAAATAAACTTGTTCCACCCCCCACTCACTTCCCAGCCATCCATTATTTCATTAATTATGCAAAGCTTTAAGGAGATAATTGTCAGCATTTTTTTGCTTGTCAGAAAGTATCTCCAAAATCTGAGTAAGTATTTATTCTTCTTTCCCTCTCAGCAGGTAGTTTTCAAGTACAAATGCCAGGTTACATCTTTTTGCACATGCATTTGATTTTCTGTAGCTGCATGTTAGTATTAGGCTGCAAAGTTTTCTGCTGTGTGTCTGTCACTTGGAGCATATGTGTAGTGTGTAGCATTTGTTCAGATGTAATATGTGTACAGGGTGAGGGATAGAATGAGGAAAGCAGCGCTATAAACTACCTGTATTGTTTTTTCTGATGTGAAGAAGTGCAAAGTAGAGTTTTTGCATAATCACTTGTTTCCCATCAGTGTAAATGCTGTGTGCAAGGAACTGGTGGAAACCTTCAGAAACAGTCATCAGAACTTTGTTTTACCAGAGAAGCTCCTGACAGCTCTTGCAAAACACGTTTTAGGTGTGTGGCCCTAAGTGCTCAGAAGAGGGAGAAGTAGAAAGCAGAACTTGCTTTAAGATGTTGCACTAAATATGGAAGCAACTGTGGGAGTATTTATAAGAGTTCAGTCTTCTAGCCCCACCTCAAAGGGTGGTGCATATGAATTTAGCTCATGCATATGAAATTCACAGCTGGATTTTGGCTACACAGTCGCTCTTTTCTGGTAGGTCCCAGTGAGCCAGAGCAAGTGGTGTCGTAGGAGGGCAACTTGAGTCTACAGAAAAAGTACATGTCATGCAAAACTTTGGGGCTATGAGTTTTGTCATATCATGACAGCTTTGACTGTCTTGGCCAGCTCAGAACATTATGTTAGATTTGTGTGAGAAACAGGACAATCTTTAACCAAAGAAATACTCTTTCATTTCCACCCTACCACAATCTTGTATGGTGAATCCTGAGAGAAAAGCTACATGCTAGAGCTTAACACACCACAGCAGTGGTCTCAGCTCATGCTCAGTGGTTTACATGGCTGCTGATAAATAAGATGGCCAGGGAACTTGTTTATTTCTATACTGCTCATAAAAATTTGCCTCCATAAAATTATAGATTATCTGAAGGGTAGTATTTACCCTGTTCAGGTAACATACAGCTGAGCTCTGAATATTACTATTAAAAATTAAGAATTATATTAAGAATTATATTAATATTATATTATGTAATATTAAGAATTTGGAGACCTTGAGCTTTCTATCTTTTTTTCTTCAGGCTTTCCATGGCCTGTAGTTGGTGCTGGTCTGCAACCAAGTGTCTGAGAGTCAAGCAAGAGTCAAGGTGACACTTTCCTTCCATTGCACAAAGAAATGACAATAACCCAGCTGTGGCCAATTGTATCTCTTTTACTCAAGAAGCACTTCACTTGATTCACAAGAGCATAAGACAATGAAAGGATTACTGAGATGGAGCTAATAATCTGTGTTTTCCAGATGAAGTTGGCAATAAAGTTTTTCCATAGAATACAAGTTGAATATGAGCTCCATTTGACTTTAATAGAGTCAACAATGTTTAAAAGAGGAACTTGACAATAGCATTGTGCTTCCTTTGGTAGCTTTTTTTTTTATTTTAGGATAAGGAAGTGAATTCTCACTTCCTCTTTCATTGAATAACTCATGTTTCTACACTGCACCATTGCAATATACAGTTGTATTATTTTTAGACTATGGTTATAACTAATATATTAAGTACTGTCATATTTCCCTCATATGATAGCTTGAGTGCCCATTTGTCAACAAAAAGTAGTACTCTTGCACAGTGATACAGCCATCTGCTGACCACAACAGAGCTTTCTATGAGAATAAGGAAAAACAAGCTTTGACCCAGCAACAGAAATTAAAATCATTCAACAGTTTAGATATTCCAGCCAGAATCACATGCTTTACTAGCCTTTCAGATTCCTGAGGATGAGGGCTCCTAGGTACTAGCTATGTCTGTGGTGGCAATTTGAAGAGTTTGTTGCAGGACACATTAAGGCAGGATGTGACTTTGGGGTAAAATTTTTGAAGAAAGCATTTCAAATAATATAGCTTGGTTTTGAAAGAACTGTTCATTCTGCTCTAGAAATACAATAAGCATGAAAGATATTTGGCTGATAATGTTTCTCTGAAAGTAAGGAGATTACTTTCTCAAAATGACTTAACAAATAACTTCAAGCTCTTAAAAGTTTTGTCCAGGACTTCCTGGACAAGGGATAGTTTATGGCTGTACTTCAGCAAAGCAGTTGAGGATGTGCTTGTCCCATACTCAGGTGCAGTCCCCCATGATTGGTGTTTATGCACTATGCTTCATGTTGTGGTTTCTGTTTCTGCTCCCTTTTTGCCACAGTAACACTAGTCTTCATCTCTCGTATTACGTCTGAACATAATTCAAATTGAATACTCTTCACATTTCACTCTTCAGTAGTATTTTTGATAATTTTCAAATGAAAATCCTTTGCAGTAGCATTTAGATTATCTCCAGCTGACAGAAACTTTTCTAAGTACAGGTAGCTCTGGTAGAGTAGCAAGTATGTGTACTACATTACGCTGGATTTAAAAAAACCTTTTGCAGAGACTTTTTAGAAGTTTCAGATGTGAAAAATAAAATGTGAAGGCTGTCCTAAATTTTAATAAATGGGCAGAGAAGAGATGAGGGTTTATGAGTCTATAATGAAAGAGAGGTGGTGTGGAATGTGGAGAGTCCATGGAGGAACTTGAAAAAGAAGATCAGTAGTTTGTGTCTGATAAAAGTGGGAAGCCAGTGCCAGCTAAGGAATGCAGAGACAAAATGATACAATAAAAGTATTGGGCCTAGAAAATAATCTTCAGAGCAAGAAAGAATAAATGAGAAGGGAAAGACCACATCAGGAAACCATGGATAAGGATATGAAATGAAAGCCTTGCTTCAATCTTTGACATATGGAAAGAGAGCACCTATTTTAGAGGTGCTGAATAATCAGCAATCTCTAGACACAGCTGACTTGGGAAGATCTGGGTATACATCTGAGTCAAAGATGATGCCCAGTTTACAACAGAGAAGGAAAGCATGTGGAAGCAAGTATTTTCTTAAATCTTCATTGGCTCAACCTGAGCTTGAGTTGACAGCTGGGTAAAGAGAAAAGTTGAAAAACATATATTGCAAGTGAACCTGGAACATATAAATGTGCATTCCAAGTAAATTCAGCAACTGGCATGCACTGTGTTTTTTAAGCAGTCAGTATTGTCACATAGATGGTGTGCACTTGATTTATTTCTTTTGAAGAGTGTGTAAAGCAAACTTTGCCTTGGTGTTAAACTGCTGTAAAAGTAATAAGATTTTCAGAAATAAATGCAGCATCTTTAATCATAATTTTCCTCTGTATTCAGTTTTTTTCCTTTTCCATGCAGAAAGAATTCCATGCCTTATGATGCATGCATACAAAAGGAACCTCCCATTTATGTGAACATACTCCAGAAAAAAGTCTTCAACATTTATAACTTTGCAAATATGTTCCTGTCTCATGAAATGAAGATAGTCTTGCTTGACAACACTATATAGCACTTTTCCTCTACAAGGATCATGTGAAATGAAAAGTCTAATCCTCTTCAACTAAAAATTAAAATTTCCATAGGTTTAAATCTCTCTTTTGAGCTTCTTTTCCTCTAGTAACTGTGGGTCTCACATTTCTAGAGGGTAAGGGAAGCTTGTTCTTTCCCTTAAAGCATATAAAACTGATAATAAAGCAAGGGAGATGAAAGTGAAGGACCTAAACAAGGGTGTGGAAGACCTGAGCTGTTTTTTCAAGTCTACCACTGGGTATTTGTAACCATGTTAGTAGTGGCATTTAAAACCACCTAAAAATGTCAAGAGAGCTAAATGTCACCTCAGACTGTAAAAAATATTTGAGTCCCATTAGCTATGTGACTGTGCCGGAATGCCTGGAAGTCTGCACCTTAACCGTCTAGGAATCAAATCGTTATGGGTGAATAATGGAGAGAGAACACTTTAAGTCTCAGATGTGTTCTGAACATACCTGCATTGGACTGTGACCTTCTCACAAACTCTGGCCAGGGAAGAACCTCAGAGATCTAGACAGGTGACTTAACTGCAGCCCCAAAACTCTAATGCAGCTCCTGAAAATACAAACACAGGATGTAAGTGAAACTAATGTAGTACATGAGAAGAAAGACACAGATATTTATCCTGCTCAACAGCCTTTTTCTTTATGGAAACAACTTTTTTTGCCAGGTTAATATTATTTCTAGAAACAGAGGCCAAAACAAACACTCTTCTTGGACTATCTAATGAAAATCTATCTTGAGTAGAATAAACTCAGCTGGGTCTCCATCAATCAGTGTTTGAAACATTTCCAGTTTGACTGTTAATGTGATTTTTTGCCAAAATCTTAGGCTTTAAATTTATTTTAGAACTACATTGTTGAGGAAAAGTCTTTGTAATTGATCCTAGCCTATTTTTAGGATTACCAAAATAAGGTCTTGATGGTGGGCAGATAGCCATACTGAAAAAAAGATCCCAAAACGTCTCACAGCTTGGAGCAAAGATCAATGTAAACTGTTTACAAAGGGTATTTGAGGGACCACCAGACACTGGAGCATTATTGAGAAGAGCCTGGTGTGTTCTCTGCAGATTTCTGCTCTAGGAAGCATGAAAGCTAATTTGCTTGTCTTATACAGCAAGAGTGTGGTTCCTTTCTCAAGGAGAAAAGTGAATCCTTATTTATAGAAAGGCACAAAGAGGAGATCATATGGGATGTTTGTTCAAAGAGCTTTTATAATAGCTAAGAAAACACAGAGCACCTGACTTACATCTGTAGTAGAGCTCCTTCACATGAGGTAAATGAGGATCAAGTCTACAGTATTTAGTAGCTTTAACAGTCTTAATTTAGTCATTTTTTCAAGCATAACTCACCTGTTCTTAAAATTCTAAGCTTGCATATGGAAATGCACAGATCTAAATTGACAGCTGCTACAATGGTTTCTTTGCAGAAACCATTCACAGCTATGTCCTTTTCTTTGGGTACACATGAAAAACTTTTCCTCTACACAAAAATCCTCAGTTGTTCTTGGATGAATGAAGATAAAGAACATGAAACCTCTAAGTGCTCCATGGTATCACTCCTGTGCTATTTCTCCCATTGTTGGTCTGGAAAATTAGGAATTGTCATAAAATAAAAGAAAGAAAAAACTAATTTTAGCAATTATTGCAACTGAAGTTTTCTTCCCATTTTCACCCTGAAGGCAAAAGGCACCAAGATGCATTCCTATCTTTCTAGTAGCTCTGCAGTCTGGTGTTTTTGAAATTTTTTTTGAAATTACACTGTTATAAGTTGTGTGCATAAAGATTATCTAGCTGTCTTCTTATTTGTTCTCTTTGGCAGCTTCAAGACTGACTGGTGATATTTTTCAGCATTAGTGAAATATAGACAACACTCAAGATTTTTTCATTTTCAATTTGAGGTTCAAGTCCCCATTTTTAACAGTGAATGTATATTTGTCTAAAAAAAAAATAGAAACATTATCAGATTCAGACCTGGTGTCTCTGGTCTGAAATGCTCACAGGAAGATTTCACATTGGTTACATTTCATTTGTTCAGTGTTGGCCAGTGCTTGACATAGTAATTGTTTCTAACTGTTAGATATAAATTGATTAGAAGGAACATTGCTGAAAACTTTTCAAAATATTAAGTATATCATTCCAAACACAGTTGGTTTTGGTTTGGGGTTTTTTTTAAAGTTTCAAGAGAGCTAATATAAATAGAATCTGTCAACTAAAGTAAAATATAAACAGGACCATCTTGTCCTACTTCCATACTGACAAGTCCTGGTACAGACGTTTTGGAAGTGAATGTTAGGTTTCTTAGTCTTGTTCTTTATAACATAAGTCAAAAACTTCTATACATACAGTCTGTACTAAGCCAAATATTTTTTGTTTAGAAAAACATTGTTTTATGATTTGAAGACTTTCAAAGATAATGAACCCAGTCTTGCACCCAGCCAGTTCCATATTTTCAAGGATTTGGGGGTTTTTTTCTGATTTAATTTTCTGCATGAAATCCTGACACCATTTATAGCTGTGGGTGCTTTACCATTCACTCTAGTGAATCCAGGACCTTTTCCTCATTTTTTACTCGTATTAGCTTTTAAAAATATTTTCTTTAACCACCATCTCTTTTCCCTTTGTGCTCTTTGATGTTCCAAGAGTAATGGGTACATTTTAGTCCAACCTATACCATACTTACATATGTTTACTTTTACAGGGGCCATGGAGTTTTGATAGGTGGTAACCTGCCCACAATTTATTTTATACCAAATATTTAACATATAAGTATGTACAAACTCAAAGTTTTTATTAAGGCTGTAAAATAAAACTTTCATGACTTGGGAAATGCCACAATTAAGGCTGCTGATTTACATTAATTTCTGTCACATTCTTTGCAAACATCTCAGTATGTATTGATCCAAACAGTTAAAAACTGGCAAAAGTACAAAAAAACCTCAAACCAGATTTTATAAAAGGAAAACCTGAGAGAGTATTACCAGTAAATGACAGTTTCTGCTACTCTTGTAATGAAAAAGAGAGACAACAGGTTAGATATGAGGTTGTCCTCTGGCCATTAGAAACATTATATGGAAGGAAATATAGCAGTTAAAGTGGATAAGTTAGATATCTCTTGCACTTGCTGACATTGATTTAAAACACATTATTTATGTCCAGCTGGAGACCCTGCTCCACAGTTCTTGGTAGCCCAAATGTACACTGGTGTGATGTACATCAAGCACATCTTCTCTAAGTAGAACTTCCGTATGAAGTCTTCGGAACACAATAAGGTCTTCCAAAACTTAGCTCTAGAGCTGCTCAAGAGAAATCTTCCCTCATCATTTGGGGGCTTTTCCCATTACCATGATATAGGGACCCTGAGGAAAAAGACAAGACTCCTCGTGCTTTGATCAGGAGAATTTCTGGGCAGCCTGGTGATCTGTATTTAACTACAAGCCTTCAAAGTACAATGCAAAAATGTCTGTCCAAGAGATTCTCTCTAACCAAGTATGAAACCATTAACAAGGATTCTGCACTGTGCTTCTAATGCTCATGTGGCATTACTGAAGGAGTGCAGTCAGCAACTAGGGGAACAGAAGGTGACTCAAAGATTATTATTAATTCAGGAGGCTGAGACTTGTAGCACTGAACTAACAGCTAGTCTAGCCAAGTCTGAGATGTTTTTATCATTGTATCATCCAGCTATGAATGCATCTCTTGGAAGCACCATTCTGCTGGCATGTTTTCTGTCAGAAGTTGCTGGTTCATCGAGAGTGAAACATTTCATGAAAGCTTATCTCAGTGAGCCTTATAATAGAATACAGATAACTTTTGATAGTCCTCTGCAAGGCGGGTCAGCTGCCAGTTTTCCATCCAGTCAGATCTACTCCTGCATGATGGCCTCTTCCTTGTCTCAGGGATCCAGGAATACAAGGACCTCCTGGTATTCGGGGCTCCACCGCTCTCGGAAGAAATCGTTGCTTTTTGGAAATGCTGTGGATCTTTGTTAACCAAATGACATCGTTAGTGGAATGTCTATTTCCTAGGAAATGTTTTAACAGTTTTCATTCTAAATTGGGACAAATTAAGATTTCAAACTGGTAAGATTTCTCAGGAAATGCAACGTCTGTGCTGTGACCAAAGTATTCATAGTACACTCCAGCTGTAAAACCTTAGATTGTGTGAAGTCTGAGAGCCTGAAGGCTTATCCACAGGGCAGATGCAGCTCGCTGGGAGGAAGCAGTTGCAACAGAGAGCAGGTCTGCAGAGCTGTGTGCAGCTCTGTGAGCCAGTGCAGAGCACATTTGCACACTAATATGAGGCAGCAGACCCTTTTGCAGAGAAACTACACTAGGCTGCAGAAAGAATTAAATGCTATCAGTTTAAAGCTGTGGTGTGTGCATTCTCCTGCTCAGTTTTAGTACAATTAAGAACTACATTGTGAAAAGGATCTAGTTTTCTCTCAGCAACCGGAGAAAAACATTTGTATTTCCTGTCTTTGTACTATTTTTATCATAGAAGTAGAAGTCACAAAACACTAAACTTGTACTACCAGAATAATTTGATCTGCTTTTTTGAATGAACTTACACAAAAATCATTTCAGATAATTCCCTGAAATTGTTTGGATAACAGGTCATTCCCAAACTTACTTAGAAAAGGAGATTCTTCATTTGTTTGTAGCTACACTGCAGAATTGTTGCTGTTGCTTCTGTGCAGGTAGAGATTGGCAATATACGTTATCTGAGAACTTTGGCATTGATCTTCTCACAGTTCTCTTCCTTTTCCAGTTCTCAGTAGCCATATGCCAAGGCAACAACTTCTTCTTGTGTGTAACTTAACAACAGTAAAGTAGAACCTTTGAACTATACTGTTTCCCTTTTTCATTGTTTTCGTGAAACCCTGAAATCTTTGGGGGGTTTTGTTTTATTATTGTCATTATTCAGTGGAGTTTCTACATCTTCTCCTTTTGGACAGCTGTGAGTTTCCATTTAATTCCCCATGCCAATCAGATGGTAAACTGTTACCTGTGAAGAGATGACAGTCTAGACAGCTAAGGGAGGCTGACTATCTTGTGAGATTTGATGCTAGTTCTTTATGGAGGACGTAGCAGTGAGAAGTACTGCTTCAGTGACATGGCTCTCTCCTCTGTTCATCTAGTTGTTCAGTCCTCTAAGATATAGTTACAGGCAAATTAGTCATCACAGATATCATTGCATGCCATTTTGCATGCCATGAAATCGTTCAAGGAAGGAAGGAAGAATAGTTTGAGGTCTATCCATTGTGTATTGGCAACTGTTGGTAATGGCTGTTTTAGGCAAAACTTGTCAATCCCTTAACATGCACTATTACCAGTTCAGGTATTATTAGTTCATCTATAAGTTGATTAGGAATCTGTTTACAATGTATAGAATTAGTTTATTGAAGTCCAGTCTAGAAATAAGGCCTGAAGGTTAGTGGATGTTAAAAAGAATTTCTAAACAGGAAACTTAGCAGTTCAGAAAATACTGAAAGCACCTTGGGATTTCAATTTGGTAATGTTTTGAAAAACAGTGAAGGATACAAGGCATTGAGCAAAATCAGAGTGTTTCAAATGCTGCCTGATAGCGTGTTAGATACATTCTGGCAGGATTTGTTTCTCCTTAGTTTCTTTTTCTTTCTTAACTAATGTTTGTGCAAAAATCCTATCAGCTTTAATGGAAAAACTCAAAACTACTCCCATGTTTTTCATCTGGTTCATGAAGTATTTGTAAAACTATCAATCTTCTTTGGAAACCAAAATTTACTAAAAATGACAGTAATACTTGGAATTTTATAAAACAAAGTCTTGTGAAAAATAAGTAATTGAAAACAACCAGATAAAAGTATTTATTTTGTTCCGGTTCGGGTTTTGATTAAAGAAAAATGCGTATCTGGAAAGGTATGCACTGTAAGCAGTGCTGCTGGATGTAGTATTAATTCAGATTGATAAGTTAAGCATGCAAGTCCTGCAAGGCCTGCAGGATCAAATAATTATTGAACTTCGCTATTGTAAAAGATTGTGAAACGTGGGAAAGTAATTGTGGGGTTTAGATTTGGGTACCTGGCAGGGATTCATTTCCAAAACCGCATGGTTAAACTAGAAATTTAAGAAAAGTAAATCATATTGAGCAATTGCGTTGTGTATGACTGCTTTGGATGGTTTTTGTCATCCATATTGCAAAATATCATCTGACTCTAAACATTATTCAAAAATACTTAATGCAGGTTGTTCGGACTTTTTCAAAATACTGGCTCATGCAGAGAGCACACAAGAAAGAACGTTTTACTTCATCCAGATGCCTCAACAAAGAAACAAGTAGAGAAAATGTGCCCCTGAGGTTTGGTCAAAGCGAATGGCCTCTAAGGATGCGGTGCGTCCTCCCGGGGTCTCCCCTTGGCGCCCGGTGCCGCCGTAGGGCCCCGAGAAACGCCCGAGCATCGCCGCGGGGAGCGAAAGCGCACGGGAGCGGCGGGGCAGTGCGAGCGAGGCGAGCTTCTCGCTCGGCACGGGGACCGGACGGGACAGGCCGGGGACGGGATGGGGGCAGGATGGGGACGGCGACAGGGTCGGGGAGGGGATGGGGACAGAGCCGGGGACGGGATGGAGACTGTGTCCGCCGGGCAGGCGCGGGGCCCTGCTGCCCTCTGCCGGCTGCCGCCCCGCCCCGGGAGGGCCACGGGCCCCTCCGCCCCCCGAGGGGCTCCGCAGGCCTGCAGGAGATGCGGATGCTCCCTTAAGGCTCTCGCTGGCCTCGGCAAGGTGGATTTCGAGACGGGCGAAGCCTACCTCCCGCTGCACGGCGAGCGATAGAGCTGCTGCGTCTACTTGAAGATGGGGCTAAGTAAATCGGGTTTGGGTTCTTTCTGGGTTTGTGTGCTGGTTCAGAGCAGCAGGGCTGTTTTGCAGCAATTACCCCAGTCCTTCTTGCCTATCACATTCAGTTTTGGCACTTGCAGAGGGTGATTTTTGGGGGAATCTAACAGGATTGCTCTTTTCTGGACAGACACCAAACAGGTACCAGCACCTGACTGGGGATGTAGCTGTACAGACCAGTTCTGTATGAATTTTAATCATTGCTAGGTCTAAAGAACCCTCCCCAAACTGCACATAGTGTAGATGTAGGAGCCCCTTACTTCTTTGATCTGAGTCGCTGCTTTTGTGCCAGCAAACACAGCCAATATGAAAAATACCATGAAAAAGAAAAGCATTGCACCAAACCATCTTTCAAACACATGAAGTAGAGACTCTCCCTGCTTACACAGTGCCCATGCAGGAAAGGAAAGCAAGAGTATGACAGGTACTGCTTTATGTATATTTACAAACAAGCCACTGACTTCAGTTTGGATGTTCAGCAGGTTTGCTGGGTGATTCTGGTACCTGTGCACCAGTAGACAGTACCTACAAACAGCGTCATATAGCTGGTAGGCCCTGTACTAGACATCAGCAGAACATACTTTTTTACATATATCACCCCCTCCATTTAATTGATGCACAGCTTTTCAATCATAAGGGATGGCATATATGTGTTTATGCTACTTGTCAAACCAATGGCAGCAGACACTTCCAAAGTCAAATGTGTGAATCAATACTCTTGTTGGCACTATTACTGATAGGGTATTTGGTTATCTAAAAGCTTTTTTTTTTCCTGAAAAAAAAATTATTACTAAGGTTCAGGCTTGAAGGTAAATTCTATTCTTATTTTTTGCATCAGTATATAAAGAGTTCAAATTCAGGAAAGTTGCTCTTAATTTGTGTAGTGTCTGAGAACATAATTTCTCATGTCATTTCATGAATTATTAGCCTGAAGGTGTAGCTACTCTGGTGTAGCTATACCTGAAGGTGTAGCTGCTCATCCCCAACTCTACAGCCTTTTTTATGGCATTTCTGAAGATGATCCAAAGATGAGTTTGTATCTTATGTAGCTTTATGTGCACTGGCACAGATCCCCAAAATAATACAGCTGTGGTAGCAATGTATTGGCTGCAAAACCTGTCAAGGAACTAGAGAAAATACACAGGTATTCATTCAGAAGAAAAAAATTAGCTCATGCAGAGCTCCATACTTCCAGAGCTGGGCTGCAGATTCCTTGGAGGGACAAACTGTGGAGGTTTATCTCCATTTATTCTATGCCTTTTTGTAGAGCTAGTGGAAGCCATAGGGAAACATAGGATCTCTCAGGAGCAGTTGACCCTGGAATTCTACTTCAGTTGAAGTTCAAGGCAAAGAGCCTAGGGACTGTCGGGCATTTCCTGTGGGATTTGGTCTGGCAGAGCCGACAGGTATCTCTGTCCCAGGCAGGTGTTCTACAACCTGGCAGGTCACCAGTCCTGCAGAATTCAGCAGGAGCTACAACCCCTGTGTGTTGGAGCCTCTGCTGCTGCTGCTGCTGCAGAGGGCATTTCAGTTTCGACAAGCAAGTGCTTTCAAAATAAGTAATGCTTAGTCAAAAAATGGCAAGCCAGTTTGCAAGTATGTATTTTGTGTGCTTTACCAGTAGCAAGGGAAACAGTAAATTAATCAGCCTGAATTAAAAAAAAAAAAAGAAAGAAAGAAAAGAAAAGAAAAGAACCGAGATTCCCAACAAGTTTCAAGTAGTGTTTATAGGGAAAAAACCCCCAAAACAAATCAACCAAGAAAACAAAGCTGTTTCTCCTCTTTCCTGCATAAGTGATAGCAAAGGGACTGTGTGAGAGCATTGCAAAGATACTCTGACGAGGTCTTACACGTGTGTGAGCCCGTGGATGGAAGGAAGCTGAAGCTAATGAATCAATGAATACTATTTTCTGTAATTGTTCTTCTGTCCGTAGCTATTGTATCTGTGCTGGCAAACTTCCCAAAGCGGCATCGCAGTTAGTGCTGAACTGGACACATACTTGGTGTCGCTTTCCCGCGGTAGCATGTGGAAGAGATTAGATAAGCGAGGTGGCTCCTGCTGCGGGGAGTTATTCACGCCTCGGAGCACTTGAAAGGTATGCTGATCCTCACACCTCGGTGTGAGCGCTGCCAGAAAGGATCGGGGGAAGCTGCTTTATCAGAAAGCAAATACACACGGCCACAGCCGCGTGGCTGATCCGTTCAAAACTGGTCCTTCGCTTTGGTTCTGCTGCTGCCCTCGGTAGCCTCAGAAAAGACGGCATCTGCGGTCGTGGTTATCTTTGATGTCGGTTCCTGACGATCGAAGTGGGAACCAAGAAATCCAAACTAACCATAACTTTTTCAGCCGCGTGAAATTTTCTTTATTGGAAACTGCGTCGCGCGTGTACTTCACTCCTGTTGGGTTTGAGGTTTTGGTTGTTTGGCTTTTGGGTCTTTTATTTTTTTGGGGGGAGCCGCGGGGCAGCCCCCGCCTCCGTCCCACCGCCGCCCCGGGCAGCCGGCAGGGACTGGAGGAGCGAAGGAGTTAAAGGGAGGCGCTTGGGAAATCTGATGCTAACGAAGCCCCAGGAATGTTACACATTTCCATTCCCCTCCAGCTTTCGGAGGAGGTTTGTCCCCGCTGCGGGCAGCCGCTCCGAGGAGCACAGCCCCGAGGCCGCACTTGCTCCGGGCGCCGCCCCGCACCTTCCCGCAGGTTACGCCGGGAGACGCCGGGGAGGGACGGGACGGGGGTGAAAAGTTTTTCCTGGATTTGGGATGCTGTGCCGGTACCTGCAGAACGGAGGGAGAGAGGGATGTGGAGGGCGGGGTTCCGCGGCTCTGCGCACCGCGGGCTAGGGCGGAGGCAGAGGGGCATCTGCCCTGACCCGCCGCGGCCTCTCTTCTCTTGCAGGCGCGGCCGGAGATGCCGGGGAGACGGCTGTGGTGGGCGCGCTGCTGGNCGGCCCGGGCTGCGCCGCCCCCGCCGAGGGCTGCCCCGAGCCCGCCCTGCTGCGCGCCGCCGACAGAGCCGCCCAGTTCGCGGGGGACGACTTTGCCCACGCCGCGCCCGAGCGGGGCGGCGGCGCCCCGGGGGTGCAGCTCACCTGCGACGTCAAGCCAGGTGCGGGGCGGCCTGAGGGGCCTGGGGGAGGGAGGGCACAGCCCACACCCCACACCATCACCGCCTTTCCGTGGCACGTAGGGTTCCTGCAGCCCGCAGAGGCTCAGCGTGGTCACGGAGAGTCGCAGGGTGCTGGGTCTCCTCGAGCCGGGCACGGGGCTGCTGGGCCGAGGAGCTTCAGCACCTCTGGGAGCCCGGACGCAGGGGTGCCTGAGCGACTGCGCCAGACCTCCTTGTTTTGGGAGAGTTAGGAAGAAAATCTGGCGCTGGTCTTCACGCCATGTGAGGGAATTGCTGCTGTGGCTCCTCTCTCTGTTCCCCTTCATCTCCCCTCTATGAACACTTGCACCTAGGAGACCTAGAGCTGAGGAAACGTGGCAGAATCTTTTTTGTGCTGTTTTTAAACAAGTGTAAGTCTCTCTCTTCACAGTCTGGTATTTTTGGTGTTTTTAATTAATAGCAACGTCGTAAAAGGCTTCTGTGGGGTGGGTGTGTGTTCCACATCCAGACTGGTGCCATTGGTAAGAAACTTGCTGTTGCTGCCAAACTGTCTTGCTGTAATAGCGAGGGGAAGAAAAATTGTAAAGCATCTTACAGTACATCATTCAGAACACTTGCCTGTCCATTGACAAGCACAGCTCTGGTGAATTCAGTATCCCTGTAGGAAGCCAGGTATGTCTATGCTTATACTCACAGGTCAGCAGAAGGTGTGTCTAATTGTCAGGAATTTGTGGATTTACCCACATGAAGAGCACCAACAGGTCTTTAAACAGTTTGGATTCTGGTTTAATGCCTTGTCTGAAAGATATAAAATATATTAGGAAGGGTGATATATTTCCCATTGATGTTAAAAGCTGATGGAAAGCATGGAGAAGGTAATTTAAGCTTTGTCGCATCCGCGTGGCAAATATGAGCGCTGTGGCTGCTTCAGACACCAGAGCACATGCCAAGCCTACAAGTTATCAATGTCTACTTGAAGTGACATCTCCTCCAAAGGACACTGCTGCACTTGGTGATTCCAGTCCCAGGACTGACATTTAAGCCCCACCGTGCATAATGCAGTGACACTGTCTACCTTCATCTTGCCTGAAACTGTCCCCAGATGTCTCACAGAACCTCTATGCTCCGTGACCAAAGGTGGACAGAAAACAAGTCAGTATGGTTAACCTCCATTTCCTCTGCTTCTGTGCATACTCTTCTTCATACTGTCATCATAAATGGCATCCATTTTGCCAAAGAAACCGGGATAGTTGCATTTTCTTTGTCCATACCAAAATCCTTGTCTGTGATGTACAAGCCTTGGCAAATAGCAAGAGCATTCTGTTTGTACAGAAAAGAGTAATACTTTTGGATGGTGCTGAAAACAGACATGCTGTATCCCCATTCAGGTCTTAAAAAGAGCATCCAGCTCAGCATGGCCTCTTTCTCCAAATATCCTCTTATTCTTTGGCTGTCTTGGATCAGTCTGTGCTGCCCACTCTCCAATACCATCAGCAGTTACAGCTAATATGGTGAGTTACATGCACCTCTCATCTCCTGGGCCTTAGGTTTAGGTTCTCTGTCCCTTCTGATGTGGGTCAGAGGAATTAAAGCTAAAGGGTCAGAGGGTGAAGATGTTGGGGAGTTTGGAGACTGAACTCAAGAGTTCACTCATTCAGTTTTATACTCTTTGCAGGCCTGATGCTGGGTGAAGTCTTGGAGGAACAGAAGTGTAGTTAGAAGTTTCCCTTAACAAAATTCTTGAATGCGTTAAGAATGGATTATGGGCAGTGGTGATCATGGATTTGTGCATTCATCTTCCTGTGGCAGAGAGAAGTGTTCTATATATTGGAGAGAAAGCAGCATACAGCACTGCCCACTAAACCATGGAATCTCATGGAAGGCACTGTCAGCATGGAAGCACACAGCGAGCAAACCTGTGATAACACGCAAGCTTCTATGTGAGTTTTCAAATGAAGACAACTGCACCCTCAGAAGTTCTCCTCTCTCACTGCTATTGCCTTGTGCCCACCACTGCAGTTGGTGTGAATGAGTTGCTGTAGACATGCTCTGTCCAGACTGGACAAAGGACATATGTGCATGTTTTGCCTATCCCAAAGACAGGACCCGACCCAGACCTTCATAGGGCAGCTTTCTCTCCTAGGAGTGGAAGAACAGCATACTGAATTCATCATCATCTAGCAGAAATTCCATGTATTTGGCATCAGGAACAAAAAAATAAGGCATGTTGACTGTCTTTGGTTTCCTTCAAGTCAGTGTACAGGCAAGCATCCAGCATTCTGCTCTGCTTGCAAATTTAACATTCTCTGTGTTTCCCTGAGACCTTCTTTTGAACACAGGTCAGTGGGTTTCCTGCAGCAGTGCAGAGAATACGTTGTTCAATCCCCATTGGCAGCTGGAGTCGTAAGTCTTGCAAATGAGCATGGTTTGTATAGCTGGAATTGTATAGTAATTCCGGCATGGCTTGTCTACTAAAACAAACAGAACAAAAAAATGTGATCATCAGATCTCTAATTCGGGGAATTGCATTTACAGTTGTCTGGGGAGAGCTGCAACTCAAACAGATGTAATGTTCTTGAGAAGGGGGAATGGCTTCCAACTGAAAGGTAGATTTAGATAAGATACTAGGAAGCAATTCCTTACTGCGAGGGTGGTGAGGCACTGAACAGGTTCTCCAGCGAAATTGTGGATGCTCCATTCCTGGACTTCCAGGAGGAAGTTCAAGGCCAGGTTGGATGAGGCTCTGAGCAACCTGGTCTAGTGCAGGGTGTCCCTGCCCATGGCGGGGGCACTGGAATTGGATGAACTCTGAGGTCCCTTCCAACGCAAGCCATGATTCAATGATTCAAGAGACAGATCAATGACTGTTCCTGTCTTTCCTTGTTTTTAGGGGAATATTTCTGTCAAGTTTCCATTTCAGCGCATCACTAATACCAGCTGAATGGGATGTTTCTTTGCTATTGACCTCAGACTGCAGGGGAGCTGGAATATGCTGCCTAGGTGACCCAAAGGCCATTTTTCCACCTGCATTAATTCACCTTGCACAGGTGGGAGACCTGGTGGCCCACCCCTGTGACTGCCAGCTTTGTGACAGTGCCTGAGTAGATTTGCAGTGATTCTTTAGCAAGTAAAATATCCCTGCTCTAGTTAAGCTGCTGGAGAAAACTGTGTTTTGGTGAACCAAACAACAGGTTGTTGTTCAACCTGTTAAAAAGCCTATTTGTATGAGGTGCAACCCACTTGAACACTTGCTGAAGGCCATGCCTGATAGCAGCCGTCCAACGTACCAGGGGCTCGAGCTGATTTCCAGCACAGTGTCTGTGTTTGCAGGCTCATATGTATGAGGCAGGTGACTGTCACTCTCCACCAGCTGCCTATCTGTCTGCAGGGGGTACACAAACATCTTCATCATCTTTTCAGCCAGCATCACCAGCACCACACCTACTGTCTGGAACACTCCTGCCAACTGCACCTGCACCACCACTTCTCTTGGCCAGGTGAAGGAGCTGGAGTGCAGACTCGTAGTCCCATTTCAAATCAGATGAGCCCATTGTCCCGGCTGTTTCTCAGCAGCACCGTGAGTGCACCTTATTTCAGATGGAAGACTGGCATCCCAAAAAAAAGGAATGCACAGGAGCTGAGTTTTGTTGTCTTATCCTGGTCTTTGTTTTCTCAAATCCAGTATACTGCAAGCTACTTTAATATTTAATGCTGAAAAATAAAAATTAATGTGTGCCTTATGCTGTGAGTAAAAGTAAACAAACAGCAAAATATTTTGGGAACCGTAAACAGGAACTGGATATGGTCTCTTTTCGTTGTGTCATCCTTCATGTTCTGTGCTTATAAGAATAAAAATCAGTGCTGCGTAAGAACAGATGAGTGATTGTATGGATTCAGGATTCTCTCTGGCAGTGTCCAGCAGCAGATACTGTAGAAAGTATGGCATGATATTTTCCTACATAATTTTCCCAGCTCCAGCAGTTTGTTGCTTAGATTTCCTGAATCTGATTGATGTCTGTAGATCTTTTAGCCCCAAATTGATTTTATTTTTGAAGTTTTAGTGTGTATGGAACTGCTGCCTTCATTTAATGTCCCTTAATTCTTGTATTGGAGGAAAGACTGAAGAGTCTTTCCGTATTTGCTTCCTTTAGGATACCTGTAATGTAGCACAGTTGTTTGGTTTCTTTTTTTTTTTCCTGATCCTGAAAGGTCTTACCTACTTTCTCATACTGCAGCAGTATCATATGTTAGATTTTCCTTGCTGCCCTTTTTGTGAACTTTTGAGTTCCTCTGTACTTCTTTTTGAGGTGGGGAACCAGGACTGCATGCTGCATTAAGATGCTCTATTGATTAATGTAATGTCATAATGATATATTATCTTCTGTTATACATTCTTCTTCTAAAATCCTAGCGTTTTATTGCCTTTCTGACCTCTGTTGGGCACTGAACTGATGATTACATGGCTCTGTAGCCCAACATATATATCTAGATATAACACTTCAAGATTATTTCCAAGGGGTAATAATAATCTACAAGTATGAAATTTGATCTAAAAAAACTTGGATTTTTTTTTTCAGTGGGAGCCTCATTTCATCTTTATCTCCTTTGAACTTCTTTTTTTGTCATTTTGTTGCTGCTGCTCAATATCATGGATTCCTTTTGCAGCCCTTTGCAATTGACCCTTACTTTTACTACCCTTAATAGCTTAGTATTTGCAGCAAGTTTTATCACCTCATTTTATCACTTCTACAATGCAAATTGGCCATTTACTCTTTACTGTGTTTGAACATGTACATAGGAAGGATTAATCTGTTATTGATGTGATGATTAATTTATGCCCTGAAGCAGGGGCACATGATGATTTCATAAGTTGCTTATGAAATGGAAGACCTTCTGGTCCCATGAAGGGGCTACGAAGATAGTAAAGGAACTGACCTTACAATGATGACTTGAATTTAGTGAGACTTTTCATTAACTTACTAAAATTGGAATGCTTTTGAAGAGATAATGCAACAAGCTTGGACAATAATTGATCATTTGTATTTCAGGAGAAAATGAAGTTCCATCTGAAGATGCCCTAATACTACAACTGCACCTTGCAAAAGGGCACGAGAAATTCACTGAAATGCTAAAAAGCCAACAGCAGATTATTGCTGATTTGCAGCAAAAACTTGCTGAACAGCAGCATGTGTTGGTTAGCCAGCAACGGGAGATTCTTGAACAGCAAAGGAAAATGTATGAGCAAATGGATCTGATCAAAGTGCAGTATGGCATGCTTTTTGATACAGTGAAACAAATGTCATTTCAGAGTTTGCAAGAAGATATTCAAAATTATTTTGAAAGTCATCTTCATGGACTTCAGAACCAGGTCAGAAATCATCTCCAGAAGTCATA
The DNA here is from genome assembly GCA_013397115.1 of Edolisoma coerulescens. Lineage (NCBI taxonomy): Eukaryota > Metazoa > Chordata > Aves > Passeriformes > Campephagidae > Edolisoma > Edolisoma coerulescens. Next base: position 709,406 of record VWZW01006617.1, read on the forward strand.
CTCTGTGCATAAAGTAGAAGTGGATGCAAAAGTGATTAATGTTGGGGAGTCTTTGCTGGACTGTGGCCTTTGTGAAAGTGATGAATTTTGCGATTTCCAAAAGACACCTTCAAAATGTGAAAAATGCACATTGTGTCCTGCTGGTTTTTTCCAAATGGCGGAATGCTCTGCAAACTCTGATCGGATTTGCCAGGTGAAACATAATTCTGTATCTTTCAGTTATTGCTAATGAAGCATTGTGTTGCACATATTGGGATAACATTCTGGAAATAACTACTTGGAGAGCTAGAGAAATCCAGTTTGGAGCATGTGTTTTACTGAATGGGTCTGTGGCACTTCAAAGTCTGCCAAAAGGTTTTTTTGTGGGTTTCTCTTTAGCATTTAGTGTCCTAAATGAGGTACTAGTTTGTGCCCATTTGGTGGGACACTTTCCCAAACCTGACAGCTGGCAGGACTTAGATTCTTTTAATCACAGTAGGAAAAGACATCCTAAAACATTTAGACTAATGCATGCTAGATTTGTTTATTTGATCCTGTTACACTCTACAGGAGCTTCTAGACATATCTGAAAAGCACAGGAAAGCTTTATTAAGTATAAGTCAGACATTTATTTATAAGTTTGGAAACAAAAGTTGTCAGTTAAAACAAATGTAAGAACTAGTTCCTGCTTAAACATAACATACAAACACACAAATATAGAACATGGATAATTTTATTGTTAAATACATTTTATTATAAAATACATCTTATTATACAACACAAAACCAGCATGCAAGCAAAATAAGATGTTTCTTTGCTCACTTTCCGTCATTTAGAAATCCTAAGATACATGGGCAACTTGATAGTAAAAGCAGTGTCGTGTTTGCCAAGTGTTGCCCCCAATTCTTAGTTTAACATGAGCCCGACCAGCTGGACCAGATACTGAGAACCTGAATGTATCTGTCCAGTTCCCTCTCTGCTAGCCTCGGTTTTCTTCAATGTTAGCATTTAAATGCAAATGTAGGCTGTTTTTCTTTCCCTTCTGCCTGCTGTAGGGTGAAAGGAGGACTCGTTGACAGGGAATATTACTTTCTAATTTACTTTTCATGTGTGTTTTGGTTAGCAGCTTCCTCCCAGACTAAATGTCCTTAGAAGCCTTTCCTAACACCGTCTCGATTGTTGCAACATCCTTAAGATCAATTGATTGATGCATCACTCTTGGGGATGTGCATCATAACAAGTGTTACTTGTGCAACCCCTCCATGCAGTTCATCTGCACACTGCTTGCTTTCTGTGGGCACCACACAGTGTTTTTGGATACCTGGTTAAAACAGGTAACAAATCCAAATCAAAATTGTCGTGCTCTAACATGCCTGTGGGATCAACCCCTTCTCCATCCCTACATACACCTATTACGGACAGATGGATGTCACAGAGCCTGAAATGCCTGTTTCAAATTTAAGTTGTCATGTTTAAGTGTTTCAACATGATTCTTGTGATTTACAGGACAGAGATGAGTGCACTGAATCTCCAAGCATTTGTGGTGAGAGGATAAAATGCCTCAATACTCCGGGTGAGTTATATTCTCTGATAATCAAAGAATGAGGATAATTAGATCTTCAGGATAAGGCCAAAGAAATAGATAAAGACTCAGGTTTGTATGTTGGTGAGCAGTGACATGCACAGCTTGCTGGGATCAAAGGGGTTGAAAAACATTCATCTGTAAGTTGATAGTTTCTTTGGACATTGGGCTATTTAGGACATTAATATCCTCTAGAAGCATTGCATGGTCCCTCTTGCCTTATTTTCCTGGGGATTTATATGCTTTGTTTTTAATTTTCTCTTATGACCTGACTTTCTTCTTGTTCACGCTGGTGCAAGTAGGGGCAAAATCAAAGTTATTATTCCTAATGGAGAAAAATAGTTGTCATTTTCCTTCTGGTGCATTGGGGTAGATACCTGATTTGATCTAATGAACGCTCTTATAAGACCTCCCTCCATGAATCTTAGTCTCCTTTAACAACAATATTGTCAAATGCTGAGGAAAGATCAACAGTTTCCATCATTTGAAGACACTTGGGGGAATTTTTCAGACATTTAAGAACAGATCTGTCTGGTGTTTTACACTGCAGACTTCATTACTTCGTTACATTCTCATGGCAGTCAGACACAAAGGAGCAAAATTAATAGACATACTGAGAGAACTGTATGCAGGTACTAGGTTTCTTTCTATTGATCTAATTTTTGGTCATCCAAAAAACCTTGAAAGGAACTCTCTGATCAAACAGAGCATTTCACTACTTGTGACCAGTACCTGAGGTCTCGCAGTCAAATAACCCCGGAAGAGCTTCATTGGATTCTATGTTTTTCCTCCTCTAGGCTTCTCTTGTAAGAAGAGGGTGGCCTCTCTGAGGAGCAAGGGCTGTTTTCAGCTGATTATGAGTGATTTTGTGCCTTTCCTACCCAGTCACTGGTGGAGAAAAAAGTGGGACCATAGGAATGGGTTAAAAGAGGGCATGGGTTTTCTTATATTGTCCTTACTTCCTCTGGACAGGAATTGTGTTGGTTTGGATGGTGTTGCTACAAACACCACAGGAAAATGGAAATGACTAGAGGAAGAGAGCACTTAGTGTCGCGTTACGTGGTAAATGCTGAGCATGAGGTACTGTCAGTCTTACGAAAGAAGAGGGAAGACACTTTTAGAGAGTCTTAGAGGTGGGCAGTTGGAAGCAAGACAGTTTAGAGCACAAAATTTGAGTTAGAGCATTGGAAAGGTGTAAGGCTTTGTCTCCTTTACTGAGACATTGGATTTGCTGGAGTTGGTGTTTTGTTGGATGGAAGCCCCCAAGGCCTCAGCCCTAGGAAAGGAGAGCCACCAATGTGGGAGTCATTTGGTGTTCCTCTAGTCTGTGGCTTGGAAGAGGAAAGGCTGTAATGAATTGATTCAGTGGGTTCCGTGGAGGGGAACCAGACTAAAAAACGGTCTGTACAGCTGCTGGAGGAACGTAAGTGAAGGCAAAATACTGCCAAGGAACAGATGGGTAGTGATGGTGTGTCAGACCACAGAAAGGCAGTAGCAATGTGTTTGGAAGGAAAGGAATCTTCCCTTTCTTCCTCTGCTCCCAGTTTTAATGGTGGTGTGTAGATATGTGAAAGCAAGTTATTACCCATCACTGTTGCCTTTTTCTCTGGCCCTAAAAATATGAGTCAGACACAATTAGGGTGATAAAAGGGTACCTTTATATGAGGATCCTCAGGTGCACAAAATCGTCAGGTAGAGAAAGCCGAAGATGCACACCATGCGGGACATGTGTACAATTTTATAGGTTCTGCAAATTAGCATATCTGACAAGAACCCCCCAATTAGGAGCTCGCCTGGTGAAGTAATTCCCCCAGTTCTAGTACTTTCTAGACTCTCCCCCCTCAGGATGAGTTCCAGGCCCAGTTTACAAAAGCATGTCTTAGAAGGCTGGTTTCAGCCTTGGCTTCTAAGGAGAACCAAGATAGCATAAGGATCCTGGAATTTGTTTTGTCTTTCTGCCTAGGAAAATGTTGAAACTAAGCTACAATATGAAGCTACAAAGCTACAAGTATATTTGTAAAGGATACAGAGAATATATAAAAGAAAAAGGGTAAAAAAACCCGAAACAGCATCATTACCTGGACAGGAATCGATGTCCTGTCAATGTTGTTCCCATCTGTCGTGGAAAAGAGTTTCCTTTTATTTTTTGTTAGAGACAACTGCTACTTTCAGCCTATCTGTTCATGGTAGCTCATTATCTTATACAAGTACGATTAACGTGTCAAAAGAAAGGCTGAAACTGAATGTCTGTTTTGGGTAATGAAGGGAAGAAGGGGATGTGATGTGACTTACGAGTTCCAGATGTTGAATGTGGTTTCTTAAGCTGCACGCAAAGGTTGCTGCATCTGTAGCAACTCATGTTCAATGCACAATGTGAGGGGAGACAGAGCAAATAACAGTAAAGAATCATGTAACCAGGAGCCTCTCTTTCTTCACCCTTCCACTTTCCTCTGCATCATACCTTCTTCCCCTGCTGCTTTTTCTCGCTTTTATGTGGGATGAGAGTTGTTAGGTTATTTGATTGAAGGCTAGTTCAATAACAGCTAGGAGTATGTAATCAGTGAAAATAGAGTTTGGTGCATCGTTTCCTTCTGAGATAACTGGGGAGAGTGGTCAGATTGTTTATCCAACAAATAAAATCAACCAAAGGCACTCTCCCTGGAATGGCATGCAAAATAAAGAGGACCTACTATAGAACTTACTGTGGGATGCAGGGGGAAGAGGAATGAAAACCTAGACAGATAGCCCTGATTTGTAGTAAACCATATTGATATGTGATGATCCAAATTTGACATTGAGTGTTTAAAAAGAGAAGGATTCCCATACTTAATCTGCCCAAATGTAACCTTTGCATCAGGCAGTTATGCGTAGTAGCAGCAGAAAAATCCATGCATGGCTTACTCTAATTGCCTTGCAATTACCTGGCCTCTATGAGTGTCAAGGGCTGGGGACTGTCCTGCAGAAAGACTGAATTTCACAAATCCAGGTTGAGTACAGCTGGACTACTCACTGTGAAACCAGGTGCAGCAATGCTCAGAGCAAAGAGCCAGGAAGAAGTGGCAGAAGTTGTAAAATGGTAAAGAGCAGTAGGAAGCAGTCCCAGCATGCTGCTGTGCTGGTTTCCTGATGTTTGGCTGTCATTTGCTGCTTGACCTCTTCTGGGCAAAGGGTAGGGGTGCTGCTCTTGCAACTGTGGCCACAGCAAAAAGCATCCTGTGTGCTGCTTTGAAGTCACCTATTTGAAGTACACATAGGGGGAACACCTGCTGCAGATCTAACCAATAAAAGGCTAGACAGCAAATTAGCGCATGTAGCCATCACAAGTATTTGTGAAACATGGTATTTGTAAATACTCAAATATTCACTAAAACATTTTGAAGAAATGAATAGCATAAAAAGTGTTCCTAGGCACTACTGAAAATCTTCTCTGCCATGTGAACCAGCTGTGTGTGTGTACTTAGTTCATCCAGTATTTCTCAGTGATGGTGGAGCTACTGATAGGAGAAGTAGAAGTGGTTAATAAGTGTCATGTGAGCAAATACATCATGGTTAAAACTGGTTTCAAAGGGAAAGATTGTCTGGGTCTTTTTTCTGTGCTCCCTCTAGAATGTGTTTAGTTGAAAAAATGTAATCTTATTTGTTTGGCTTTTGTTGCTCATAAAAAACTGAGACACTTTCAGAGGAAAACAAAGTGTTAAGTTTCTTTTGACTTTTTTGCAGATGGAAAAAATCTTACTGTTCTGCAGTGAACTCTTTTGATAAAATGGTACCTGGTCTTAGAAAGAATGTTCTCACATCATAAATTGTACAGTCCTACATATCGGTGTTAGTGGAGAATCATCACTTAAGTGAATGAAATGTAAATAGACAAAGTGATATGAGGGTGGATATATGAAGCCTGTATAAATTAACACAGTGTCTGGTGTTCTCTGCTGAATAATGTAGTATCAGAAGTGAATTCTAGCCAACATTCTGACCTCCCCTGTGGGCCAGGTGCGTGTGTACTGCTCTGTCTTGCAGTTTGCAGCAAGTATGGTGAGCCTTTCTGTCTACATCAGCAGTTGGCATAGCCAGCCCCAGCCTGGGCTAGCAGTAGAGATATACAGCTTGTTGGGATCCACGCAAATGCTTGTAGTCCCTGTCTTAGAGCAAATCCCAGCCCAGGTACAGGAAGTTTCCATCTAAAGAATAATGCAAATGTATGATTTAGGATCTAGATACTAAAGGATATATAAGAAGATCTATTAGAAAGGTGATTATTGAGTTTTGATCATGATGGCAAAAAAGCATAAATGCATTGGTGATTTAAGTTTTGAGGCACAAACTGCAGGTGGTTATTCTTTAGGATGCCTGAGATCTTGTGTGTTGATTTAGATCCTGAAATCTCCATGCACAAAGGTTTTGGGTTCTGGTTGCTCCAGGTGGAAGCACTGGCAGCTGGCGATGCTCTTGGAAAATTGCCATAGAAAATTACAGGCTGTTTTTAAAGCCTGTTTTTTTGGTGTGCATTCTTTGATCCACTGAGGTCACGGTGTGCCATTTAACAGCACAAAATTGCTTTATGTCAAACAAAGTAATTTCAAACGGCACATGTCTGTTCTCCTCACTGTTTGCAGCAGTGTTTTACTTCAGCTTGGTCACAGCCACTGGTGTCCTGTGTCTTAGGACCATGGTTTTCCACTTTTTAAATGCATGGGCTACTGCATAATGATTTTAAGCATGCTGTTTACAGTTTTGGTTTTCCTATTTGTCTCTTGCAGGTTTTTTAAAAACTATGTACAGAGTGAATTCCAGGGGTCCTTGTCCCTTGGGCTGCAAAGCGCTGCTTCAGCAATCACAGCGACAGCTGGGCTACCCCGTAGCACGGCTGGGCAGGCAGCTCACCTGTGTAGGGGAACTCTCCATTAGTTGAAGGGAGCTGCTCAGTGCACCAGTCACCATGCCTTTTACCTCAGAGAAGGAGGAGAGTCTCTTTGGAGCAATAGCATTGTATCTGATACGTTACAGGTTTTGGTTAGAATTGCCCCTGTATAGCTTCTTTTTCACTCCAAACCATTGTGCTTGTCTTGGACAAGGTGAGTTATGCCTAATATTTCCTCTGTAAACTATCAAGGTTCCTTAAATAGCACAAAGTGATCTAACATCATAACTGTCTTCTGTTTTCTCCCTTATGATTAGATACATTGTCAAAGATACTTGCTATGTGGAGCTGTAGAGTTCTTATCTTTAGTATTTTAAAGGTATGACAATAAAAATTGTCCATTTCCTGTGAACAGGTGGTTTCCGATGCCTTGGAATTGCTGAGAAAGATGCAGCTTTGGGAATGTGTGGAGAGGAGTATTTCTTTAATAAGGAAATGCAGGAATGCCAAGCGTGTTTAAAGTGTGAAGACGGAATGGTGGCCGTGCCTTGTTCCACTGTCAGTGACACAGTTTGTTCAGCAGCCAGTGCAAACAAGCTCTCAGAGTCTTGGGCTGCAAACATCGTTCTACCCTCTGTCAAGTCTGGCATCTCTCAGGTCTACTCTGGCTTGAACTTGAAGATAAAGGGAAAACTTCCCTGTGATATCCTGTCCACTGAAGAGAGCAGCCTGGTATTCAGGCAACATGGTCTGTTGTGGACTGACCTAAATTTTGCAGTAAAGCACAACTGCAGGAACTTTTTGCAACTTTCCTTAAAGCTTAATGGCAGCGAGGAAGACTATGAACTGAGTGGTGTTCGGATTGAGCAGCCAGAAGGAAAGTATTTCCAGAGCACTACTTTAAGCAGTGCTGCTGAAGTGGAGCCCAGCCAAACTCTTTCTGTATATTTGAGGAGCCCTAATCAATTCTGCAATCAAAGCAAAGACTTAAATATTTATGATCTTAATACCCCACTCAGTTTGTTTTGGTTGTCCCACGACACAGGTGCTGTGGCACTCAGTGCACAGATGTCAACAGCAATGCATTACCAAACCAACTATCGACCTACCTTTAAAATAATTTCTGTTTCTGACCCTTATATGCTAAGTTTATCTCATGATGGCAGAGCTATAAAGTTCACTGAAACTGGTGTTGTCAAATTTGTGTTTCATCAAGCATTGTATTCCATGGGTCATACGTGTGTCCGGGAGGGCTTCTCCTTAATTTCTTATATCAATAGGAATGGTACCAACAGAGAATTAATGAATGTATTTAAATCTGGGGTAAATTACAGAGACACATCAATATCTGCTTCTGGGGCCACGAAGGTTGGTGCTGGAGATCTGGTTAGCTTTGAGATACTTTCTCCTGCACAGTGCAATGTTCGATATTTTGGAGATACTTCTGGAATTAGCATGTTTAGCCTCATCTGGATCCCTTCAGCGGTTTCTAGTGCCATATCAGCCACAGTTTCTGTTACAGGTCTGCCTACTGGAGCTGTGAGAAACAAACTACTGGATTTCACCCAGATCTCATCCGATGAGAAACAGATACAGCTGGTTTCTTCTGGACAGCTTGCTCAGAAGTATTTTATTTTTACTGAAAAGGGAGTTGCCAGCCTTGCATTTAACTTAAAGCTAATCCATTCATGCAATGTGCTCAAAGTGACTCTCAATCAGTTGACCATGGATCACATGCAACCCACAGCAGTTGCTCAGCAGATTGGAGGTCAGATGCCAGAGGGAAGCACATGGACCAGTGTGTCCCTCCGTGCATCTTTTGAAGTATATAATGGAACATTGATATCAGTTTCTCTTGACTGTGTGCGTGGAAGGATCAATCAGATCACTCATGAACATGGAACCAGTATATCAATTTTATGGATTTCATCTTGATTTCTGCGCAGTGAAGTTAGCATGGAATTGGGGTTTAAATTGTATTTGGATTCTACTCTGATTCTATACATATTTGACACTATTCTGTGTTGACTTGAGCAGGTCATCCCACAAAATGCTCTCAATTTTAGGAATATTTAAATATAATCTTAACTGAATGATCACTAATTAAAGAAAACAAGAGCTTTCAGTGTTCCAGGATTTTAATTCCGTTACCATCTTCAGGCAGGGGAACATTGAATTCAGATCAAACTCCCTTATTTTTAATAAACCAGTCTCTTAAAATTGATTATTTCTGGACCACAAAAATTGCAGCAGAGGGTAAATAGCATTTAGTACTGTAACTGAAAGCAGCATAGCCAAATAATTGAAACCTGCTTTCATTTTTTTCATGCAACAGGCTAATAAAAAGACTAAATGTACTTCGGGGCTAATTTTTCTACATCTTACAAGATGTTGTGCTTTCCATAAATGGAGAGAACATGCCTCAAATAGGTGATAACATGGCAACACTGGAGTATATATTCTTAATACTGTGGAAAGGGACTGGGAAAAAAATAGGACATTGTTTTTACAACAAAAACAGTGGAACTAATGACTGCTCTAATTTAATTTGGAAATAATCTGCATTTAAGTAATTTGGGAAGGCTTTTCTCTGTTTTTAGTTTTGCCAGTGAAAAGCTGCAGAATGAGAAGGAAGTAAGTCTATTCTAAGAAGAAAGAGTATATAGGCAAAAAGAAACAAGTACTAAAAGAATGTCTTGAAAATTAGACTTCTGAAAATTAAGCAAATTTTTATTCCATTTCTTTTAAACAGCAAAATATTTTTCTGATCAAAAAAGCCCATTATTCACAAGTCTATTTATTTTGCTGAACAGGTACTTCCATTAAAAAGGCTTTTTTTTTGTCAAATCACTCAGTTAATTCAAGGAAATGGTGTCTTCATTGACACTAATTTTTATCTTCTTCCAGCTCTTCCATCAAACTATTCTTTCTTTTTCTGAACTATGTAGACAGTTTTCTCCCATTTTCTCCTTTCTCCTCTACAAATGCTTCTTCACTCTCCTTTATAATTTCTTTTGTTAGGAGAAAGTGAAGTGCCTGTCACATCTCTTTCCAGCTTTCTTTCAGCATTCCTACAAAAGGATAGATGTTTGTGTCACATGTGTAACTATAGCAGAGGGACATTAACAATGCACTTACAGGCTGCCTTAAATTAACCCTACTGAAAAGAAATACTATGCATGATATAACTTTAAGGTGTCTGCTTGAGTATGTTTATCTAAAATATATGTACATTGCTGTGTTTTAATCTGTTTCGGAGTTTGTTACACTGTTTTTTCTGTATAATGGCCTCCTGTAATTTTCTGTAATAGAATGAACCCAAGTGCAAGACTTCTATCTGGTCGTTGTTTTAACTTGTGACATTATAACTGTGTCCTTAACACCTGAAGTTACCTTTCCATCATCTTTTTTTTCTTCGAGAATATGCTCAAGGATTCAGGCTTTCGACAAACTGCTCTCCTGCTCCAAATAGAGAACAGTAATTTTTCTTTCAGCTTGCTTTCAGCTGCAAAGTCTAAGCAGTCTGTCACAGGACACCTCACTGGGCACTGTGTTGCAGCCAGCATAAGTACCCAAACCAGTAATCCTGGTGTCCCCAGAGTCTGTCAGGGACAGAGATCTTAGTGCCTGTGTGTAACCAGGGTCTCATTCGTTCTCTCAAGGGCATAAGGAAGGATGAATTAAAACTTATTGAAAGTGTTCAACATTTGCACAGTAGTGTTATCATTACAGAGCACATATTGTAGTGGTAGAGAAGGACTTCTGGAATGAAAAGCGCGTGTATCTGTTGTGTACAGAAGAGCTGCGTTACCTGGGAGCAGAGCAGTTTTTCTGGGTACTTCACTCTTGGAGTCTACTGAGACTGAACAAAGATGAAATGGCACAGGAGTTCTTCTGACATACCCATTCTGCTTTCTGTAGAAGGGTCCATATGACATAGATGAAGCTCTGCAGAGAGCTGGGTATTTCTACGTTAAGAGTTGAGGGAGAGACAATGTTAGAGAAAGCTAGAAATTATAGGCTTATGTTTTTGTTTTAGAAGAAGTTAAGGAAGTCACCTTCTCACAAACAGAACCCCTTATTCTTTGCTGGTTTGTGTTGTGCAGTTCTGTTGAAGGCTGTCACTCCCCAGAATGACAGCTTAAGACTCATTCTAGATTTAAACCTCTGTAGCAGAGATCAGAATCTGGTGTTAGAAATAATCTGGTACATCTTTAGCGAAGTGCAGATGTTACTTGAATATAAGAAACATTTGCCTATATATGGCATATAGCAAATCTAATGGCATGATTTGTATGAGTATGCTTCATGTTAGTGAGATTGTGAGATCAGTGGAGTTAAACAGGGAAGAGAATGATGCTCCAATCCTGTATTATGCATGTTGGTGGTACTTGCATTTAACTGCACCATTATTAAAGGATACAGAAGCTACAAGGAAGTACAAATGAACATTATAGCTGAGAGAAGTTCCAGAGTATATATTCTTCTATGTAGTAAATCGTTTTGGAGGAGTCTGTGGGGAGTGCCCAGAATTTTCCTTAAATTCAGAGTAAATTTTTAGGTGCACAGTGGCAGAAACACAGTAGTTTGCATCCATCTGGTAGTGATAATGCATCTAATAATGTTTTACTCATGTCATCTGTGCTAAGGCACTCAGAGGGTGAAAAAAGAGTCTTATCCAATATGTATTATTAATTGCAATTTACAGTAAGATTAGCCTTATTTCAAGCAGGAAAAGGCTGATCATTTAGCCTCTTTTGAATCTCTCCCTTTCAAAAAAAGAAAAGCCTGCATTTATAGTTCAGGGCACTGACTGACCTTGGTTATAGCAACAGGAATTTGGAGTGAGTATGTTGGAATCACTATGGATTTATGATAGCCTAATTAATGGCATAGTATATAGCCTTCGCATCTATGAAAATGATATATATTGCCTCATACCACGCAACATTAAGTGTAGCACTATGATCCTGAATAAGATAAAGTTCAAGAGGAATTGATGCACAATGAATGCTAATTTTATGGCACTTATCCCGTTTGTTGTAATAAATTGCATGTTTTTTTGACAGGTATCTTATTAATTGTATTTACAAAATTTGAACTTTTAAATTAATTTTTTTCCATATGGTTTCTTTCTATTAATAGTACAGTGTAATACTGTGAAGTACGGAATTAATTTAAAAACTTTTATTTTGCATCTTTTGATACCACATTCATGAATATGGTTAAAATAGCTGGAGACAGGCTCTTCAATCTTTTCTGCCAGAGAGTGTTTCCAAAGGAAGGATTCACAAAGTAACAGAGTGAGTATGAGGCTGGTAGAATCTACCTGTACAGAACGAGTTTCAGTTAATACATCCAGGAAAGCAGGTGGTTATTTCACTCTGTTATGAAGATAATGGGCAAGTTGTTGGTATGGAAAACTTGACCATTACAGAAGGAAAATAATTTAGGTTATATAGTGCTGCTCATACAAAAGGAAAAAAGGTTTGACTTACAAAACCTGCATTGATTTGTATGGGGAAACATTTTGCAAGTTTAAGGCTTTTACCTGAATATATTTATTATGTATGCAAATTTTTTATGCTTTCTGTGAAGTCAAAACTGGGCAGAATATGTGAAGTCTGTTTTATAATATTATGGATGTTCCTCTGTTCTGTGGTCTCTGCAGATTGCATTACACTGTGAAAACTATACTTTTTTCTAGTGGTGCTTTTTATGAAATTTTCTACTTTGAAATATTACCTTGTTTTAAAAATACTGTTTAGACACTTGCCTCTGTTAATATTATATTGTAATATGTTTTAAGAGAACTTTACTAAGATAAATAAAATGATAAAACTTCACTGGTATTCTTGTTCTATTCTGAAGAAGACTAATGGTGGCTCTTGTGTTTTTTACCACTGACTCTTCTGGGGTCAGTATTTCACAGATATATATTTTACAGTTATCTGAGCTGGTCACCTGTGCCTGCTGAAGTGGCACTAAACAGGAACAGTAGTAGTGGACATTTCTAGAGATATCTAATCTGCCTGCCTTCTGTTCCCGTGGTTGTAGCCGCAGATCTGAGAAGATGAAAATTGTCATAGGAGCAGTACATTTTATCCTGGTCATGGCTATTGCCCCAGTAATACAGAGAAAAAAGAAATTTGTCCTGCCTTGGTGCTTCATAGGCTCTCTGTTGTATGTGAAAGCTTTTATGGTGTTGTGGGGGGTCCAGATCAGACTGTTGCAGCAGCACAGCTATGCTCCTGTCAGGATCTGGCCAAGTTAAAACTCGTGTGTTCTCAGTAGGAACTTTACAAGTATTTTAAATTGTACATCTGTTTCTTCTTTTTGGAGATGTGATTGTTTATTGGATGTGGATGAAAGAGTGGTGCTGTCAAAAAGGGATTACAGACATCATTAACATGCCTTAAATTACCTAAGGATAAAATTCAGAGGAAGGAGAAAAGAAGTATTTGTGAAATACTGTTGAAAATAGGACCATCCTCCTCCAGGCCAGATCAAAACTGTCCTTTCTCTTCTGGCCTTCAGCAGCTGACACTGTTTATGCCCTTTCCCTAGCAGCCCAAACCATCCTGATGTTTCTCTGCTCCCCATGATGGCTCTCTCAGAGTCACCTGATGTTTCTCTTCAGGGCTCTGACGTTCCCTTGTACAACACCCACCCGTACAGGTCTAGAAGCACACTGTGCCACTAAGCCTGGTGCCCCTTCCTCTGCTTGGAGGGTTTGCCTTACAGTACAGCTCCAAAGATATTAACTGTGTTAGTGGCAGTGCCTGTGCTGCTTTTGCTGTGCTGCCTGACAGAAATAAGTAGTGAGTGGGCCTCAAAAGAGCTGAGTTGCCCATCTGCTGGACATCAGCATCTCTCTGTCTGTACCTGTCTCTCACTGTCTGGTTCTGTTTGTGTAAAAGCCAAATGACTGTAAAAGAGGGATCCAAGAAACTCATTTGCATTAAATAATTGAATTGCTATTGCTAAAACAGAGTTTCTTGGCCAGCTGCAGTTTGCACAGCTTTCTTCAGCCCTTCCTTGGAGCTCTGCAGGCACATTGTGACCTGCAGGATTGCATCTTTTTTTCACAGGCTCTTCAAAGGCAAGCAAGCTGCTCTCCAGACACTGTAGTGCAATCCAGTTAAATGGCATTTCTTGAAAATAGCCTTAAAAGGCTGGATGTAATTTCCTCACTAGTTAGGGTGTTAATGCCTGGCTTCAGCAGAACCTTGAAGCAAAAGCCTGTCATGTTTTTATATGTACATACCTACATATATACATGTATATATTTATATGAGCTCCTTGATCTTGGTTAAATAGCTTTTTCTCTAAAAGCAGAACAGTGGAAAAAGGATTTTTAAAAGTTCCTGCATCTTCTCATAAAATCAATGTCTTCAACTTTCCCCTTTGCCATTTTTTCACCGGAAGCATAGAGGAAAGAAAGGGAAATAAAAAAGTAAAGATAAGGGGAATGGAAAGAGAAGGGAAGAAATGTGGAAGAAGGAAAAAGTAAACTCCAGTGTTAGGTAATTTCATGTATAGGAATTTAAACTAGTTTTCATCAGAACTTTCAGAAAGAAATTCTTGGGCTTTCAATCAGTTGTATTTAAACATTTGTTCAGCTGAAAGTTCAATCACATTTGGCTTCATTTCTGTCTCTTCATTAAACCACTTCCCACACACTAACTTTTGTAAACTAAAGTAATATTAGAGTATCCTGAATAAGCTAAAGTATTTTGCTCAGCTGGAACTTTAACTTGGGTAATTTGGTTAATTAAATGCCAGCTTATATTGGGAATTCTCTGGATGTATTTGTGGGTTTTGGCATGCAAACCTTAGTTTTCATCATTACCTCTTAACTATGTTTATATTGGGAACTGCTTCTCATTAGATAAATGAGCCTTCTATGAGCTCCACGTTATCATCACTTGACTGCTAATGGTACCTTTAATTCTCCTTTGGGTATTTTTCTATTATATTGCAGTCAATAATCTAGACATGTACTAAGCGTCTTCAGGAGCTCTGTGCATGTGGAATGTTGACAGAGTGTTCTGGTCACAGTTGGTTTTTCCTGACTTGCTTCATTGTTTTAAATCACCAGTTGTATTCAGTTCAGAAGTCCATGTGATAGATCTGGGCTTTCAAAGCAAGTTTGGCCTGGTGAGTGATTTAGACTGGTAATCACATCTGAGTTGCATGATTGCAGCCTTCTCAAGCAGAGTATAAAAAAACTTCTGAGAATACTCACAGATTAAATGCAGGTGTCTTGAGTAAAGAGCTGGAGGTGCTTTACATCAAACTCAAATAAAAGCCTCATACTCTACTCAGGAGGTCAAGAAAGTAAAAAGATTTAGTATATACTGTAAATTACAGTGTTTGTTGAAGGAGAAGTACATTTGTTGGTTTTATTAGGAGAAGAGAATGAAAACGTGTGCTTTATACCAAGTAGATAAGACAAATTGCTTAAGATGCCCTTATGCCTGAAAATGCTCTATATTTCATTTCTTCTTGAACATGTACCTAAATTTGTTTAAACCTTTGCTTCTAACTACTGCCATATCAGTAACTTAATATGGGCTTGATTCATGCTAAAACCTTTGAGGATAGTTTTCCCCTGTGTGCCAGACAAACATAATACATTTCAAACACCACCGATCCTTGAAAAATAGTGTCCAATGCTACAAGTCTCCCGAGAGATGCAAGCTCTGTGATTCTGTCTGAGGCAGCAGTTTTTATCCTCAGCTGCTTCTGCCGCCCGAAGCCCTTGTCCCAGGGTGGTCAAGCTTTCCTCCACCTTTTGGCCTTGTTAGAGGTGTGCAGTGACAGCTCTATTGGGTGGGAAGCTGCAAATACTTGGCTTTGACCTGCCATAAATGTTTTTTTTCCCTCTGATTTTATCCATTCTGCCTTTCATCCTCCTTTCACGGTTAGCCGTAAGGTGAAAATCCGCTGTTCCCACATCTCCACCCTTGACGTGCACCTGTACTTCTGCTCTCTCAGGTTTTGGTGTGTGACAGGGGTTTCAGTTCTTCGTTTGTTGTCGGCAAGCTTCCCTCTCATACTTATCTGTGAAGCACCTCATAAACACCACATACCTCTGAAAGCATATTACATAACCAGAGGTGATTTGTCCTGTTTGGACCTACACAGCCTTAGGAGACAGGGAGGTGGCATTTTCATATCTAGACATGACCTGTTTCCATGACAGTGCTCTTGCAGCATTTCACACCTTTTGGTATCACCCCTTGCTCTTGAAGTATTGATGTCCTTGAAAACTTCTTTCAGGTTGTGTGTTTGCACATGCACTTGAGAATTTACTTATATCCTGGGAGGAGAGGGAATCTCTGTCTTACCTTTTCGATTGCTCCCAAAGCCAACTATGTGGAAAAGATCTGCTTTCATCCAGTCTTCCTGGCACTGGGTTTCCAGAGGCCAGAACACAAAGTGTGTTTCCTACCCTGCATATAAGATAATAAATACCTACAGTATTATTGGTGTGCTACTGATAAAATATATTTCAGAACTGATAATCTCAGAATTTGACCAGTTCTGCAGGCGTATTTAAATTACAATGCAGGTATCAAAGTCTTTGAAGATTTGTTTCTGTCCAGGTTGGGTACAACATTCTTTGATAAGAAACAGGTTGGAGAGCACATGGAAATACTGATGAAACAGGCCAGGCTGGCTCTGGGAGAGGGACCCGTGCTGAAGCTCAGGAGTTGACCTGACTGAGGGTCCTGCTGCAGCCTGGTCCTCGCAGAAGCAGGAGTTTGTGGGACCTGACCAGTCCCCAGGACATGCCAAGCTTTAGGTGTGGCTGGGGTGTGTTGAGGCTATTTTGCTGTTGTAGCAGTTTTGTTGCTCATTGCTGTACTCCTGTGGGTAAATAATGCTTTCCTTGGAAGGTTGCCTGTATTCAGTATGTAACAGCAACTTAAGGGAAATTTGTTCCAGAAGCCCAAACTAGTTTGAATATCTGAACAAAATGCCTAGAAATTGCAGATGCTGTAGAATGGAGATCTTCACAAAATGGGCTGAGTTTTCACAAATCAGTCACTTGATAATAGAGACTAAGGCTGGAACTGTAACAGATACCCTTAATTTTTGTACTTTTAAAACATGCTGAACCCAATGCGAGCATCCAGGCTAAGGTCTGTATTAGGGATTGGGATATTCTTATGGATAGTTCTTGGCTGATAAATAAAAACTATTTCTGACATAACTCAAAGGAAACTTCATTCTTTCTGTGCTGTAGTTCACCTCATGTGTATCCATATCACAGTGCCTCCCAGGAAACCAGCAGATACAAATTTACTGGACTTGATGCTGATGGTGAAGTGTTGAGGGCTCCTGGTCACATGCGTCTGGATTTATGGACTGAAATGTGAAATTTCTTCTGCAATCATTCGTTCCAGCTATCTGAAAGATCTGCATGGATCTGCTCTCTTCTAATAAATAACCACTTTGAAGCAGGGATTTGAATTACACTATTTTTGGTAAATTGAAAATCCTTACTTCAGCAGTGCTACAGTAACTGACAAGGTACATCACTGAGGTCTGGATCCTTGCTTCAAGGAACAGATACTCAGTCTGTATTCCAGCTCTCAGTCCAACCTTTAAGACTAGGATACCCTAACCCATCACAAAGTAGCACTGTAGCCCCGTTAACAGCAGTGTCTTTGGAGCTGAGCACTGGCAGTGGCTGTCGCTACACCAGGAGGATGCTCCAGACCCATCCCCACCCCAAAACACCTGGTGTCCCCATTCAAAAGCAGAAACTCACACACCCAACACTGACATTTCCTCTGCTACAGCAGCCCCAGCCCATGTCCAGGAGCATCCCTCCAAACTTCACATCCTTGCAAATAAGCCAGGCCCTGGCTGCAGCATGTGACACAACATGTGAACCCCACAGGTAGTGGGGTTCCCTATAAGCAGGAAAGGCTGTGGATAGGGGCTGCAGGAGCCTATTGAGGAGCAGAGCCAAGAAAGAATTTTTCTGGTTTCAGGGCCGCTAAATGCTGATTGTGTTCACATTGCCCTAGAGGTGTTTCTGTGCCCTTCAAGGCTGCCACTAGAGGTTTGGGGTTTTTTGTTCCAGTGAAAAACGGAACAGGGCAGGGTCTTATTTATCACTGCCTCGGCTGAGCAGTCATAAAAGTGGCAATAACAGTTAGTTGATAAGAGCAGGGAAAAGGCAGGTCTCCAGCCTGGGGGGAGGTTTGACAAATGGCTGCTCACTAGATTGGAGGTGTTGCTGGCTTGGAGACAGATGGGCTCATCAGTTGTATGCAGGTAATGCTACAGGTAAATGAGAGAAATTACTGTAGGCGTAGTTGAGGTCATTACAGCAACGTCTTTATCTGCTGTTGGCATCTTTTGCCTTCATGGCTAGCTCATTTTTCTTTAAAAGAGACCTGAGAGTGAGGGATGAGTGAGCTCTCTAGGCACAAATAAAAGGATGTCTTTTGATTTTTGTGCCATGCATTAAACAGTTGTGTTTGTGACAAATGTTTGCCCCAAACTGTTTTGTTGCAAGTTACATGGGCTCCTGATTTGCAATCAGTTAATGACAGATTTAGTCCTTACTTTTACAAATTTTTGTCTTTTCTATTTCTTTAAGTGTATCACAATATGTATCAGCTGGTATTAACTGTAACCATTTGTTAAAATTTCTGTACAGACTTAGATGAGTACTAATAGAGTGTTAAAGCCCCATACAGTCCTTTTCAAAAGGAGACAAACACACAGGCTGCAGCTTGCCTTGTACAATGCTTTTAGCAGTACAGATTTGTTATGTGTCTCCTCTCATATTTCTGAATGAGCAAATAATTGTAAAAATAAATGTAATGTTTCAGGTAGGTTTTTGGGGGGCTTGAGTCTATTTCTTAATGTGAACATCCATGCTGACATGCCTTGAGTGCCCTGAGGTCAACATTGAAGTCTTCAAAGACTGAATTAATCTGACAAAAGAAAATACTCAGAGCAGAGGCTGTAAGAATGAAAACAGAGAAGGTCACAGTCACTCCCTTCCCTCATTGTCTGTGGATTCCAGCTAAACCCAAAACTTTATTTGATACAACAGGATTTGTTGGTTACTTTATTAGAAAGAAAAAGATTGTGTGGGGGAAGAAATCTGGGAATTCCTACATCAAAGACCTTGGAAATGTTTTTAGACTTAAGCTTTAATGGTAGAAATATTTAAGAGTGTTTCTAAAGGCAAATTGGATGGGATTCTGTACTCTTGGCACTTACTGTCTCGGTTTGAAAGACAGGTGTCTGCTAAGGAAGGCAGGAGCCTCCCTTGGAATGGAGAATGAAACCCCCTTTCCCTCCAAATTATTATAATTTTGGAATTAAGGGCTTTCAGGCAAAGATATGAGGAATAGGAATAACAGTTCTTTACTAATATATATATATATATATATATATACAACAAGGCAACCAACAACAATAACTGTGGCAGTAACAACAGAACAGAACCAGTAACCCAGTGCCAGCCTCTCTCGGCCGCAGGCACCTTCCCCTTCCGCGCAGTGACGGTCACAGCAGGCAGGGGTGNTCTCCCCCCAAACGCCGAGAGAACACCGCACCAGGGCCCGCACCGCACCCCAAGTAAAAAGAGGCAGCTCGCAGACCCTCCCTCCTTGTGGCCAGGTCCTTTCGTCTCTCTTAAGTACTCAGTAATTTGTCTCCTAGCTGCCAATGTGGGAAAATTCTTTAAGAGAAAAGGAAAACAAAAGGGTAACTCCTAAAACCCAAACACTTACTTATTTTGATTTTCTTTTTGCAACTTGTTCATATTTTAAATTTGAGAAAAAATTGAGAAAAATATTTCTCATTAGCAGATGAAGAAGTTCCTTTAAAAAAAGCAGGTAGTAGAGATCATCAAAGATTTTTTTAGGACACAAGTGTTTTTCCCTTTTTGAGAACTATTGAAATTAGGTCTGTACAATAAAGACAAATGTGCCATCTTCAAACATCTAAGTGAATTAATGCCCAGTTACTTATTTTGTCAGACCAGACAGTCAAAAAGGAAGCAGCACCTTTGACAGCCCAGCCAAAGACTGGCAGGACAAGAGGTGCCATTCCCCCTTTGCCACAGCTCACCTTGTGCTATTGAGCCACAGATTAGAGAACCCCCTGTTTTGGTGAAAGGCTGTTGCCAAGCTTTTGGAGGTTTTCAGAACAGACTCTGACACTCAGAGATCAGAACAGTGACACTGAACCTATCATGCAGCCTGAAATCACTATGGATTACTCCATCCACTGTGGATGATTATTTAGCTCTTTCTGGTGCTCTTTCTACTTATCTCCAGATTTCTTAAAAAGGACCGAAAGCCCATTACCACAGCCTGTATTTTCAGTGCATTTCCTGTCATCCACAGCTTGCTCTGAGAGCCCTGTGCTCTTTCTTCTTCTTTAGAAATCTAAAAAATGCATGTCTCAGCATAGCAATTTCTACTATAAGAATAATGAGTTCTAATTGTTTCTTTGTTCTGAATAGAACAAAATTTGCTGGGCATGTGATAGACTAGAAAAGAAAATTGAAATAGCGAGCAAGGAAAATACAGCCTGAGCACTGGGTAGATATCAGATGATCTATTTGAGTATAATTGGGCCACCCTTCGTCTTCCCTAAATTGAGAAGACTATTCCCCTTTCTTCTCTTCTAAGCTTACAGGGAGCTGGGCTGGTTTGAAGGCAGGAGTGAACAGAGCTTGATAAAATGTCAGACTTCTATGGGCAATGTGTGCTCATTTCCTTATCTCTACCTTTTCATTGAATTTTTTAATAAAACTACTGATATGCTGATGAGAAGAGATTTTTCATATACCATTATTTGATTCTGAAGTACAGAGCCTTGAACTACATCCATGTTTCCCTGCTACATTCTGAGAAGGAAGTGTTGCATATCCTTGGAAATAAACATGGAACCATTCCCTGACAATGGTCTGGTGGCCAGTATCACAAGCTGGGGTTTTGTTACTTTTGCATTCCTCCCTAGTAACTTATTGTTGACCCTTATCAAAGTCACAGCACTGGCTGTATGATGGGTACAAATGCTCTATTCTTGTTCAGATTTCAAGGATCTAGATTTCAGGGACCGCAGAGTGCTGGTGTCACTGGGCAGGTGGCTCAATCTATTTGCTTTTGCTACTTTAAAAATGGGATAAAGGACCACTGCACTGCTACAGGGGTGTTATGAGGGTAGAATTCATTACTAATGGCTGTGAGGTATTCAGATGCAGTGGTAATGAGGCTATATGGATGTCTGGAGTATGTGCTTCACTGCACATCTGAAGCAAAACACGTCTGTTTCCTTGGCAACCCCTCTGCATCTGTACCGTTGTAGCTGCTCTCCACTGGATGTGGAAATATCAAGCATCATTACTGAATTGTGCTCGCATTTTGCTCCATTCATATTCTGCTATTAAAAAAATTCTGTTTGTTACATTGACGCTGTGGGCTCTGAATGGCATAGGCCTATTTGTCCCTCTCCCTCCCTGTCTCCCTCCACCTCTCTGCCTCCAGCCCCCCTTTTCCTCAGCTTAGCCCTCTCCTCTGCTTACAGCAGAAGCCTCGAGGTCACCCCACCTTTGGTGGGAAGCAGCAGGACTTCTCTAAGCAGTGCACAAATGCGGTAATATGGAAACACATCATGTCCATGTCCATGCACTGCCCTTGAGGAAATTAAAACAACATGAACTTTCGGAACAACAATTAGTGCTGCCATCTGTTACTGTCAGCAGATGTACGTGATAACCTTGTGTTCGCTTTCTTGGAAAGAGCTGTGCGTATTTCACTTGTGTTATCCATAAAATCTTTTCCTTTTAGCAATGTAGACATATGTGATACTATCTAGCAGTTTTATCCTGACAGGTGCCATGGTTGTATGAATGCCTTTACATAAAACAAATATCACAGAGCTCTGCAGCTCTGAGCTGTATGCGGTCACTGTTTTTAGACCGGTGAGAGTTTATATCCCATGGAAGCCCAAGGACTGCTCCTGTGAGACAGTGCTCGCCACAGCCTGGAAACTGTGCAGCCTCATCCTCCCAATGCAGCCAGTGTCTGTGTCCTCCTTCCAGCTGCTGTGTGTTAAGATGAGTGGTGGCTGGCAAAGATCCAATCCTACATATGGAGAAAAGCGAGTATGTCATGTTTAAATAGTTGTCACCAGTTCAAAATAAAAACTTCAGGTTTTAGTGTTTCGGTTCTTCTCGCTGTCAGTCTAGCCCAATTACCATGTGAAGATATAAGTGAAATATAGGGGGGAAAAAAGTGTTCAAAACACACCTAAGTTCAAATTCTGGTGCTCTGCTTATTCCCAGTACCTGCATCTCTTCAACTCAATTTCTCTGGGATCCATTGCTCTGAGCATGCTTCACTTGCCTTCACCTCTGCTCATGAACAGGTTTGCAGCTCTGTGCATTTGCATTGGGTAATGTACCATGAAAAAATGCCAAACAAAAGGGTTAAGGTGTTGCAAGACTGAACATGAGAATCAATTTCTGGTTAAGAAATGCAAAAGGAAGCACAGAATGTGGGCCACAAAGCCTGTTCTGTAAATCTGCCCAGTCATTCAGTGCTTGTCTGAGCATGATATTACCACAGTTATATCTTTAGTGGGAGTGAAACCTCCATCCATTTTCTAAAAGCTGGAATGTGAATAGATACTAAAGAAATAAAAATCTTGCTTATTTCTGGCAAGCACTGAAGACAAATGAAGGAGACTTTTCTCTGTGAGATCTAGGAAGATTATCCTAACAGTTCCTCCTTACAGGTTAATGTTTATACATCTCCTTTTGCCTAAAATAGGTTGGTCTCTACTAAAATCTGTTTCTTAGAGCAGTATCTGCTGCAAATTAAGACATAAGGAATTGCTCTACAATATCCTGGGAAACCATTTTCCGTTTTAAAATCAATGCTAATTAAGTGTACATACTTTAATGTTGACATAAATCAGTTCCAAATTTACATGCTGCCAATTCCTTACAAAACATAATTTACCTTGATTCTAATGAGCTCTTCCCTCAGTGTATTTTGTGCAAGTAAATTAATTGCCTTTGTTTTTACATAAACATAAACATAAACACACACGCATACAGTACCTACACACAAAGAGGAGGTAAAAAATAATGGGTATTTAGGTCTTTTGGCCAGATTTGATTGAGACTCCCCTTAGCTGCAGGACTCCTCTGAAACCAAGTCTTCTAAAACATCCCAAGTAGGCTGTTGGGAAAAATGAGAAATCTCCTTATGTGTGTTTGTGAGAAAGCACTCACATAGACATCTAATTCCAGCAGTCAGTTTCTGCAGCTTCTCTGTAAGAATTCAAATTCCTGGAAGAAATGGAACTTGTCCCCACTTCTTACTATTCCATGCAGTCAGATGTACTGATTTTTGTTAGGATGTTCAATTTCTCTGAAAATTATTAAAGGAGCATTTTCCCAGCAGGTATTTTAGATAGCTGAGCATAGACACAGCAGCAGAGCTGCACTTTAGGAAGTGTACAGAGAACAGCAGAATGTTCCTTGCATTTGAGTAGGTAGCAAGAAAGCTTTGGCTACCCAACAAAGAGATTTTATGGTACACATGTTTACTTTAATGAGGGGCAGGGTAGGAGAACATATATACATATACATATGTGTGTGTATATACATACAGACAAAAATATACCCCGGAAATATGGGAGCCATATGGGAAAACAGAGTAATTCCCCGTACTGGGAAAAAGACTCAAGTGTGACAGAAATCTCAGTGAAAATAAACTTCAGGATTCAGTAGGCACTTCTGCAAGGGATTAACAAAGCAAATGTAGACTTGCCTCTAACAAGAAACAGAGTCCCACATTCAATGAAAAGCAATTAGACCATTATATTTAGGTCATGGTGAAACTGTGAGAACCAAGGAAGCACACCCTCTCATATTATAGTTTGCTGTAGCTGTGCACCACATTTCACATTGATTTGGCTTCTAGATTGCCTCCAATCAAATAAAGCCCAGGCCTCTCCATTGTATGGTGCCTAATGGACTGCTTTTCTGCAGGGAATCAAGTCAAGCCTGTGTGCTGCCTTCAGTGGGAAAGCTGGTTTAAGAAACTCCTTTCTTTCTTCATAACAGCCATGAACAAGAATTGTAATGCTATGCCAAAGTTTACCACCTCCAAGATGTGAAGTTATGGCTGGTTTTGAGGCCATGATGTAAACCAGGTCACTGAAATGTTTAAAATAGTCACCAGAAGCTCCAGGGCAGAT
The DNA here is from genome assembly GCA_013397115.1 of Edolisoma coerulescens. Taxonomy (NCBI): domain Eukaryota; kingdom Metazoa; phylum Chordata; class Aves; order Passeriformes; family Campephagidae; genus Edolisoma; species Edolisoma coerulescens. The sequence continues at coordinate 733,087 of VWZW01006617.1, forward strand.
GGTTCTGAAGGCAACTTTGTCATCACCACTAGCACTGCATAACTGCACAATAAATGTCATAGCTGAGTGCAAGTCCCTGAAAGAAACATGGAAATCCATGAAAGCACATGAAGAAAGAAGAGTGCAGTCTACCCTTGCTTTCCAGCTACACGGTAGACAGCTACTGGGCACAGCTGCAAAGAGGAAAAGGAGCAGCATTCAGACCTTGCTTTAGTTGTATACAGCACATCTCAGCACACCAGATTATTGCCAGCTACAGATTTGTTAGCAACCTGCAGTTCTTTCAGAATTTCATCTTGACTTTTACTGCTGGTGAGAAAATTCCCTATGTGATTATTCTGAGGATGCTCTTTTCTGGCTATTTCTGAATGGAACGGTTATTTTTTATTAAAATTACTTATTTCAATTTATTTAAAATTAAGAAGAACCAGCAAATTTAAAATGCCTTTACATCTAAAAAGGTGTTTCATTTCATCCCAGCTCATCCCTGCCCTTCTGCCGATAGACTTGGGCAATTGTTTGGAGAAGGAGTGACTTAAAAACAGATGTCAAATCTTGTATGGACACCAATGATTCTTCTTTCGGAAAACTGCCTTCTTGCAAATCCAGCAGTGATCTTTAATACATTGACTTATACTTCGACCTATGATTTCAGCATCTTCTAAACAATAATCTGGAATACAACCTCCTTGTTGGCAGTCCTCAAATTCTTCTGTAGGATTAAGGAATGTAGTCATACCGTCCAGACCTCTGATTTTGCAGATTTTGCCAAGCTCCTAGAAGTGTACACTGGAAGCAGCTTTGGGACATTCTCACTTGAGTTCCTGCCCCCACAAGCAGATCTGAAGCATGGAAGTTAAAAATCTCTATCCTCCTTCAGAACAAGAATCACTTCGTACAATCTCAGTGGGGACATGCCATAAAGCACAGTGTTCTGTTTCTGTGTGTGGGCATTACCTTGGACCAGTACTTACTTTTAGAAGGTGCAATAATGCCGCAGTAACACAAGTCCTTTGCTGCTGGTGGGGCTACAAACCACTTCATGTGTCCAAGATATGTCAGTGGGTGTGATGAAGGCAAGATATGGGCTGTTCAGGTCACTCTAGGTGTGCCTGATTACAATGTTGGGTCGTCACAGGCACTCTGAGAATGGAAATTCAACCATGTACCAAGAGGTGTTGCCTTCAGCCTATGTTTTCCATAAGTTCATCTTCTTTTTAAGTGACTGTCAAGTGTTATAATCCATCAATTTGAAAAATATTACTCCTTTGAGTCTATCCTTAAAGAGGACTCATCCATTCCAGCGGGCTGAAAGAGTTTAACATCATCAGCTGCTCTATTCCTGGATCACTATGTGGGGGTAATTGCCTGGAATCCCAGGCTTTCCCATCTGCTTTCACTAAAGGACAGTGCTTTTCTGCCTTTAAGAGATTAAAAACAGACCCTCTACTATTTGGACTGTGACCATCAGGCATCAGAAGGAGACGACACTAAAATTTTGTTTGAAACAAACTAAGTGTAACAGGAGCTTTCTTGGGTTGAGTTGCAGAGCCTGTATGTGTTTTACACATAAATGATGCTTTATGCTTCACCGAAGCCAAACCCCCAAAATAGTCATAGTATTTGCACTGCTTGAAACTGTCTATGAAGAGGTACCCAAAAAACTCAATTGGAGGAGTGTAAATCTTCATTTTTTACTTTAAAGACAAAGATTGAGCTTTCCTGGGGGCAAGTCTGAAAATAGACAGTCATGAAGTGTTTCAGTTAGGGTGTTTTTTCAATTCCTTTGTCTAAATTTGGCATAGAGCAGTAAGGAGGTTAAATGCCCAGTCACATAGCATCCCTACCAATACAGGACACAACATTTCACAGATATATGCACAGAGAGCCCTAGAGTGGTAACAGGGGAGAAAGCAAAGGACACACACAAAATATTACCTGCATGATTTGGTGCACCACTGGAAGATATCCAGATTCTGTGGTATTACAGGAATACACAGAAAGCAGCATATTATTTTAACTTTTGTTCTTTTTAAATCACACAAGTTAAATTTTTCTTGTCTTTATGGATTTGTACTTACCCTTCGTAGTCTAATTCTTCTTGAATTCAGATAGAGGCAACCGTTTTTATTCGCCTAGAAAGCAACTGCATCAGGACACAGAAGATACATAAAAGAACTATTGAAATCTCTGAGTGTGAAGACTTGCATTGTGGATAGTCCTGCGTTTCCACCTGCCTTTGCCTCTGACTGGTCCTTTTCAGTCAAACCTCCAGGAGATACACATGTCTCAGAGGCACAGCTGTGTGTTTGCCTGCCATTCACCCCACACTTGCATTTTCTGCTTCCCAAAGCTTCCTCAGGGTATCTTTGTAAAGTAGTGGATGGTGGTGGTTTCATAGACTTTTGAAATACCATGATGAGAGATTTGTTTTTATTAAAAAAGATTTTAGTTTTCTTCAATAAGCTTTGAAAGAGGTGCTAAAACAGGTTGATAATTAGTCATTCACAAGCAAGATAGTGCAAGACATAAAAGTTTAATTCTGCTTCCAACAAAACCAATGGCAAGGTTCCCACTGACTCCACTGGGGCAGAATCTGACATTGGGTACTTGACCTTTTGTCTTCTAAAGGCAAACAGGTTTTCAGTGAATATAATGAACACAAAAATAGCCACTAGAATAGCTGTGCAACATTCAGGAACTAAGAAACTCAATACTCCTTTTACTTAATTAAGAACCAACAAGAAAAAAATGACATGTCATTTTCTCTGCTCAAAATAGAATCAGATTTAATTGTATTTTCTCAAAGTTTGTTTTTTTTAAATAATGACGTAAGTATCATTATTCAATGAAATTGAATAACCAATACTGCTACTGTTTTTATTGTTGTACTCCAAAGGGTGACATGGGTAAGCAAATGAAAGAAGGCTGGAAATACATGTATCTATTCAATACAGTACATGCTGTATGTGCAGGTGTGTGTGGAGATGCAATGTGTATGTGTATATATATATATAAATATACATTAAAATAACATGTGAATGAGAAGACATAAGCATTTGCTAATTATTTTTAGGAAATGGGCACGGTCATACCAACCACTCTGAGCTAGATGAATGCACATTTTCCCCCAAGATAAACATACCTTTCTGGAGTGAGGCTCACTAACCATCTTTTACTCAAAACCTTTTTATTTTTTTCAGGGGGAAAAAAAACCAAAAAGGGTCCAACAATAAGCACCTAAAAATTATAGTACAATGTACTTTTCCTTGAGGTATGAGATTGAATTAATTGAAGCAGAGGAGAGAATGAAATGCTGTTGCCCCATCTTTGATGGGGGATGCCTGAATAAAGGACAGAGCAGCATCTCCAAGAGCATGTACTGAAAGCTGTCTGGCTTTTGCATGTGAAGGAAATCTGTGGGAGGAGTCTATGGAAGAGATAGTAAGGAATCCAGTTTGTTGTGCAGAAAGGACTGCACTGAGCTAGACCCTGCCCTGCTCAGCCACACCAATGTGCAGCTCTTTCGAGGCACACTCAGAACACCACCCGCTAGCTCCTGCAGGAGCCGCAGTGAGGACCTGTGTGCCTCAAAGTCTCTTATGTCTCAAGGTGGGGTTGCAGATTTTGAGGCTTTATTGGTGATTAGATCTAGTTGGTTTTGTCCCATGCTTCAGTCCAAATTAAGCCTCTAGCTTGCAATGCTGAACTGACCACAGAAGTATTTCTGTTTAGCTATCTACACATTAGGAATCATACTGGTGTTTTGAGATACACAGATGTCAAATGCTAATTGTTGTTACAACCAATAAATATACAAATATCACTGTCACTTTGACAAAAAACCCCACCTCTTAGAGTTCCTACCATGTTGTAAATATCTGGATATGAGAGGTTTTTGCTTTATAAGCTGTAAGAACATGGTTTTGCAGTGATTATCCAAGACACCTCCTTGAAGAAAAGCACAGGTTAAGCAGTTGTTGCTGGCAGGTTTGTACCTACCTTGGGGATGCACAGAGCCCCTGGAATAAGCCTAATACAGCTTCTGATGAGAAAGTAGAGTGTTTTATATTGCTCTTTCTCACAGCTTTTCTTACTCTACATTTTTCACTGGTGAGAATTTCTTGGTGCCCCTCTGACTCCATCTTGCTGCTGAAGCAGAACAGGAACACACGGGACAATGTCCTTCTACATGCACCAATAACAACACAGAAGAGGAAAAATCTCAGCCCAAAATATCATTTTCAAAATAGTATATTTAAGAAGAGTCTGCAGTGAATAATCACCTTGGCTTTTTTTGTATAATTTTGGATTGATTTTTTTTTAAGAAACAATTACTTGCAAAATTTTCCAAACCGAAACCTATCAGTTTTTCCCCACGTAATTCTTTTTGTTGGTAGAAATGTATCATTACCTTTGGCAGAGTCTGAGTGTGTTCACACTTGCCTTTCCACGGCTACTTGAGCTTTCTACAGCAGTAGCAGGTAAGATGAGGGTCAGTAACCAGAAATTGGGGTCAGTTTTCCAGATATCACATTACATAGCTCAATCACTAGGTCTCTCTAGAATGTTTCACCTAAAGACAATAAAGTTTATCTGCCTTTTAAAGCAAGGTCACTCAGTTTCTCCTGATTCAATCTCCATCCTGTGACTTTTTACACAAAGACCAGATAAGATTTGCTCATAGCTATTTCTTAGCATGTGAGTGGGTGTAGTTTGATGGGAGGTGATTTGAGTATCTACAGAAAGTGGAAGCAATGCTGAGTTAGTGCTCCAGACCAGTGTCTTCTTAATTTAAAGGAAAGGGAATTAAACCTGAAAAGAAGCTGCAATATCATAGCATGATTTCTACTGTGGGAATTCTGCATACAAGTCACAATAAATGTGTGTAATTCAGAAAGCCTGTTTTCCTGCTGCCAGGTGGCAGAGGTCGATGCATGAAGTAATTGGATGACGAATAAAGCAACAGCAAAGAAACCCTTGTTCAAGTGTTGTGAAGCCACGGGGAAAACAGAACTCTCTCCCTGCTGTGCTGTAATGTTTGACTTTTCCCTAGGGGAATTCCCAAGCCCTGGCCCTGACCCTCATGGAGGAGGGCAGAAGGCTCCGTAGGGAGCTGCTGCACAGGGAGCTGCTGCAGCCAGCCAGGGGTGAAGGGCACAGGCAAAGACAGGGATGAAATATCCGTGTGACTGACTCAGAGGGCGCCCATGTAGCCAGCTCCTGTTCATCTGCATGCAGTCTTCAAACTGGTCAGCATTTTTCACAGGAGTTGTATAATGACAGAGCCCTGAAATATAGTCATTTGGTGACATCAGAGCGGTGAGATACAGCTCCTTGCCATTGCTGTCCAGATGATTTGTGCTTTTCATTACAGCAGTATGATAATAAAATCAGAGTCTGGAGAAGGAAAATGACAGACAAAAGCAGATGCTTGCCAGTAGTGTGGTATGACAAAGTCCCTTGTTCTGTCTGGAAATATAAACCTTTTACATCAGTAGAAAGCTATTTAGTTCATTCTCATTAAATTTATTGGTAGGGTGACTTTATATAGGTCTGACAGAATGATTTGGTAAAGCTGGCAACTGCGTTTTTCTACGTATCTTTTGTTCAAACACTGAAATAGCCCACCAGGCAGTAAACCTGGCTTTACTGGTCAACTTGAGCAATTAGTGGGAGAAAATAGCCAGAAGATGCTGAGGTCAGCAAAGCAATTCCTTTGTCTGTTAATCACACCTTTATGGAAAGACACTGAAAATCTGAGAATGTGCTACCATGGGATTCAAGCTCCCGTACTTTTCTCTCTATGTTTAAGGAGCTATTCTAGGGAAACAAGAAACACAAGAAAAAAAATATTGCATGATTAAATTGTTTGGGTAGTGGGGAGAGGCTTGACCATTGCTTAAAACAGAATAGTAAGAAATTGAAATTCTAAAAGGGTCAATTTTTTTCAGTGGAAAAAAGCTGATGTCCAGCTCACAGCAGTTTGTCACATTCATTTGCAGGAAAATACATGAGTGAAAATCACAGTAGGGGTAAAACTGCAGGGAGGGGTCAAACAGTGCTTGAGAAGGATGTTTAATGAAAGGGGAGTATCTGCAGAAGCAGAAGCAGAAGGTAAGCCCCTTAGGTAAACACTTGTAATGCAATAGAGTAATAACTCAGGAGCCAGGGGCAGAGTGCTCATGGTTTTATATTGCACATGATGGAAACAGACCTTATAGCATACGATGAGTGATGGAGGGTAGAGCTGCCTGACTTTATGCTGAATCTCCCATGGCTCTTTCAGTGGACAGTAGCAGTTCCTCCCTCCACAAGGGAATCCCCAGGGAATGGGGACCCAAACCTGTGGCACAGAGGGTAAAACAAGACCATGCCTTGCTTCAGCCCAGCAGGGCCAACAGGGCTGCTCAAACCTTGTGGCACTTCAGCCCTAGCAGGGTGGCATTCCAGGGAGCAGTAAGGTGGTCCAGCCTGGCTTCACTCCAGCCCTTGTCTGTTCGCAGATACTGCTTTTCTTGCTCACTGATCCATGTCTGTGCCCAGATCTTAAGGGACATTTGTTTCAACAGGAAAGCCTGTTCTTTTGAGAAGAAATAGCTTTTCTGGTTGATATCCTGAAATGAGCAACAGTGCTGGTGACTATGCAGGCTGAGAGAGGAAACACACACCTGAGCACGGGCCACAGCAGCATCTTCTAGAGCATCCACAGATACTGCAGCAGTACCCAGAATAAGCTCCAGAAGCAAAGAGTGAGCTAAGTTAATGCTGGACAATTTCTTGCTGCATATTAAAATGTCCCATTTAATTTAATGTTCAGTGTGCTGTGTTTTTAGGGCTTGGCAGAGGAAAGCTGGGAGAAGCATAAACAGTGTTTTGATCTAAGCTGGGGTATGTTGCTGCATGTTGCATTTAAACATTAAGCCACTTGTACTACAGGGAAAGCAGAAGTTATCTGCTTCCTATTTGAAGAATTAAAGACTGTTAAGCACCAGAGAGAAAATGAAGACTGGTGAGGGCTCTGAACACACTAAGCATTATACAGCAAATACTCTAATGGCCACATGATTACTCAAGTGCCGAGTTTTGCAAGGAGATCTTGTTTCTAGCATTTTATCCAAATAAGAAGGAGGGCTAGAAATACAGTAGGGGATGTTGTAAAATAGGAGATGAATCTGGAAATAAATATTTCTCTTGCACCATTTCATAATAGTTGAGTTTACAAAGAAGATTAAACAAACTGAAATCTATTAAAAAATAAGAAGCATATGTCTAAGAAGGTAATTGCCCATAATAGAATCAGACTAACAAAATAGTTTCCATTTGTAACTGCATATGCAGCCAAACCCTTGTAATTTTCATAGAATTCTGAAAACTAAGTCATGACTGCTTAGGAAATATCTTTGTCTTCACTGGGTTTACAGAAAACTATAACGAGTTTAAAACCACTATTTAAAAACTGAACCACATGGGGTTTTTTTCAGAATATTAGAACTGGGAGGTTGTTAAAATTATGGTTCTTGTTTTTGCTTGGGGTTTTTTTTTCCATTTCATCTCTGTGTAGTAAGGCCTCTTGCTTACTAAATATTATTACTGAAGACAGCTGTGTTTATTTCTTTTTTTAAGAAAGTAGCAGCTAGAAAAAAAAAATCTTTGTTCTCTTTTAATTCACCCTTAAAAAATGTAGTGATGTCCTTGTAGTCTTAGCAGCTCACAAAGAGAAAGAAATCTACAGCATACTTTTAAGTATTTTCCAAGTTATTTCAATAAAGATATAGAAAAGTAGCAGGTCAGCCACTAACCATGAAATGCAGCTGACTTACTGGAGCTTGTTTAAATGCTAACAATCATTAATGCCTGTTAAATAATAGGGCATACATGAATAATCCACTTTTTTCTATATATGAAGACACATGGGTTAATGTGTACTCCGAGGTTTTCATCATCCTAGTTAATCTTCTCTTGATCCCTGTCCTTCTGCTTAAAACATCTCAGGCACATTCCACCTAAAGCTCCTTTAATAGAAAACATCAGCTTAGGGTAATGAATGAAAGACAATGCTTCATTGACCCCGGCAGTTACTTTACTTTCATTTACTTTCAACAAACAGTTGATTTCCATACATATTTTTTGTATATATATCTTAGGCTCTGAACAGTGCTGCTACCTATTCATGAAACATTTTCAAAAGACTTCTGTTACCCTTGCATTATGGAATTTTGTGGGAAATAAACCACCCTGCAGAACTAACAGAATGTAATCCCGGCCACAGGGGCCTGTAGGAGGCTTCAAAAAACACAGGCAGGACCTCACAATCTCCAATGAATGCTCCAGTTTCTATTTTTTTTTATATAGCAGTGCAGTGCTTCTGTATAGTCTATCTACTAAATTTTCCAAATGCTTTTCTAAACATTATAGAGTCATCCTTTTATAAGTAATTTAAAGCCATTTCATGCATTCTTCTCATATTCAGAAACACAAGCTTCCTTGTTTAATTTCTGGTAATATAATAATTCTGAAGAATTATTTTGTCACAGTACAGCCCACCCAGAATAAGGGGTAATGGCTCACTCTGCTGTCCAGGAGCTGGGCAAACTTACACCGTTCAAATTCTTGTTCCTCTTTGCCTTCCTTGGAGAATAAATCAGCATCCATCTTTTTGGAGAGTGATTGGCAGTCCTCTCAGCCTTAGCCCTAGACGATGGACCTCCAATCTGTCCATCTCAGTGCTTGTCTGCAGGTTTCCACCCATCACTCTGTCTGGGAGCAGCAGGTTGGGAGCAGCTAATTTTACAGCCCCATGTCCTTTCTATCCTTTGTGCATGCCCAGGATGGCTTTAAAGTTCAGTTCAAAAAAAGCCAAATTGCCAGCCTGTGGCAAGCCTGTCTTCTTGACAAGTACAGGGTCAGGGGAGGGTTCCACATTACCCACTGCCAAATGCGCCCCTTCCGTCACTGCGGCTTGTGACCATGTTAAAACACCATCAAACCACACCAACTCTGGGGACAGCAAGCAGCAGAGATTGGCCACTGGGGTCCTGGGACTTCTGAATTCAGCAGCACTTCTATCTCTGACTTCAACATGGTCAGGATTTCAACCACCAATTAGATTAGGTAAGTTGTAGGAACTTGCTTGTCTGGGGTTAGCTCCAAAGCACCTCCTCTACTTGCAACTTTTAATTTTAACATCATCTTCTGACATATACTGTCTTGATCTAGAGGAAAGCATTGCCCTCACAGCCAGCTCTGTGGTGTGCTGGGATGCTCACCTGTGCTGCAGCCCAGCCCCACTTCGGTGCATGTGGTACTTGCAGCAGACGGTTTGGCTGGAGGTGGTGGGACTGCACTCTCCTCATTCCAGCACAGCATCCTCACATCAGCTTGCCTTGACTTTTAAAAAACCTCACAGGCTTAGGTTTTATTGGAGCGGGACTGAGAAAGAAAAGGGTCAGAAATCTCTCTTCTCTTTGTTGTGTCCACCAAAATTAACCCTCCTCCTACGCTTCAGCCGCTCCTTCTTAGCGGCCAATTAATGCCTGAAATGTGAAAGCTTGGCTTCATGCCCTGCCGTAATCTCTCTGACTCACTCTTTCCCAAACCAGTCCACGTACCTATGCTTTGAGCTTTTCCTTTTTAAGCTTCATTACGTAAAATATCTTCTACAGAAAAGAAAATGTTACTGGGCAGAAAGTTAACTGCAAAGTACAACTAAGGTATCTTTTATTAACAGCTTAGTAAGTTTAATTCCACATTGCTATTCATCTCTGTTGTGTGCCTCATTGATAAAAACATTATCTTTATAGACATATGGTGGTAAAATGTGGATGAAGACAAAGTATGTTATCAGTACAAACATGAGAGGAAAAAGAAATACAGGAAAATAAGGTACTGAGAATAGACACATATTCATGCCTTAAAAACATAAGAAAACAAGATGAGAGGAACAGTTTTATTTAATGAATTTATATATATTGGTTATTAAAATCCTTATGTGAAAATGTGACAGGGAAAAAATTAGGACTCACTGTAATCACATATAAAATAGTGTTTCATTGTACCAGCAGCTTTCTCCAGATAGCTAGCAATGAAGGGTGAAATATATCCCAACTGCTACCAGTGTATGATTAGTCTACTTACAAATTTAACAATTTAATCACACAGTCCTGCATGAGCTTGTGTCTTTTAAAAATAATGACATTGAAGGTGAGAATGAAACAAGTCATTTCCTGTTGCTAAATGATTCACCATGGCAAAACTCTAAGGTCTCCTAAATGCAATGGAGATACAGAGAAATTACATGAAAGACTAACAAAGAAATCCATCTTCTTAATGATGTCACATTTAGTGGCTCTCCTGCACAGGTACCAGTGTGTTAGGTAAATCCTTCAGGTCTTCTAGGCCAGTGGAGCTCTGCATTATTCATGTCTGGTGCTTACATCAGCTTTCTGTCTCTTCTCCTGTCAAATTCAGGCTTCTGTTAAGCAGTCAAACCTGCCACTCACTGAAGGCCTTCTTGTGAGAAGAACCAGATCACAACTGGGTGATGTAGCAAACAACTACCAGGTCTGGAAACTTTGTTCTTTTCGTGGAAAAAACCCCATCAAGCTCAGAAGGGCCAGCCCATAATACCTTTCATTTCCCTCTGCACCTAAGTGTTGCAAACACATGGCAATTGCTACCATTTGTCTCAGTGCACAGTTCAAAAATGCTTTACCTCTGCAGTTGTGAGGGGAGGACATTTTTCTTCCATGGTAAATGACTGATCTCAGCATAATGGGACATTGCAGCATTTTTAATGCAATATGATCTTTTCTTCTTTCTACTCCTTCAGCCAAATTCTAAAAAAGAATCAGTGGAAGATACCTGTAGGAAATTAGACATNCAAATTACAGTAAGTTAAAAACACATGAACAAGTGGCAGTACCTGTGGGAGTGCCTGCTGCCCTCTCTCCTGTCTCCTGCCATGGTTGTGTCTGCATTGTGCATTTCAGCTCTTACCTCTGATCTCTTCTGCTCACTGATAAGATGTTTTGAAATTAACCAGCAGCATTTGGTCATCTTTCTCTCCCTTCTTTTCAGACACAAAGAGCTGTGTCTGGTCCCCTGGGTCTGAGCAGAGGGAAGGCTACATGGTCACAGGGTGCTTCACTGCTTCACCAAATCCTCTGTGTGATGGAGGACAGCTGCCAGGCTGCCTCCACCTCTGCAAATACACCTCCAAGAAAATTGTCACACAGGGTGAGAAACAAATTTATTGCTTGATGAGACTGAAATGAGGGAATTTACACTGAGGAAAAGCCACATCCATTGCAGAGTACTCCAGACTCAATTTTAGTCACTGTACAGTGGCTGATGGGTGGTCAGGTTTAAGCTGCTTCTTTTCCCCCCACTTCACCAACTTGTCACAGGCAAAATGGTACAAAAAGACAGAGCTGACTCACTTTGCTGTATTCAGTACACAAACATGGTCTCAATCAGGAGGCAGTGCGAGATCACCTCTATCTCCAGCTGCCTTGTGGCTGGCTGCGATGGACTCTTTCCCCTAGGCTTGGCAAGTGTCTGGGGCAAAGGAAGAACTCTTCTAGAATTGAAGTGAGGTGTGGAGGAAGAAAAGGGCCAAGTGGGCTCCAAATATAACTTGGATCAAACCAGCTTTGATTGATCTTCTAGCTATGCTGGATGGAAGTGTGGTTGCAATCTCAATGTGTTTGGGATATGTAATTTCTGCATTTCTGAGATGAAGATGGGGCATTAATTCTGGAATAATTTTTTGTTGAGAACCTTACCTGTATAAAAAAATAGCAAGTTTAATAGACTAAATAGTCCCCAGAGAAAGCACATTAGTTTTAACATAATTTGCTGGATCAGAAATTAAATTGTGGAGGGACACATATGTAGTTTTTGTTTCCTCAATGCAAATTTATTCAAATCAATTTGAATAGATTTAAAAAAAATCTTTCTCTTATCATTGAACTGAAAATCCACTATTCCTCATCTAAGTCTCTTAATTCTTTTTTTTTTTTCATCTTCATTTTTTAATGAAGTAGATATGTTTTCTTACTTGGACTGTCAGAGCATAGCAGTTGTTACCCAGTTTCTGGTGCCTCTTTTAATGCATGATAGTCATGTCTACAAACTGAAATTTACCTCCAAAAATATGTGCAGGTCAGGAACCCTTTCTTTAGTCCTGTAGTCATTTGTAATGGTTTGGCAGCACCCTACCTGTCTAGAAAGCAAACACCCATCACTGGGCAACACCTGCCACAGGGCATGAGGACCTGGTAGGATGTTGCAAGGATGGGCAGTGGCTGCTTCCTCCCACTCCAGCTGACCTCAAAAACAACTCCCTGTTTGGGCAACCCCTTGGCTGGGAGGTGAAGAGTGAACATGTGAGCACTGCCCTGAGAAAGGTCTCTGAAAAATGGCTGTGACTGAAGAGGTGCTTTGCAGCAGCAGTGACAATCCAGGTTTCTATTTGGCATTTGCCTGTCAGGCCTTGCTTAGGCTCTGGGCTCAGCTGACTTGTTAGGTGTCAAAAATGGCATTGAAACAGATGGACATTAGTTCAGGCAGCCAAGACATCCTGTAAATCACGTCGCTCATAAACTCTGTCCAAGTCCATTTGCAGTCAGTAGGAATTTTGCCATAGACTTGGGCAGGGCTGGATGACACTCAGCTTGTGTGGGTGGAGAGGGGTGAGATTTACAGCCACCTTCCTTCAACACATATCTGTCAGTAGCTGGGGCTTCAGGGTTGTTTTATCACCTGTTCACAACTGCCCTGGGTTAATTTTCAAGGTGAGTGAGGGTGAGAGAGCATCCAAGATCACCCAGCTGGAAATATGAATTGGAGTCATCACCAGCAGGATCTGGCTTCTGTATTTCATCCAGGACTAGACCAGGACTGTGCTTTGATGTGTAGCATCAGTGCCTGTCCCCCTTCTCCAGACCCAAGGGAAACTGTACCCCCTGTCCTTCTACCTTGGTCCTACACCCATCCCTACCTTCTCCCTCCCAGTGCCCTGAAGCCAATGCAGAAGCCTGCCAACTCTGTTGAGTTGACAGTAGATAAAACCCTGTTTTATCTACTTAAAATCTTGTAATAGCTCTGTGAACAAATTATTAATGTGGTGAGAATACATAGGCAAGACAAACTGATGAATTTGAAACAAATGCAGAAGACTGAGTTTGTTTCCCTACTCCTGGTTTTGAGGAGTCAAGATGAGCACCCAGGCTACTCCTCCACCAGAACTGCTGGGAGCAAATCCAAACTCACCCCCTTCTCTCTCTCTTCCTCTTTTTACTTTGTTACATTCAAATGTCAGTCACAATCTGGATTTCTGGTTCTGACCTGTCTCATGGTACTGAGATTTGAAAATTTTTTAGGAAATTTCTGCTGTGTTTTGCAACAGTTAACGATTTAGGAGACAACCAGCTCTATGGTTAAGGCAGAGTAGCAGCTGTCTGGGGAGCTGGCAGGTCAGCAGGTCACTGCCTTTGCCAAAGGAGGCCAATAAATACAGTTCCTTCCATCTGTTATAACAACGATTGCCTGAGATCTCTATAGATTTCTTGCTACAGTGGATTTCCTAAAAATTAACTTCATGCTGATCCACAGCCCTGACACAGTCTTGAACACTGTCACTGAAAGGCATTGCAGGTAGTCACAGATCAATCCAGGGCTGCTGCCATGAAGCACAGAAAAATACAGCAGGAGATCTCAAGGAGAGTCCCTGGTCCATGCCTTTGCTCAAAGGGGGATTGTCTGTTTCTTGCTTTGTCCTCCCTGTTCTGAAGACCTCCAACATACCATGGTTTTCCAAGATAATCTGTTTTAAGGTTTTATTACCTTTAACACTGAAAAGCTTTTTCTAATATTGATTTGCATCTTTTCTGATGGAGTTTGAAAAATATTTCTTTTCTGAGCCTTCATGACCACAGAGAAAAGAAATCCTTTCCTCTCTACAGCAGTCTTCTAGATATTAGAGGACTTTCATCATAATTTTTGTCATGGTTTTTAGGCAGACAGTTCAACTTTTACTATTTCCTTGAAGTTTATATGTTTTTAGATTGCTAATAATTATTGCTCTCTTCTAAGTATCTTCCTGGAAGTGTGATGCCCAAAACTGAATATCGTGTCCTCATTGAGGCTGTACCAGTCCTCAGTGTTGACTAGGTCTGAGGGATGACTCAGTCTGTGGTGCAAGCCATTTTCCCACTTATATATTCCAGACCAACTACATACTCCTTCTTTCTGATAAAACATTGTTCAGCAACAATTGAGACCCTTTTTTGAAAGGCTGTTACATAAAGCACCTTCAATCTATGACTGTGATTACTGGCAAGGTTTTGGTAGCAGGGGGGCTACAGGGGTGGCTTCTGTGAGAAGCTGCCAGAAGCTTCCTCATGTCCCACAGAAACAATGCCACCTGGCTCCAAGATGAACCCACCACTGCCCAAGTCTGAGACCATCAGTGATGGTGGTAGAGCCTCTGGGATAAGATATTTAAGAAGGGGAAAAAACAGTGGTGGAGAGAGGAGTGAGAATATGTGAGAGCAACAACTTTGCAGACACCAAGATCAGTGCAGAAGGAAGGGCAGGAGGTGATGCAGGAGCTAGAGCAGAGATTACCCTGCCCCATGATGAGACCATGGTGAGGCAGCTGTGGCCCTGAAGCCCATGGAGGTCCGTGGGGGAGCAGAGATCCCCCTGCAGCCTGTGGAAGACCCCATGCTGGAACAGGTGGATGTACCTGAAGGAGGCTGTGACCCTGTGGGAAGCCAATGCTGGATCAGGCTCCTGCCAGAACCTGTTGACTTGTGGAGAGGAGCCCACAGCAGAGCAGGTTTGCTGGCAGTACTTATGACCCTGTGGGACACTCACGCTGGAGCAGGCTGTTCCTGAAGGACTGCACCCCATGGCAGGGACCCACACTGGAGCAGTTCATGAAGAACTGTAGCATGTGGGAAGGACTCAAACTGGAGAAGCTGGTGGGGGACTGTTCCCTGTGGGTGCAACCCCACAGTGGAGCAGGGGAAGAGTGTGAGGAATTCTCCCCCAAGGAGGAAGGAGTGGCAGAGACAACATGTGATAAACTGACCGAAGTTCCCCACCCACTGTGCTACTGCAGTGTAGCTACATGCAGGGACAAGGTAGAGCAAATCTGAAGTGAAGTTAAACCCAAGAAGAAGGGAGGGAGGGGGGGAAAGGTGTTTTAAGGTTTAGTTTTTATTTTCTCATTATCCTATTCTGATTTGATGAGTAATAATTAAGGTAATTTTTCCAAGATATGTCTGTTTTGCCAGTGATGGTAACTGGTGAGTGATTTCTCCCCATCCTTATCTCAACCCATGAGCCTTTTTTTAAACCTTCTCTCCCCTGCCCAGCTGAGGAAGGGAGTGCTAGAGTGGCTTTGGTGGGCACCCATTGTCCAGCCAGGGTCAACTCACCACAGTCCTGCTTGAACGGACACCCTTCAATTGCATTTACTGAAACTTAAACCTGTTTTTTCATACTATTTTTCCAGGTTGGCAAGATTGGTTTGAATTCAGCACTTGCCTTTCCCCTGTTCTTCCCAGACTTCTGCCCCTCCTTGCACCACACCATTAAGTCATTTTATAGACACAGTCCGTATTTCACAGTTTGAGTCATTAGTGAGGAACTGGACAAAATCAGGCCCGGGACAGACTTACGCAGAGCTGTTCTCTGTGCCACCTACAGAAAACTCTCTGCGTACATTTATTAACCAGTTTTGTGCCAACCCCATCACACCTTCACTCAGATTACATGTCCACAGAAGGGATTAAGAGCATTTCTTGCCTCTATATGCACCAAGGAGCACTTTATTGGCGTGCTGGTATGGCTTCAGTTCTCATTTGACAAAATTAGGTTTGGACCTGAGACCTCATGATGTTATTTTTGAAAGTCCCAACCACCAAAACACTGAATGAGAGAGGAGACCTTCTCTGTGAGCCTTTATTGATCTTCAGACTATTTCGTCTGCTGTTCCTCTTCCTGTAGCAGTCCTTCATGACAGCCAACTTTAAGTTAGTTCATGTTCAGTGACTATGTAGTAATACAGCAGAGGACGATGGACAGCACAGTTGACTTCTGTGTTTAGGGGTCATGGTTTAGTGGTGGACTTGGCAGTGTTAGGTTGGGAGTTGATGGTAAATGATCTTAAAGGTCTTTTCCAATCAAAATGGTTCTATGATTCTATGACTACCAAGGGGGCTCTGTTACAGCCTGCAGAATGATGTCTTTGTGCATGACACCAGGGTATTTTTTGTGCACCCAAGAGAGAGCAGGAGTATTTGTTAAATTGCGACATCCTCTGTGATGCAGAAGTCAAATTTGGTGCAGCATTGGTGCTGTCTGCTTGGATTACACCCTGTGGTGACCTACCCTGCCAAATGTGTCCAGTTTTCCATAGAAGTGGTTAAGTTGGTTCACCCTAAAAACAAGCCTGGGAGCAAGTGAGGCTGCCTACAATGTGAACAAAGAGGAGGCTTTCTGTGTAGGAAATATGAAGGCTAGTGATCAATAACTGCAATTTATTTAAGAGTTACTGCCGTAAAATTGCTTTCAAGCACTGTAATACACCAGTAATTCCAGCTGTGTTACAATTGAGGCATCTGCAATCAGCTCCAATCACTGGAAGGCTTTTTGAGTTTGATTATTTTTCTCTCTTCTTTCATAATGACTGTAGCTAAACTAGCAGAAGAAAAGGAGAAAGTGTTTGCAAATTGTCATCTGTAGAAGACAAAGTCTATCCCAGTGGCAAATAAAGGGCAGGCTGTTTCAGAACCAATGGCAAAGTGGTGAGATGATCCATGCATATCTCTTGGGTGCCAGTGTCATGTCAACAATACATGATTTGCTTGTAGATTTTTCTGCAATACCAGCTCATAAAAACATGAATTATGAGAAATGGCAAAGGGAGAAATGAATCAACACAAACTGATCCGTGATATGCACAAACAAGGCCCTAAGTGTGTGCCTGAACTGACAATTTTTACCACTACCATTCATTGGATGTATTTTGTATTTCACTTCAATGTGATTATTTCTTTTAACTACTGACATTTATTGAAATTTTAGTAAATGTGAGATGTAAATGGACAGATCTCTGTTTGGTTAAGCAAGGAAAACCCTTCCATAGTAGTCAGCATTGCAACTCATTTGTTTTGAAGGTAAAAGGACAGAGTGAAATATGGAGGCACTTGCACTATATCATAACCCTGCCATTTGTCATTTGCTGTTGGATATGAATTCCTGAGGCAGTTTACTGGCTCTGTAGTCTTAAAACAGGAAACAATTTTATTTTTATCCAAAGTTATTACAGAAAATAACACAACAATAAACTTGTAGTCTAAAAATTTCTATTAAAACATCTATTCAGAACTGTCATGAATCCCACTGAGTAGAAGGATCTCAAGGTACTCTGCATTTTATCAATATCCTGCTTATTAGTATAACTATTAATACAGCTTAATTCTCAATCTCCCAAATTTAATACAGATAGACTTACCTGGAGTAGCAACTCAAACTATTGGTGCAAGAACCAATAACCATAGGATAAGGGATGGGGATTCATAACATATCTCTATGTGTTCTGCTCCCAGAGTGGACATAGGTGCCTGCTGCAGGAGGAAAGTGCACTATCCCACCTGCCCCACGAAGAATCTCTGCAGGCACTGTACAGAGCTTGTTTGCCCTTGTTTCTCTGAGCTTTCTGCAGCCAGGAGGGTTTATCATGCTGGTTAAACATGCTGGTGGAAGTCATACATCTGGGAACTTGCAAAAGGAAACAACATATGTCCCAAAGTCAAGTTCATTGAAAGAGGAATCCAAACAGAGAATTGCCTGAAAGCTTCATATTTTATTTTCACAATCTCTCTTGGTCAGAAGGAAATATTCAGGAAAGAGAAAAATGATCATGTGAGACAAAGTCCTAAGAAAAGCTCTGTGCCCCGAGTCCTTTCCAGGCTTTCTAATCTGGAGCTGACAGTGTTACAGCTTTCACTGCTGACAGGCTTGGGCTTCCACTGGCTGCCAGTGCAATACAAACAGCAGTGGCTCATCTGAATGGGGAAATTAGCTAGAGCTGTTTGGCAGGGACTGCTGTGGAGTCGCTTCCCGTGGTGGGCATTGCCTCCCAGCAAAGGAGCACCTGGGGAGCTCTGCTGGGCAGTCCTGGTGTGTGCAGTCCCCAGCCACACTGCCCCATCCCTCTTTATAGACTGTCTTTAAAGAGCTGCAGGCTGCAGCTAACTATTTTAACACAAGCCATTTTCTTTTAATTTCTCAGAGCAACAAAAACATATTTACATCAAGTCCCAAACATTTGTTCTTCCAGAATCACTTTCATTACTGGGACAGAGGATGGGTGGGGAAATAGAAGTCCATCATGCAGGGAGTGTAGAAGTGGGAGAAAATGGAAATTTACTGATACCGGATTATATAAAATAATAAAATTTTCCAGGGTAATGGGACAAACTAAGTATACCTACTCTTACACTCCCTGTCCTTCTTGTTAGCTTCATGTTTGTATCTTTCTGTTGCTATGTAATTAAAATCTTATATGGTTTTAATGTCCAGTGCAGGTCAGATGTCAGTAACACATTAGACCCTGTTACTTGTAATTCAAAATCTAGTGTTTCAGAAACACTTCCTTTCTGTGGAGCTGAGGATTCCTTTAGAAATTTCACATACTGCAGAGCACTGCATTGAACTTGCCCTTCCTGATTATTGGTCACAGACCTGTGGAAAATTATCCCTAGGGGATTACAGGTCCCAGGCTAGAAGTGAGTACTCTAGAGGACTGGGATTAAGCAATCTGGGTTAACATAATGGAAATTAGATACTCGAATGCTTTTGGAATTCTCAGCATCAGCCATCAGCTGGAGTGAGAACATGTGCAGGGACAGCTGTTGCAGAGTA
Source organism: Edolisoma coerulescens (assembly GCA_013397115.1). NCBI lineage: Eukaryota > Metazoa > Chordata > Aves > Passeriformes > Campephagidae > Edolisoma > Edolisoma coerulescens. Next base: position 752,029 of record VWZW01006617.1, read on the forward strand.
GTGGGAGAATGGGAGGTTTCCATCTTTGCTTGACTTGTGACTTTTCTGTGCCTGGAGAAAACAGCCTTTGCTCTGTTCATGAAATGGGAATTTATAGAACAGGGTTTTTTTCATCTTCATTTGCAATGCAAGAATTTCAGCAGCAAGGCTTTCATTCTGTTACAAAAAGAGGTAGATATTCCTTTTCTTCTAATCTCAGACCCAGTTTCTTGCTCCAAAGTACAGTGTAAAATCTATACACCTGCATCCTACACTGCTGTAATGAACAGTGCCGTGACCTGCAGCTGTTCTGTCTTTTTAGTGAAGAGCATTCAGGTCTGTCATTCTTCCAGCTGCAGCACTTGGCTTTCCCTTGATGGCTGAATTATTTGCTTTAGTTAGGTTGGCCAGGTAGAAACTTGATGGTTCAGACACTGTAGGACTCAGACATTAGCACATTAAGGACAGAATTTCATGGCTTTGTATGGGGGTCTCTTTCTATCTAGAATGAGTTTCTTCTTGGCAGTTAGCATGCTTTTATATCATAGACTGTAATACAAATATACAGTATGTAATAAATACAATTTATTTACTAATTTTATTTATTCATTAGATTTTATCTTCATTTATGCATTCTTAATTATTCTTCTTATTCTCCTTATTCTTACTCCTCTTCTTCTCTTCTTCTTCTATGTATTTATAAATTCAAATTCTTATTCTTATTACTCTTCCTCTTCTATGTATTTTTAAATTCTTATTCCTATTACAATTCTTCTTCTTCAGTGTATTTTTAAAATATTCTTCTTCCTGTTCTTCTTCTTCGTCTTCTTTGTCATCTTCATCTCTGTCATGTTCGTCGTCTTCGTCATCTTCTTTGTCGTCTTCATCCTCGTCTTCCTATTCCTGCTTGCTGGCCCCAGCTCCCATTGGTGTTGGCAGCCCCGGGTGTGCCGCAGCCCTGCAGGGAGGGAGGCTCTGGGAGCAATCGCTGCTGTCGATGCCCTGTCTGTGCTTCTCCTCTGGCTGTGGCGCCAGGCAGGGACACGGGCACAGCCCCTGCAGCGCCCACAGCACCTGCCTGAAGCGGGAGGGATGTTCCTGGGGCCAGCTGGCTGCCCGCACAGGGCCTGGGCTCCCAGCCAGGCAGGCGAGGGGCTGGGGGGCACTGTGCAGGGCAGGCCCCAGGATCTCCTCCCTTCTCGTCCGCTTCGTCCGCTTCGTCCTCCTCCTCCTCCTCCTC
>VWZW01006621.1:0-33671 GCA_013397115.1 Edolisoma coerulescens
CCTGCCGCCGCTCGAGCGTCTGCAGTCAGAGAGAGCCGCGTGTTTCTGACTGAAATCCTGTCACGACAGCGTGAGAGGAAGGAGCGTAGGCTGGGATCAGTTCAGGCCAAATCTCGAGAAGATAATTATGTGCCTAAACTTGAAGTGCTTTGATGGGGTGGGTTTTTTTCTTTTTAGTTTTTTGGTTTTTTTTCCTTTCAGGGTCAGTTAAATAGGGTGAGACATGCCCCAGGCTCAGTGGGTGGACCAGCGGAGGAGAGGAGACAGGAACCCAGCCCAAGAGCTCCTGAACCAAAGCAGAGTAGCTCAGCAAAGCGGGATCAGTCTGCCCTTTCCCATCAGGTGAAAAAGGCATTTACTGTTGGAGTAAATAAATAAAGCCTTTCTTAACTGCCACCAACGGGGAGAGTGCTCTTGCTGGCTTTCACGTATATGCAGTATCCAAATTGCTGAAGTACATACGTAAAATAACAAAGGAAGAACAAGCTCCTGCCTTCTCTTATCTTTAATGGATGGATATCTTTAATGGATGGATACCTTCATACCTTGTCTTTAACGGCATCCGTAGTGTCTCCAGACACAACTTAGCCATTTCTGCAGATCTGGTTTAGATTTACCATCAAAAGTTCTTCCACTTCTTTGGAGTGCATCAGCTGGCACAGTACAGCAGGTTTGCAAGCAAAAAGTTTTCATGAGAAAATACCAGAGAACCACCAGAAGTCGCATTTAAAAATATCTTGAAAACCGTGGATGAAAGTTATGTATTTGAAACATCCTTACAAAACTGAAACAGAATTTCAGCTCACAGCATTTCTTTTATTCCTCTTATGGATTTAAGGGATTCAGTAACAACACTGTTCAGAAATTCACCAGTGGTCACCTGTGCAAGTCAGACTTCACAGCACAGGAGATCAAAATTCCATCAAAGCCAAGTCCAGTGGAAGCTTTCTTTGTAAATGTTTCCACTATATTTTCGTTTAAAAGTATAGTATATTATTTGTAACACAATATGAACTTTTATCCTGAGGAAAGAGTGTTGATTTGAATCAAGAGTCAAGGCCAGTAATTAATAAACCAATCAGGAATGAATTGATGGCTCTAACCTTTCATAATTGAGCTGCTCCAGACTGCACGTGTGGTCTGATATTTTAATTAAGAAGGACAGAGCATGGCAAATAGAAACGAGCTTTATGTGACACAGGGATGCAGTAAAACTATTTATTGTAATTCTCTGACCTTTTAATTTGTTTTGTATCTGAAATCCTGCAGAGCATATACTTGTGGAAGTAAATGGTTTATTCATAACCACTCATTTTGAAAAGAGCAGTAAATGAGGTACAGGAGTTGTCTTTGGAAATATTTATTTATTTATTTTGCCACGGTTACTTTAATATCTGGATATATATTACCTATGTTAAGATTCAACACAGAAAACACCTGATGCTTCTAAGAAAATGAAAATAAAACGTTTCTTTCTGGGGCACTTATATGTGGACACCTCCACAAATATATTTGCATACCTATGAAAAATATAAATATAATGTAGCTATCCTAAAAGACTGAAACAGAAACAACCCTTAAATCTCAGTTTAGCACCACACTTCAAGGTAAATATTGTACTGTTTTTCGCTCTCATCTTCATTTATATTCCAGCTATTTATTTGGAGCTCTTCAATGAGCACGCAGGCAAAATACTTGTTTTTGATTTTGCAAGGAGAGAGTTCCTCAGCCACAGACTTCCCAGATCACACAGTGTTTCCTGATACTGACTTTGAAACACACATTGCCCCTAGCCATATTGCTAGCCATTAATCACTGCTTGTGGCTGTCAAATTACAAAAGTTTCTGACATATAGTGAAGGGAAAAAAATCCATAAAGATGCATTTAGGACATTTTTGTCTTACAGAGTCCTTATTACATAATACCTTGAGAATACCTTAAGTATCCTCAGATGTTTAAGCCATGGAGAGTGATGGAAAGATATATCCTTCACTCAGCACATCTCTGATTTGCACTCAGAGATTTGTCTGAGTAATCACTAAAATCTTCCTTATCTCCATCTCGTTACAAACTCATTACAGCTCTCTGTGGTATGAGGACCTCACAGCAGGGAGCTGTTTCTTTGTCATTTATGAATGAGGCTACTGCAAATCGTGAAGCAAAAGGCGAAAATAATATGGATGTGCCTGACTATTTTGTCCCTGGTTTAAGCCCCTGCCAACACAGCAAGAACACCAGTCTGTCTATTAGCTTCCCATCCACCCCTGTGGTCTTGGTCCTAACCTTCAAATAAACTAATGGACCTGATCTGGGCTGCATGAGAAATTACAGTCCAGCACCCAGCTGTGCTCCTTTGAAATAAAGTACAGCACAGAGGCCAGGAAGGAGGTTGTGGGAGCTGAGGGTGGAGGGTGTGGGAGCTGAGGGTGCAGCATTATCTGCTCAAGGGATCTGAGATGGGCAAACCAGATAAAAACAGAGCATAGGATACATATTTTATATATATTTTTTTTTTTTGCCTTTATGAAAAACTGTTGCTTTCAAAAACTGTTATTTTAACACCGCCCCAAATAAACAAAATTTCATCCACACGTTGAGACACACATGGATTTCTTTTCTATTACTAGAAATAAAAGGCTCAGAGGTTCTGCAGCACTCTTAGGAAATGCAGTAATTCCTGCTCTCTGATGTTCAGCAGCTTGTTTTAGCAGCCACAGTCTCAGATTTAGCACCTCATCTTTCACTCTTCTGTCTTCAAAATCTCACCAATGCTCCTGCTTCCTCCATGGCATTCCCAAGCCATTTCCAGAAGGGATTGCTGCTCTTTCTCTGTGGCACACACCTGCAACCCAGGAATGCAACAGAAAAAACAGTCAGAAAGCTGAACCATGAGATGAATTGCAGACCAAGTAGAAAGTCTGTAGGAAATGGAAAGTAAATTCTGTTCAGATGGATTAAAAAAGGGTTTGTATTCTCTCCTCTCATCAGAGGTTCTTTCTTTTAAATGTATTTGATGATGGGTACACAAGGCACTTCAAGCTTGACAACAGTTCCTAGCACAAGTTTTTACATGAGCTGGCTTTGCAGGTTGTGCCCACAGTACCCGCAAACAGATCGTGACGGTGCATTTGTAAACCCTGTGGAGAAAAGGGTTTTACAAAAAATTGTGAGGGCTCTTGCTTTCCTTGAGCAAACTAAATTTTGGAATGCTAGTTATCCCTCTTTGGATTTGGTGCTTGTAAACAGAATTTCTCTTTGCTTTGGGTATTTGTTGAAAAATATGATTGCAGTGCAGTCTGATCCCAATTTCACACAGAGTAATCACGAGAGGATAGGTGGTGGTGCTACATTTGTACAAGTAGTACTGAGATGCTGATTTTCAAAGCTATCACTCTGCAAATATGAGCATAGCTCAATGCACAAACAGGATCAGGGGTTTTTTTACTTAAGGATGGCTCTCTACTTTGTGAGGACGTCTATGAAGGGACCATAAAAATTCAGTCACTAGATAAACAATAACAGGGTACATCTGGTGAGCAGCAGACAGCCCTCAAAAACAAACAACATCCAATTGTGAAAACAGAGTGTGAAAATAGATTTAATAGATTCATGAGTTCAGGATGTCCTTACATTAGCAGGTCTCAGAGCACTTGATTTTATGTGAAATGACCTTTTGTGCTAGATAATGAAAGAATTCGAAGGTACTTAAAGAAATTTCCAGTGGCTAATTTACAGAACGGCATCAGAGATGAGAAGGGACTGCTAATGAGTCCTTTCAACTCCCAAATAATTACCACAACTGGATAAACCTAAAGGACAAGTCTTTACAAGGCTTGTAGTCCCTGAAGTGAGAGGCTAAAATCACCATAAATCCACCAACAAGGTGATACATCCTCAGCCAAAGTAGTTCATAGTTTTAAGATTTATGTATTATTGCTACATTATTGTTGTTTAAGTGTAACATATTAATGAATGCCTGTTAGAGTAAAAGCCATTACATTAATTATAGTAGAGAACTCTCATTCATAGATTATATTTTTAATAATACATGTGACTCTCTCCTTTGTGAACCTTAAGTAATACTAAATTATTAACAATTCTTATATACAAACTGCCATCATTGGGCTTTGCTGCTAATATCCCACAGAGATTAATAGAAGCATTTCATGCCCTTATGCATTATTATTTCAGATTATCTGCAGATTCCAGATGAAAATACTCTATTAGTTCATGGTCAGTTCATTTTCAAAAGGTTACCTTTGCAATAATAAAGGCAAGTGACATTTTGTTAATGAAGTCTCATTTTCAGATTCCAAGAATAAGATAGTTCACAAACCCACTGACAATAATCTCATTTTACTGCCAGCTGTTCCCACCTTTTTTTGTAGGACTCGGATGAATAAATTTTAACTACATTATCATAAGATCATAGGAAAGTTTATGTCAGAAGAGACCTCAGGTGATCTCTAATCCGACCTCCTGCTCAAAGCAGGGATAAATGCAAAGTCAGGCTTATTGCTCAAGGCTTCTTCATCTGGTCAAGTCTTGAAAACCTCCATGGACAGAGTGTCCAGCCTCTCTGGGCAACCTGTTCCACTGCCTGTCTCAGGCCACCTTCAGCAGAATTGTCAGGTCCCAGCCTGTTTCATTGCCAGGGCTTATTCTCTCCTTAGTACACAACTTTACATTTGTCCCTGGTGACGTTTGTAAGGTTCCTGTCAGGCTATAAACTCCATATTATTGAAATCCACTTTTAAAAGCATGAATTAATGTGCAATACAGAACTGTTCCTAAAGAGCAAAGTAAGACTTTTCAGAGCATGACACTATAATGCTTTGCTTCTACTGTTCCCTTGCCAGCCAGTATCAGAATTATAGAGCATCCCACTCAGGTCCATAGTGGCCACTGGCAAAACTGGGGCTTCAGGTTTGCAGCTCAGACCACTCAGCTGAGCTAAGTGATCTCAGTCACTGTTCTGATAACCAGCACCACACAGGACACACATCTTGACTCTTCACGTCACCGATGATCTGCTAGCAAATAGAAGAGTGTTTGTCATCAGGGAATCTATGACTTCTTCCATTACCTGCCAGGTTAGTGGAGCAATTTTGTGAGCATAGATATCACTGCACCTCTCAGTTCTTAAGATATGCTTTTCTCCTCTATTGCTCCAGCCTCCTCTGTCCCTCGACTGCACAGTTCTTTCCCATTAGCCTGGTTTTCTCTTATCTCCTTGTTAGTTCACAGTCTCAGCCTAGTCCATCTACTGCCACTCACTTCCATACCTCCTCCAAATTCAGCTTTTATCTCCTGGGAGCTCATCAAGACTGCTTCCTCACCAGTGATGAAATATCTGACAGGATACTAATCCCCCCAGAAAGACAGGATCTCTGCCCTTGGTTCCAGGACAGAGTAGCAAAAGCAAGTGGAAAAAGCAATTGCAGGGGAGGTCCTGCTTTAAAGTGAAATGGATTGGGGAAAGGATTTGCTTAATTTCAACAGATCTCTAATAACTATGTGTGGAATTGTCAGAAGGACTAGAATTAGAGAAAAACATAATTATTCATGGCAAGAGCAGAAGTCATGTTCATCTCACAAAAATTACCTCCTTCCAGATGTGAAGTCCTTCCAATACATGGAAGGCAGAAACCTTCCATAAATTACTAATAAGATTTTCAGCATTGGCAAAATAATGTCTGTGTGTTTTTCCCAAGAACATTTTTCTGAACTGGTCAAGACCATTAGTCTGGAGGGGAAACCCAACATAAAAACAGGAGCCCGTGAAGGGAATAGAAAGTAAGGTCTTAACATGGAATATCTGAAGCAGTCTTAATTGCCTTTGACATTACCTATTTTGCTTCAAATCAATACATGGAAAGCATACAGAAGTAATTCTTGCTAACATTGCTTAATCCTGCCAAGAAGGAATTTAATTTGTGTCTGTGCTGGGGAGAGAGTGGGTTACAACTTCATCAATTCTGAATAACTGAATTCCATCAAAGGAATGAAAAAGGAATAACAAATTTTCTGAATAAGCTTTCTCATAAGAAATCCTTCATCAGTCACTGAAGACCCTGCAGACCTATAATAAGACAATTTGCATAAGATATGCATTTGTCCAAACACTGAAATAATGTTCTGGGCCAAATTCCTCTGATTTTGATGATGTTTCATTTTTTCCCACCCCAGAGCCTGTAATACTCTGCTAATCTCCAAGACCTGCTGGTGCTCCCACCCACTGCAGGCTGTAGCAGATCACACCCCATGGCTCCATCATTCTGAACAGAGATGCCAGAACAAAGTCAAATGTGTGATGCCCTTCAACAGTTCTCCTTCTGAGAGGATGATTAAATTTTCTCCTATTAAACCAAATGCTCTTCCTCTTTGTCTTTCTGTACTGAGACTGATACTGAATGCTCATCCCTGCTGTCCCAAAAACAACAATCTGTTGCAGTAAACCTAGACCTGGTGTCTTTGCTATAATTTAGGAAAAAATCAGTATGTCACCAAACTGACATATGTGTTCTCAGTGAATTAATGGTCTTAGTCATTTTTAACTTGCACGCATAAATGAATAGCTACAATATGGTCTGCATAACTAACAGTGTTGACTAATGAATACATAAACATTAAATTATGGCTGTATTTATTCAGAAAAGTTGTTTTTGATGCATGTTTATGAGAGGTGGGCTCATCTATGGTACAAAAGGAAGGAGAGGCCATGCAGGTGTACAGCAGCATGTGCTCAGTGACAGTATGAATGGCCTGGCTGCCATCAGCTCAGGACCCCTATAGCCCTCTCTCCTTGTCCTCTAACTCATTAAATTTGGATCAGGTTTGACTGACCTCTATTTAAAGGGAATAAATAAATAAATCAGTTGCCAAAAAAACATGACTCGTATTATTAGCACATCAGCAACACAAATCTTTGTCAACACTGAATTTAAACACTCTCCAAACTGATCCCTTAAGCTTTTGTAACTTTGAAACATATTCCTCATGTTAAACCAGAGAAAATAGAAAACCCATAAATAGGGATATTTTTAACTGTAGGAGTAAAACTAATGATTATAGCACTCTGTATCACTTAGAATTTCTAGTCACTTCAGCTCAAATCCCTTATAAAAACTATTTTAGCATTTGACAACAAGTACTGAAGAATTCATATTGTAAATTGGAAAAATACCAGAAGAAAAGGTTGGAGGTGGCAATGGAGGAGTTGGGAACATGTTTAGCAAGAAATCTCATGAGAACGCTGTGCCGAAAGATCATTTTTATTCTAAATATAAATCTTTAATACATTAGCCATCCTGGCTTTAACATCCTAATATATTTTTATTTCCAGCCTGAAGAAGAACCAGCAAGACAAGCTGATTCTCTGCAGTTTACCTACCTCTTACAAAGAATAGAAGGTTTGAAATCCTGGTTGAAGGTTCCAGTGCATTTTGTACTGCAAGTATTTCAATTTCTGTTCTGCCTTCTATTGTTGCCAAGCAATAGGACAAGAGGCAAGAGGCAGAAGCTGGAACACAGGCAGTCCCCCCTGCACATGAGGAAGAGCTTCCTTACTCTGCAGGTGACAGAGCACTGGGACACGTCACCCAGGGAGGTTGTGGAGTCTCCTTCTTTGGAGATATCCAAAAGCCATCTGGACACAATCCTAAGTAACCTGCTCTAGGATGACCCTGCCTGAGCAGGGAGGTTGGACCAGGTGACCCACTGTGATTCTTTCCAACCTGACCCTCTCTGTAATTCTTTTTCTTTCTGTAATCTTGAAATGTCTAGCTAAACTTGCCTAAACCACAAGGGTCAGATAAGTTTGGGTCTAGATCTTTAATATATTCAGGATGCCCTCTGAAATACTCAGTTTAGGAATAGTTTGGAGAAACAGTGTTTGTGATGTCATAAGTAAAAACCTGCCCTTGTTGTGCCTATTTTTATTCTGTGTCATTCAGAGTCGCCTTTTTCCCAATCCCGTATGTTTTGTACCTACATTTCAGTACAAGTTTTCTTTTGTTAAACCAATTGTCACTTTTATGTGACAAAAGTGGCTGAGCAGTAACAGGTTCCAGCTCTAGTCATCTGTGCTCTCCAAACAGAATGATCTGAGTTATTTCATAAAGCTTTTACTTGTCACTCAGAGCTCTGAAGCAGCTGTTCACTGGAAGATCAATGAAGCACAGGTCTCAGAGATTACTAGAGAAATGGAAGAGCTAAATGTGATCTTAACTAGTTATTACCTGGGAAGAGAACAATGACTCACATCAACTTCAGAAAGTTAAACAGCCTTTTAGAAACTGTCATGACTCACAAGTACCTGCACACACACACTCACATACACAGAGTCTTATTCTCCACTCAAGGAATTTAGTTCTTCTATAGAGAAACTCAGCTCTCATCTCCTTGAACCTGCAATAGCCTTCTATCAATGTAGTTACCTTGACATCAGCCAGCTCTCTGATTCAGAGAAGAAGATTCTTTATGCGTGTTTCTTGCTGACTGGGCTACATAAATTGTTGACCTATAAACTGCTGTGAAACAACACAGAACAGGAATTAACTTTTTTTCCCCCCCCCCAACAGATTTTTTAAGAGTTTGCTTTGGATTGCAAGTAAAGCAACTCTCAAAATCAAATGATGTCCAGGCAGGTTTTCTTTGAGGACATAGTGTTCTAAAAGAAAAATCTTTCAACAAGTATTCCAGTGAGGGGTATTTTGGCTTCTGAAACATTCATTTTAGCGACAATAATTTGGTGTCCATTGAAGCAATTAAGACAAGCAAAGCTATTGAGTTAAACAAAGCTAGCCAAGCTGGGGGATTCAGGCTTGAAATGGGAGCAAATACAACGTTTTAGCAGTACTGGTGTTTCCAATTCATGTTAATGATCCATCAGTTACTGTTGTAATTTACATGCATGCTGCCTTCCGAGAGGTACTTTGAACTTTCAGGTAACTGAAAATCAGAATGCACTTTTGCTAATTTGAACTGCAAAAAGGTTTTCCACTGCGATGGTCTCAGTATGACCCACATGCACTCAGTGGAGATCATCCTGCAGAAAAGGTGAAACACTGGACAGCCTTCTGAGTTTCTTCACATATTTGTTCTGGCCCAGATGGAGAAGCTCATTTGTGATAATTAGGGTGTAAATTTCCAAGCACTGCAGCTTAGCTGCCCTAGTTCCCACTAAGGCCACTTTGTCTTGCTGGGAGAAAGTAATCTTGCTTTGAAAGAACTGTAAGCTATTTTTCCTTTAACACTGAAGTGTCCCCAGCAAGAACAGTGTGAATTAGTAAAATGTAAATTCACACTCAGTGTGAGTTTCTATTAACTTCCTTCTCTTAAAATGCCCATAAGTAGGGCAGGTGGCTGGAGTGGACTGGCAGGGTAATAGATGCCAGAAAGAAAAAAAAAATATCACAGAAGTAACAAAAGTCACTAGGAAAATGAATTAAGGATGAACTACATCCACAAACAGTGTTACTGAGCTCATTTTGCCTTGAAGAGGAGGAAGTTGTGCATCCCAAGGAAGGAAGGCAGAATTACTGCAAATGAGCTTAAGTAGCTGAGTAAAGAGTTTGATGTGCCTGCTAACTAACTACTCACCTGAGGAACCAAGAGAGCTGAGCGTGGCAAGGTGTGCCCTCGCTGCCGCCAGCCTGACACAGCGGCTGGGAGAAGTTGTCCTCTGATGGTTGTTTACCAGACTGCCTGAAATGAGCAAATTCAATTCTTATCAGCAAAGTGTCTGCCTTGCAAAACTCAGAAGCATGAGATTCCCCTGCTAATCATCTTGGTGCAAACAAAGAGGAAGAAAAACTTAATTATCCTTCTGCTCCAACAAACGGTACCTCCACACTAAAATCCAGAGACTGCACTGGGGACCATCTATGCCTTTACCCATTCCAGAATTATCCTACATGGATTATTTCATCCTGCAGAACTGTCAGGCCGGAATTGAACCCAAACACATTAGACTGTTTGCAGTTCTTTGATTGTATTTATCAATATTCTTTGTTGGCAGGTGTAGGACTTTATTTTAAATCAATAAAAATACGCTGTTAACTACAAAAGTGCACGGAAACAGCATGAAATCTTCCATTGTTCCCCACTCCACAGCCAAGGTCTTCTCTAAAAAGATAACTTTGAGTTTAGAAACTCAAGTTGTAGGAACATTAATTGAACAGTGCTGCAAGGCAAAGATACATTCAGCTTGTTTGAATTCCTAGGCAATGTGTGAAACCAAACTGGGGGGAGTCTCCAGACAAACCAAGAGCAATTCCCTGACTGTACTTTGGTCCAAAGCTGCACAGATCATAGTTGTATAAACTCATTTTATGCACAGTCTCTTTTGTTAACTTACTTAGTGTCCTGTCTCTGAACACCATACGTGAATTCCAAACCCTGCAAATCTGAGGTATCTGAATTTACTGTCATATTATATTGTGAAAGTCGATCACCACAACTTCATATCTGAATATTTGTCAAATTCACAAGTGCTAACAGAAGACATTCTCCCTTCTGTCCATACAACTTCTTAAATGAGATTCTGCCTCAATATGCAAGCTTCATGGCATCTCTCCATACTGTGAAAATGTGCTTTTTCACAAAAAGTACTATTTTACTATCTTTGACAGCAATAAAAATGTTTCTTAAATACTACAGAACATTGTGAGACAGTCTGAGATATGCATGAAATGTCCCTCCAGGAAAGCAAGTTTATTTAAGGAGACTGGCACACATTTCCAGTCTGGTTTATATTTCAGAAGTTGCTGTAATCTCAGACTGACTAGATATTTTTGAAATCCTGAAAGACAGATGAGGTTCCAGAAGACTGGTAAAGATAAAAACCATCTTAAGAAAAAGGAATAGCCTTGGAATGGTCAACATTTTGGCATGTTTAATTGTTTATTCCATTGTTTTTCTCTTGATTTAAATTAAACAAGTAACCAGAAGAGAGCAATAAAAAAATAGCAAGGAAAAATAGCAAGGATTAATCAAACAAAAATTGTATGAAATTAAACAAAATTCTTTCTATAACAAAGTAACAGGTCTTGGGAAAAAGAATGAGCAATTAAAGCCATAAATGCTAGCTCTGCAATCTATGCTGTCTGATTGTTCCCACTCTTATTATTGTGTACTTAATTATTCCTACCTAAAAGAAGTCGCTCTCATCTTAATTTGTTGAGTTGTGTATACTTTTCACACTGATTTCCTGAACTGTCATGGTGATTCTCAATTTACATCCTACCCTTTCCCAGGCAGTTAGGGGATCCTCTGCAGCTGAGGGCTGAGTGCTATTTAATAATCCTCTCTACTGTGTTATCCAAAACATTAATGGAAGTTTTGACTAGTGCTAGACCTGAGGTAGAATCCTGCACAATCCCATGTGCAGAATCCTTCCATTTTGATGATGAATCGTGGTTAGCAAAACCAGCTGCATTTTCCCGACACGATGCAGCAGTACTCAGAAAAATGGCTGCACGTTTTATCACAAATGCAACAAATGGAATAATATCAACCCAGAATGAAAATAGAAAACGTACTGGGATGCATAAGCCAAAATGTAGCACTAAAGATGTGAAGTAGTGACATTTTGGGACATTACACTCGTGAAAGCTGCATGCACATATTTGAGATAATTCAGGAGATATTAGAGCTATTGGCCTTGGAGATAAGGCAGAAAGAACGGAGCTCATTCCACTGAAAGAAAACTCTGGAGATGCACATGAAAACATAAATGTAAAGCAGTAGTGAGTGTGGAAATATAATATTCTCTATCCACCACAGACAGGGTAAAATGTAATGGCCTAAAACTACAAAAAGTAATTTAAATTAGGCGTTAGAAAGGCTAGAAAGAAATGAAAGTGAGAATATGTTGCTAAACTTGCATATTCCAAACATGACATTAATGGTAATGTAAAAACGCCAACCAAACCATGCTTCCATAACCTACCTTTGAAAATGTCACGCCCCCAGCATCCAAGGTCCGAGACTGGATGTTTAGCTAGATTTTGGTTATAAATAACAAACCAGAGACTCGTTACCTTACCTATTATATCTAAGTTATAGAATAATAGAAAGGTTTAGGTTGGAAGGGTCTTTCAAAGATATCTAGCCCAACCCCCCTGCCAGGGGTAGGGATATCTTCTACTTCATCAGGTTGCCCACAGGCCCATCCAGCCTGACCTTGAACAGTTCCAGGGATGTTCCAGCTGACAAGGTTTAAGAGCTATGGAGACAGAAAACACACAGCAACCCTACAGATGATTAAGGAACCAGCCAGATCTATTATTTAGAGTCTTGCACAGTTTTTGACAGGTGACTGTAAAATACGGGTTTGAAATCATTATTTTAACCTGCTACTGTGAGAAGCCAAAAGTTCAGGGGTGTAAACTTTCTCTAAAGAAATCAATGGTAATGTAGAGTCTACCTACACAAGATATTTGTGCAATCCCCATTATGGCAGTATTAGTACTCTTCTCAATATTTAATGTACTTCTCTTCACAATAATGCTGTAAGGTCAGCAAATCTGTGAAACCACACAATCAAAAATACAAGATTTGTGAACCCAAAGAGAAAATGCTCAGTAAACCAATCATGAAGAGTAATCCAGTGGTATCTCCTTGGAGGAAATCACACTTGATTTCCGGCTCCCGCTTTTAACATTTCAGATCTGCCCAAATCACTGAATTCCAGTATATTGGGTGGACTGTGCATGCACAGATCAGTGGAGCGTGTGCCATCGGTTCAGCACAGAGCAGGACAGGTGCTGTTAGACACTTACCAAGCTGTTAAAATGCACATTAATTCCTCTCACCTGAGTGTTGCTCATCTGACAAGACATTCTTTTCCTGCTGACTGAAACAATAGCAATTGCCTGTGAGAACAGGCTGTTCTGGAAGGCTTAGCAGGTTTGTTGTTTGCCCATTTTAGCCAATGAGTGATTTAAAGCAGATAAATAAGCCTGGAAATGCTACTTATTTAGGCATGCACCTACTCAGCTGAGCTTACAATTCAAATAACTAAATTATTTTCTGAATCTAACATCAAAATGACTTACCAAAAGCCACCGAATGACAAGCCATGTCTCAGACCTAGGTTCTAGTTGCAGGACTTGTTCTCTCTCTTTATGGTCTGATTTTCCAAAGAAGGATTTTAAATTTAGGATAATTGAAATCAAAGACTGGGCATACAGGGCAGAAAAAAAAAATCGTGTGATGACGATCTCAGCAAGGCTTGAGCGTGTTTTTTCATCTTCCTGGTCCTTGTCTGTAACAGAAATACACTACTAGTAGATCCTAATTAATAGATTTCTCAAAGTGTCTGTCAAACTGCAGTGTTACTTTTCTTTGTATGTTATCAAATGAGGATCCATCCCTGAAGCACTTCCAAAATGCAAATAATACTTACATGTTATATACACAAATAATAGGGTTTACTTTTCTGAGTGTACCCACAGCTGTTTCGTGAGTGTGAACCACTCACATTAGGAAGGCTTTTGAATCAGATCCATGCTCACGGATTACTTTTAAAGCAAAACTCAAAGAACCATGAGAGAATATATTTTGTGTTTCATTTTTATTTTGCAGAGGATTTTTTCTTAAAAACTTACAAGAAAGCAGAGTTCCAGCTTCTCCAAAAGAACAGAGGCAGCTACATTGCTTATTCGAGGCTTGAAAACATTTTGCATGGCCATCGAGAAATCCTTTACAAATTCCAACACTGATTTCAGCACAAAATCTTTTCCCAATGCCAATATCAGGATACTTTGAAGCTGAAAAGAAAAGCCTTCAGTTAACCCAGCTCTGTAAATACAAACAGCTTCCTGAATTAAGTATCAGAGAAAGTATCTTCCTGGGCATGAACTCTGGAGCCTACAGCACTAAATAGTAAAGGAAAGGGGATGACAGCTGGCAGGAGAAAAGTCTGCTACTGGCCCAAATGTATATTTTTGTGGAAATTCAACACCCACTTCCACCACTGCAACTCTTGAGAAGCAAGGAGGTATCTTAGAAAATATCGGTGCTAGAATGAAATTCCAGATGTTAAACTGAAAGCATGCATAATAACTTAAATTTTATGAGCATGGACCTAGATGTTGCAATTTTAACAGCATTATGCAGATTTGGTGCCCCCTGCTGTCTTTTACTATCAGAGTGACCCATGAAAAATATGAGTAAGTGATTAAACACACTGAACTGCACAAAACACCCCCAAAGGGCAAATTAAGGATGCTGTTCAAAAAGGCACATTTAAACCAGAGTGTGAGTCCAGAGACTGCTTTGCCGAAGCACCCAGGAGCTGACAACAGCAGAGCTCTATGTTGGGAATGATCATAAAAAGGAAAAACATTGAGCGCACCATGGCCAACAGGAACCACATAGAGAGCTGAGCTTCAGCCTTGGCACACCTCCATTGCTTCGAAACAGGACCACAGAAAAGACTCAGTCTCTTGTGGGGATAAAACCACATGAAATCCTTGTGGTCCCTCTCTTCTCACTCAACACTGGCTCTGCTACATTCCTGCCTCCCACCCCCAAACAGGAGAGTTTAAACAGACTCTAGATACTTCCATATGATGGGAGCATCTAGAAGTCTCCTAAAATACGAGTACCAGTGGCACCCCCAGGTACACACTGGGTGCCTCTACATAAGTTTATGTTATTAACTGAAGTGGAAGACAAGCTCCAGGAGCACACCCTGTACAGCAGGCTGCTGCATGGGACAAGCCCAAGAGTACAACCTGAAGTACAAACCCTCCAATGCACACAGCACAGCTGCTGGGGTGCCAGCACAACCTGCTTCTCTCCCCAGAGCAAACATTCTTGGGCCACACTGCATGCTAAAGGGACTTCAAATGGGACTCACCTGCTGAATCCCACTGCCTCAGAGGGTGGTTGTCTCACCTCTCCATCCCTACAGCTGCTTGTTGCCAGTCCATCCATTTCACTAGCCCCAGCAACCTTCTGGCTTCTTGCTTAACTTCCTGACTTTAAGTAATCTCTTCCTTTTCTTCACCCCCAGGGCTGGTTTTCAGTTGGATCAGTTTATTGTATGGTCATGTGGGTGCCTGGTCTGATGTAAGAGGGGGAGGAATGTCCCTTTGGCAGCAGTACAGTCTCAGATTGGCTTAAGCTAATCATGAAACTTCTGTCCTAAATCAAATAAGGCCGTGAGGTGCCAATGGGTGCAATGGCTTGCCCAAACTAACAGAGCACATTTCCAGCACAGCTGGGTTGAAATCCTGCTACAATCAATGGCCCAGATACTATATCCCTAACTTTTTATTCCTCTGTTGGTCTCTTGCCCGTTCTTTGCACTCCTACAGGAATACTACACAATGTAAGTGATGATGAAGCAAAGCACAGTGCTCCATCTCAGCCTCTGCAAAGCAGCACACAGGACTTTTCCAGGAAGAATATCCATTTAAGTGATTTCCTACTGCAAATCAACAGGCTAACAAGCGATAACTTTGTCTGCTTAAGCTCAAAGACATTTCTTAAAAGGGGCCTTCATTCAGAAGTCACAAGTAATCAATCAGTCAGTTATTTCCTCCCTTGGCTTGAAGATGGGGGAACAAACAAACAAAAAACCCCACAGAGAAGGGACAGTCCTGTCTTGCCACAACAGGGGTGTTCAGTGATTGACACTGGTGCCTGTATTCCTGAAAACACGGGTGATAAAACAGCATTATCCTGTACTTCAAGCCGATGTGCAGCAGAGGATGCTTCATCATTTCATATTCTCCTCGGGTTGGAAGGCTTTTAGGACTGACATTCAATCTGTGAGTCACTGACTGCTCTGGAAAGGCTTACTGGTGAACAAGATGAAATTTCTGTCATTTGTAGTGTCTGAGAAGGTTTTTCAACTTCAAGAGAAAAGAATTTATTCAGTTTCTCTGACACTTATTTATACATACAAGTTTTAAATGGCCATTTTCAACTCTTGAACTCCTGTGACTTAGTGAGATGGTATGATCTGTATTACATCTGCTGTAGCAGTATTTAAACAAACATCCTTAATAAAATTTTGCTCACTCCCACCATCTAGAAATCCTGTTTTGTACTTCACACATTTTATTTTCATACCTCAGAATTCAAAACACCAGAAGGCAGGAGTTTGGTCTGGTAACTATTAAATTAGTTGCACCCTGATAGAAAATCAACTTGCTTACCCCATCCTTTATACTTGTCATTTTACTCAGTGAACTGGCTGCAGGGGCTGTCTAAAAATTCACTTCTATCTCCTCTAAATGTTGTTTAAGTCAGTGGTCTGTCCTCTATTCACCTCTTTTCACGGTGAAACACAGCCACACACAGCTATGTCAGGGCTTGTGCAAGAAGAAGATTATGAGGGTGGATCCACTTGTTTTGATCTCCCAACAGAACACTGTGGCTCACCCTGCTACCAGGCTGTGGGGCTGCTCCTGCAGCCACCTTCTTGCTCTTTTTCCACTCTTAAGCTCTTTTCTTTCTCCCCTTTTCTTGTTTTTCTCCCTGAAATTAATAAATTAATGTGCATGTCTAGCAGCCACCACTTGCAAAGAGCCAGACCTCAATACTCTCGAGAGCAAGGAGCCAATTTTTAACTACTGAAATGAACTTGAGTGCTGGAAGAGCTGCTTTGACACAGGAGGGAGGTGTGCACAGGAATGAGTGTGGAGGTTTAAGTCAGGTCTTATCACAAGACCTCAGGGCACTGGCTAATCAGTAGGGGTGTAGCTTTATTGGGAAAAGTGTCTTTTATGATATTCATGTCTGTATCTGAAATGTTCAGTTTCAGTGAGACACCAGAGACACTTCATGAGCCACTGGAGTGCTGCACCACAGCAATTAATAACAATTACTAGGAGACTCTCTTGCAGGGCATGGCAAGCCCCAGAGTGTGGGAAGGGAGGGATAAAACACATCACTAATAATGTCTTTCAAGTATGCTCTTCCCAACACAGAAACTAAGGTAAATATCAACATAGATGTCAGACTTCTTTCTTCTCTCAGCATACTCTTTTTCCTGTAATCCAAATATTGGGACACATTTCTTCCACCTGCTACATATTTGGATCTTCTTTTACCTAAAAATGCAGGTTTGCACACTGTAGCTTTCTCCTCACAGGATAAGAAATCACTTTTAGAATAAAGAATCCAGAACAAGGAAGCAAAAAACTCCAAACCCAGTTCACAGTGTAAACAAAAGACTTTGCACTTATTCCACTTGTTGGACATCCTGTCTAGAATAGGATGGCAAATTGCCCTAGGCTTTGTTTATGCTGGCTAGCAAAATATGTTATAAACAAAGCAGAAGACAAACTGGTTTCTAACATGATTTGTCCAGTGTTTGAGGAATAAAATCAAACTTTTTAAGGCTAAAACCTAACACAATCAATCAACTGAACTAGTGGAAGGATTGAAATGAGCTACATATAATTCAAAAAACCAAACCAAGACAAGGCATCAATGACCCAGAGCCAGAATTCAAGTCATTTGAATATAGAATAAACAGTGGAGGGACACCAAGCAAACCAAATTTCTGCATATCCATATTTCAGGGTTAGGTTAAAGAGCAAAAGATCTGTTCACCATCTCCTTCTGGAGACCAAACCACAATTGAGCCAAGTGTATACATATGTTAGTGTATCAGTAAGCACCAGTATATATTCTTATGTTAGAACAACATTTTATCACATACATTTGTTCTTATCAGAAGCTGGAAGACAAAAACACTCTTTATCCTGCAGGTAACAACAACAGGTGACAATCTGTTAGCAACACAGTAAACAGTGCACTTTATCAAGCATTATTTCATTTTCTTTGGGTACACTCTTCTGTTTCCATCTCTTTGTGTCCTTGTAAAGACTGTGGCAGCAGGGTGTGAAACCAGGACAACTAAATGTTCCAAGTTCCAACATACAAAAACTCTGGTTTTTTTCATGATAAACAAGTTTAGTTCCAACACGTGCAGTTGTTTTAAGGTATTTTTATCCTGAATTCAGCATTTAAGGATTTTATGACAATTCAATATTTCATGTGATCCTATTAAATATGAAACACGGATGATCATAAAAATTAAAAAATAGTGTGAAATAGATAATACTGGTATTCTTGCAAAGTGATGCTGTAGCACAGCCTTTCAGCTTGTGTTTGTTGTGTGTGTGTGTGTGTCTTGCTCCTCTCCTCACCCTGATACGGCTGGACTTGCCAGAATGTCTCATTTCTCCCTTTCTGGCTGCAGTTTCCCTGCATGAAAACTGGGTAGATATGAATAAAGGGTGGGAATACAGATGTCACCCCAGTTCTGGATGAAGACAAGGCACACACTCGGGGAGCTGAAGAGCACTGCTGAGGCATGCAGTATAACCACAGCTAATGCAGCCAAGACAGGGCCTTAGGCAGCAAGTGACTTTGCAGCTCTGTCTAATCTCCAGGCTCGTAAGTGGATGCCTTCTGACATTGCTCCTTTTGCTGTGTAACTCTTCTCACCTGTAAGAAAAAGCTTCAGTGGTTCCCTGAGACATTCCTAAACAATAGATATAGTAATATATTTATAATGGGCACCTGCTGCTTGGTCCACTGCAATTAGATATTCTGAATTTTGATGGCATTCCTTTATTTTAAACATGCCACCAAGAGTAAATATTTAATGGTCACTGATCCCTAAACAATAGAGTTTAATTTCTCATTTACCAGGTATATGGGAGTAAATCTGTATTCAGAGCTCTGTAATAAAACACAGCTCATAAAGTAATACCATGCTTTGGAATATAAATATGAGGCATTATATACAGCCTATAATTTAATCATTCTTGACTCTGGCATAAACGGTCGGAGGTGAATGCCACCTAGATTAATACTAATTACACCTTGCACCTTTCTGAAAAGACTGACTGAAGCACTTATCAGCCATGCACACAAGCAATTTGTTCTAAGCCACACAATGAGTCAGTGGCAAACAAAGGAGAGGAAACAAGGTTCCTTTATCTCCCAGACTTCTTCTGAGCCAGCCTCTCGCCAGCAAGAATTAAAAGCCATTTCATACTTCATAGCTACTTTTTGTCAGTGTTCCACCAGAGTTACAACCTCAGGCTCACAACGTATTAAAAAGCTTTGTACAATTAAATACATAAATATATATATACGTATGTGTGGTTTTTAAATATGGCAAAACAGAAATATAATGGAATAAAGCCTCAAATCTCCTAAAATAGCTTATTTTTACTATCTGTACACACTACCAAGGAAAAGAGTACTGCTCTAAAAGCACACATTTATTGCGTAAACCTCAGTATTTTGTGCAGCCTTTAGGTTCACTGCAATCCTACTGTACTACATTTTTATACTTCTTTAAATAACCACTGGGTGTCACAGTTATCAACAGAAAACGCTTGGGGGACTTTTCCAGATTCATTTCAATAGGGATTCATATCATCACAGATAATACCAATTCCTATACCTGTAACGTTAATATCCACTCCCATTCCAAGATGAGGAAATGGCTTCCTCAATTAAAAAAAAAATCAGCGTTAATACAAACTCAGTTCTTTCAGAAAATGTAGAAAAATGGAGATGTATCATTCAAATTTAGCCTACAGGTAAGATTCTGTCATACTGCTTATTTGTAAAGTTCACTGCTGGAGTGGAATGAGGCAATTCTAGACTTCGTGGACTTGAGGAAAAATTTCCATAGGCTTTCTCTTTCAAAACTTAAGTGACATGAGAAACAATGATTTCCTCTCCACTTCATAAGAACCCCATTCACTCAAAGAAAATCTAAATATTTTGGCAGTACAAATAGGACTATAGCCTTATGCTTCAGGTCCCAACTCTCAGAATCACACAACTAGCAGAAGAATGTGAGTTTTCCTAACTTAAAATTAAGTTTATGGTCTTCATCACAGAAAAGAAAATGTGACCCCAGTGACTATTCAGGTTTGCAAACAACAGCTTTGAATCACGTGAAGTGCTCCACATCTTTATTCAGACAAAGCAGTGTTCACCCCACAAATTCCCCATGAGATGAGGATTTCACCCACCCACGTGTGTGCCTTACACCCAGAGTGCTGGAGAGCTGCTCTGGGCATCCAAAGCATAGGCAGCACCAAGTAAATCACTGTCATTATACAGACTGTATCACCATATATACGATCCAAATGATCCATGAGGACAGGCTGGCATGGCTGGGACACTTGGGAGAAGACAGAGTGGACAGCCAAAGGATTGGTGCTCCTAAGTGCCTAGGAATGTCTGCAGGATACTCGGGAAGCCTCTGTAGTACACGTGCTAAGGGATACCAGACTGGAGCAAATGCTAAGAGCAGTCAGGGATTCATGTTCGGGATAATTCTGGACAACAGAGTTTTGGGGATCTTTGCCTGGACCTGTAAGATGTGAAGAAAGAAGGAGGAAGGTATTCCATGGATATCTCCTGTATCTTGGAGTATGACATTTGAGGCCTGAATGAAGGAGCATGGGTCAGTTACCAGCTGCCACATTTCTCAGTCCCTACTTTTTCTTACCCATCTCTGAGTTCAAAAATGGAGACAACTAAAAATGGAAGCAGAGAACTAACCTAATCCCTGAAAATCAGGCTCCACAGAAGCACCTACGGTTCCTGGCCACAGTTCAGGTGGCGTGTGAGAGATGCAGGCTGAGACATGGGCAGGTGAGACAGAAATGCCAAACAGGCACTGTCATGAGAGACGTGTAACACATGGCAGGCACCAGCCTCTCTCTCATGCACCATGTTCAGGGCCTCAGATTGCCCTAAACAAATCACCCTGCCCTGCCCAGCATTTTCTAACTCCTCCATTTCAGCCACTTGCTGCCTGATCAGCTAAAATGACTGTCTCAGCCAGAAATGTGATATTTTTTTCTTTTTTTTTCCCTTTAACCTATATTCATCCAAGTCCAGATGCACAGAAAAAGGCACATGCAGGAGAATGCAAGCATTATCTAACACATAAAAGATGGATGCAGAGAGGATGAGAATTAAGCTGTTCTTCATGCCCAGCATGGCACGATAAAAAGTAATGGGTGTGAACTGCAGGTGGGAGTTTTAGATTAGACATTAGAAATGGCTTCTTTTAACAGTAGGCATAATAAGGACTTGAATAGATTGCTTGAGGAGGCTGCAAAGGATTTCAAAAACAGGTTAGACAAACATTTATCAGGAATCATATTAGTATACATGTTTGCAGACTGGAGCAAGGAATGTATTGCTCAAAGTCCATTCCAGTTCTGTTTTCCTGTGATTTTTTGATCCAAAGATGCCTGATGACCTATTTTTTTTGCTAGGGATTGGTCTTAAATGAATCTCACAATCTTAAAAACCTTCCAGCAAAATAATAGGAAGGACTTTTAAAAAAATAAACATTATTCCAATTCCTTCTCTTAGTCAAAAAACCCTCCCACTCTGCAGCACATTCAAGTACAAAGCTGAATACAGTCAATAAAATACTGAAAGCATTAGCAGCCCTGCTAACACTCTGGCAATAATACAGCAAGTGATCTGAAATCCGTATTTCTTTTGACCAACTTCTTGCCACTTGGACCTTTCTGTCCTTCTTGGCACCCAAACACAATACATAATTTTCTAAATTACTTGAGCTTTTCTGCACACTTCCATTAACATAGCAGGTGCAGTTATTTAGACCATTAATGTCCTAGCAGTAGTGGAAGCTGGGAGTGACCCCACTGCAAATTAACAGTTCAGACACAAGAGGTGAATGGTGCTTTAAAATACAGCTGGAAATCTTCCACCGTACCCAAACAGGACTTGGTCCAAGGTCCTTGTCTGAAAGCTGCCCTCTTAACACAAGTCACTTGAGTTGGAGGAGAAAAGCATTACAGATTAATTCTGGTTTGTGGAGAAAAGAGGCTCTTTTCTTCCAGCTGAAGTTAAAAGCTGCCAGCAAACATCAGCGACCTATTTGGAAATTTTGGACTGACTCCTCATGTGATTTGACCATGGACTTTTTCTCTACTTTCTATTGTATTATTTCTATGAAGTCAGTCACCAAAAGCTTCTCTGAGTCAAATTCACTCTTTCTGCCCTTTCCCTTCACACTACTGTGCCACTATTTGTCTTTACCTTCCCATTCCCATCACTTCTCAGCAATAACTTCCCTTCCAATAGTTTGAAAGACTGATGCCAACATTAAGAAAAAAACCTATGGGGGAATCCCACCTATTCAACCAGTTCTATGTTACCTTTCCATTTTGTCTCCTCTTTCTAAACTGTAAGCTCGCTGGGGCATGGACAGACATAAATTCAAACTAAATATCTCCAAAAGTAGGGCTCACTTTGCCTGGGCCTGTTGGGATTACTGGTACATGGATGTTAAAGGCATTGCATTTATGCACTGTAAATAATGCAATGTAACATAATGTCAGATCATGGCTACTACCGCATACCTCAGGAAACAGAGAAAATAACCTCCAGGAATTCTTCATGAAATATTACAAAAAATTATGGAAAAAAGGAGATGCAAAAAAAGGACAGTGTGATAAATCCTATTGAGAATATGCTGCTCGCATGTCAAACCACAGTGACAATTACTGAACACAGAACTGGCCACGGAGTGGGGTCCCACAGCGTGTGTTTGGTAATTGCATCACCTGTGCTACATATTCTGAATAACTTTGGTTGAACTGCCTGACTTATTACTCATGTAACCCTATGGTTAAATGCAGGATACAGCTGCACAGCTCAGTGCAGCACTCCTACCAAGTAACTCCAAAACAAGATTCTGGAGAGGTGTGTCACCAGGGCGCTCCACCCCGGATAATGAGCACAGCAGCCAGCTGGGAAGGCAGGCTGAAGTGGGAGACCTGCATCTTCCATAGCCCCAGCCCACAGTCCAGTGTCCCTCTGGGAATGGGAATGAGGAACAGGACAATTGTTAGACCCATCTCACTTCAAAGACCTTAAGAAACAGCCTTTTGATGTCTATGTAGCACATATGGATGTTAAGATAAGATCTGCTTGTCTTTTAACTGAGGGACCTCTCCGAGTCAGATTCCAGTCCTTCTTGTTCACAGCCACCCAAATTGCTCTTCTCCTGCACAGCTAAAATGATGGCAATGTGACCAGAAGTCACAGCAAATTGAGTGTTACGTCATTGTTGATTAATTAGATTATTAAACATATTTAAATTTGTTTCAGTGGACGCTATGTGGCCCCACACAGGTAAGAATCACACAAAATGTGCATTGAAGCCAGTAGAGCTTACACACAGGTGTAAGCCAGTCTTAAAACAATGTAAATCTCATTTAGGTAAACAAACACCAGGCCAAATATGTCATCTACCTGAACTTATTAAAATAGCAATCTATACCAAATATTACTTGGGTTAATCACCATGAGTCATACCCAGTGAACCTCATTCTGATATTCCTTATTCTTCTTCACATAAAACTCCTGCGGTGTAAAGAGAGCAGGATTAGGCCAAACAATGCCAGGAGCTCATTAGCTTCACACCACAAACACAAATCAGACACGCGTAAGAATAAAGAGCCAGTTTGGCGAGATACCATGATGCCAAGTCAGGTCAGTCAGGTTGTAATAATTTTTAATTAACACTCTTCCAAGTTTCAGTGTTATTTATTTGCATGCCAGTGTCACTCAGAACAATCCAATCCTCTTTCCTCCCTACGAAAAACTTTGAAAAAACTGAAAGAAAAATTTGCAGCCTGATCTGTACAAAGAGAAATCCAATGTAACAACAAATAAAAATGACAGTTGAACTTGAAAACCCTTAATGAAAACATCTTTAGAAAAGACAAGACTGATATCTATCCACTGATCAAGAAACAAAAAGCATAAATGAGCACAGGTTGAACTCCACAGAAGACATGATTTCTACTATTCTATCTATTTTTGATTATGTTTATCCAAGCAGCAAAAATTCACCATCTCAGAGGCTTTATATTGCCTTGCCCCTGAAAATGCTCCCTTTTGAAACATCACTAATGTTATTCCCTAAGGAATACAAAGGTCCAATGTAAAATTCAGCAGGTGGAGCATTCTAGAAGGTTTCATTTTAAAAAAATTAGTATTTTAATTATGTTTTGAAAATGCTTGATAGTGCAATAACTATGCAATATTATTCATCAAGACTTGTTTTAAAAGCCAAGTCATGGAAGCAGCTGTCAACAATCTGAATCTGCCTCAATTTACTGTCTTCACAGTATCTGTAGTTGAAAAAATCCAGACCAAATATCCATAGGGTTTGTTCCATACATTAAACTATTTACAATTTAAATTAATGTTTATAGGTATTCATGTTACATAGGTAAAATTATAAAAACCATTAAAGGTGTTGAAAGGCATAGCTAAAATTGCTATTCCTATGAAAACTTTAGAACATATGTGAAGTAGCATAGTCTTATTTTTCACATAATATTTGCAACATATTTTATTAACATTATTAATATTTTGTTAACAATATTGATAAAACACGAATATTTAATATGTTATAAAAGTAAGATGTCGAGTAACAGTTCTGTGTAGAAGACAGATTAAGGATGTTTTAGCATCAAATAACTCATAAGATTTCAGTGAAGTAATAATGTGTTCATACCAGACATTTTAGGATATCTGCATGGTCAAACTTTTTAAACAATGAAATAGATGATCCTAAGTCTCTTCTCAGTGTTGAAATAATGCTATCAAAATATTGTTGAAGAAGGCATGCAAGTATGTGTTATGGGGTAATTGAGCTTATAAAATATAAAAATTAATATGAAAAATGAATGGGTTTAGTGAAAAAAGTGCCTATTTTCGAGTTTTGTTGAAAAGGCTTTTTTTTCAAGATGGGAGACCTGTATTTCTTCTTTATTTTTACAAAGGATAAGAGATTGTGGGAATAAAGAGAAAGTGCTGTCAGTTTTGTATATACAGAATGCTTACTGCATTTAATCAGTAAAGGTTTATAAGTTTCACCTTGCTTTTTGTTCCTCCGATAATATTTCTACAATAATCTTAATAGTGTGCATATTTTTAAAGTAACAAAGCTAATTAAGCATTGGTGACTACCCTTTACTATCTAATGAACTGCACATAGGCTCTAATTAGGCCCAAGAGTCACAAGACACATACCCTGAAGAGTCAAGAGGACAGAGAGCTCTGGGAGCAGCTTCAAGGTAAGATGTGGTAGGTCTAGACCCTCAGAGATCCCCAAAGGTCGTCCTCTGATCCCCCCTGGTAACGTCCTTGGAGATCTTCTGCTTCTTCAGGTGACCTGTCAATACTGGCTGGCTGGTTTCCTCCCACAGCTGAGTGTGAGCTGAGTGAGGACAGATGATGACAGGTCAGCAAGAAGGGATGTGTTGGTACAGCTCCGCAATCCACGAGCCACAGGCTGGCCTCCCAGTAACACTGGAGTAAGTGTTCCACTGCCACAGCTCACTGTGGCTGTCAATGGCACATTTGGCATCTCTCACCCAATATGACACTGTTTGAATTTCCAAATTTACAATCACAGTGGTAGAATGTAGGCCAGAATTCACCTCTTTTAACTCTACTCACCTACGAGTTAGTGATGTACTCTAAAGTAGCTGGGCTAGGTTCCCGCAGTGTCACTGCAAGACACCAGAAAGCCACACATCCCATCCTATGATAAGGATCTGGGATGAATCACCTTTGTGGGTGCCTCCACCTCCCCAGAGGAAGCCTAGAAAAATAGCTTGGGCCAACTGCTTAACTTAGAGATGTACAAAGTCAGCCTAGATTAATCCCATGAACTATGTTTTTCAAAAAGAAAGTTCTATCAAGGTTTTCCTGCTAACACTGTTGTTACAATAATAACAGCAAAGCAGATTCATCAAGCTACCTACTTTGCATTTGTGTCAATGCTCCTGGCAAAATGAAATTAGTTCTGTTCAGCTGTGTCTTTGGCACCGCACATCTTTGGCAGGGGACTCCTAACAACACATGGGTATTCTTTTAGCTTCAGGGAGAGGAGTCTTTGTGTTTTAGGACAGAAAGCTTGAGCTCATTTCAGGATGCATTGTGAGGTTTTGAGAGGCCACAGTGTGCAATATAATTAGTTACTTCGAGGTGACAGATTTGTTATAATTCATAAAACCAGGTTCCAACTGTGAAAACGCAGTAAACAGTACTGCCCACAGAAGTATGTCTATGCATGCACTGAAATATTTAAAAGACAGAGCCTTTGATCCTAATTTTACAAAACTCCCCTTTCCTCCTTCCAGCTGGAACTACTTCCCACCATGCCTCCCAGCACTGACAGTATCCAGCAGGACACACTCCTCTCTCAGATGTGGCGCTCTGAAGAAGCGTTATTAAATCAGAGTTACTTACAAAGAAGGTGTTGGTATTTATAGAAAATGAGGAACTACCTCGAAAATTCTACAGATGTAATTGTGTCTATTGTATCATCTTGTCCTGATGGATAAAAATAGGAATGACAGTATCTAGGGTGTCCTGCCCATTAGTCCAACTGGTGATGAGTAATGCAGCCAAATGAGTATCAGTAAATCCTACCTACCACACCATGCTTCAGAAACCCTCTTGGCACTCTTCTTTAAGAGAGAAGCCACAAAAGCATAAAGGTTTAATCTGCATGTATTTGAAATTATTATATTATTTATGAGGCAAAGATTCAAATAAGGTGTATTAGTTGCTCCAAACATGTCTCAGTTAAAAACTGTCTCTGCCTGTATTCCACAGATGGTACCTCTTCAAAAAAAACCCCAAGTATTATAGAAAATTTGGTGAATGTTACACTTTCAGTTTGAGAAATGAGGTTGATTTAGTACAGAAGACCCAAATATATTAGTCAAAGACAAAAAACCTGAACTCTCTGATACCAGGAGCCTTTGGGAAAGGATCTGAAGAAACTCTTCTGGAAATCAAAATGTAATGTTTAAAGGTCATTGGATCACATGGGTTTAACATCTTACTGCCTGGTGTTAGCCTCAGACAGAACTTGTGTCTTGCATGAGTGTCCTTCTGAAAGCCTGAGTGATCAGTCCTCAATACTATGCAATGCTCTTTCCCATTCCTGCATCTCAGGCCAGTCTAGCTCTGGAACAACACCCTTTTTCAAGCATGCAGAAAAAGTATTTTTGTGCTGGACTAGTGGTGGTGCCTTGGGTTCTTTATCAGAGTAGCTATTTGAAACTTCATGAGGTCTTAAGTCTGAGAGTAAGTGCCAAAGCTGATGCACCAGAAAACAGATTAGATGAAGTGGTGAAGACTTTTTACTATATAAATGTATGGAGCCACACAAAGGAATCTTTTCTCTAATTTTGTGGCTCTTTATTTCTGATGTAAATACCATGCACCAACAAGGATGGAGAAGCTTGTATGGAAAGCTGTATTTTAAGTAAAGGTACAGTTACTAGAAAAACTAATGATTTCCCTTAAAATAAGGGGCACTTAAATAGTGCAATGACATTCTTGTGACACTAGCCTTTAATCTCTTGCCCAAAGGAAGGAGGGTCTGGTTCACTTGCTTTTTTAAACAGAGACTTGGAAAACCATATATTCCTGATTAAGAAGGGGAAAAAATTAGTAAGTAATCCCAGGGCTCCAAGGAGCTATTCACAGTCTTAATGTTTAGATGTAATCTTCTGGTGATTACGTAATAATTTCCCCTCTCTGCCCATTCCAGAGTGGATATGAGGTATTACAGTCTACATGCCTGGTCTTGAACGTTTAGTTCCAGGTGTGAGAGCTCATTGCAGTCGCCTAGAGAAAGGCCAAGTGTACATGTCATTCTGGGAGAGACAGGTCCTAGCTCCAAGGAGAGGCAATAGAAGGTGATGTGTTATCCCACTCAGGGTTAGGCTCTAGGAGCTGTGGGAGTTGGCAGACACAATTAACAAGCCTGAAATAACAACTGCCTTGAGAGCCAGCAAGAAGTAAAAGGCAGGGGAGCAGCCCTCAAGAAGGAAAAGTAAAATAACTGCAACAATAGAAGGACAAATCTAATCTCACATAAAAACACCGATAACCCATCTGAGACCTGGACATGAAATCGACACGCTGATATTAAGGAACACAGACCACAAGAAACAACAAGTTTGGAAACCTTCATGGAACAAAATCAGTGACTGGCTTTTCTGTGGAATATCTGCCAGCTCCTGCTGCACACAGTGGTCAGAAGGAGATTTCATAAGTTTTAGAGTAAACATTTACACCTATTAAGATGTGGAGAAAAATAAAGAAAAATCCAAGCATGCTGTTATTCTGTCCATTGCAAGTCCATTGAAGCACTGACATGGTGGCCTATTCTTTCCAAATCCCGGCTATGTGTAACTTACGAAATATCTGAAAATGCCTCATATATCACAGTATCCATAGACAGATTTTGCAAGGTGTTATCTAGGACAGTCCCAGACAGATAAATGCTGCATGCAAAGCAAGTCTGACATGTCAGATTCACAGCATATGCAATATTGTCTTGCTCAGAGGAGTTGCACAGTTAAGTACCAGTCTGGCATCACACTCCTTGCACATGCATGTTTTATCTGTCCTTACAGGGAGCTCCGAGTTCTCCCAATACATGGCGTCCTGCACATCCAGAAAAGACACCTATGGCAACAGAAATACAGGGGAAGCCATGCCATGTATGCTCTTCCTATGAGAAATTGCACTGACCGTGTAATAATATGACACATCCTGTATTAAACAGGACGTTCTGTACCACATGGGACCCTCAGCACTTTCTGACATTTATTTCTGTGACCACACTGTGCTGTGCTTACCCAGGAGAGTGCAGAGGTCAACATCAGTGTATGCACATGAATTTGGTGGACAGAAGACACTGTGTGATTACCTAATATTTAATTAGGTTGCAACAATAGCACTACTGCCCTTATCCTCACCATGCAAGCTCAGCTACAAAGCAACGTGATGGCTGTACTGAAGCTTTGGGATATAATATCAGTAACCCCTGAGACATGACAATTATCAAGTCACCAATACTGTTCCCCCCCTAACAACACAAGGATAGTCTTGTAGAAAGTATATTTATAAACACAGCAAAGTTAAAGTTGGGCAAGATACTTTGCAGGTCACTGGTTCAACCTCCCACTCCCTCCACAGCTATCTTCAAAGATAAACTAGGTTACTCAAAGCCTTTTCCTGTCTAGTTTTGTCTCCAAGGATGGAAAATCCACAGCCACTCAGAGAAAGTGTTTTGCTACTTGACCACTCTCACTCTGAACTTTTGTTTTCTTATACACAATTGGAGTATCTCAGGGTGCAGCTTCTCACTTTTGTCTCTCATCCTGTTGGTGACCATCTCAGAGAGAAGCCTTGCGCCATCTTCCCTGTAATTCCCTCTGGGAAGGTGCACGTTGTAATTAGATCCTGGTGTGGCTGAACCCACATCCTTGCACAGCACGTGCTCCAGGCCCTACCACCACAGCAGCCTCTGCTGAACTGGCAGGTCCCAAACTGGGCCGTGTATATCCAGTGTGGCCTCACCAGCGCTGCACACAGAGCTCGTACCTGCTGGGTACATGGATAATGCAGCCCTGCAGGTGTTGAAATCCCACGAGGAACTTCTTTTGTCCACCAGGATGGCCAGGCCCCTTTCAGCTGGGCTATTTCCAAGCCAGCTGCTTCTCAGCCTGTAGTGCCCTATGAGGATAGTCTGTCCCACATTCAGGACTTTGCCCTTGTCTCTGTTGACCAACACAAGGTTCTCAATGGCCCGCTCCTGCAGCTTGGAAAGCCTACTCTGACTGGCAGCTGTGGCCTCCTGTGTATCAGCTGATCTCCCCAGCCTGGCACGGGGATCAGCTGAAAACTTGCTGAGGGTGCACTCTGTACCACCCCTTGCGCGGTGAACTCGTCAAACAAGACTTGCTCCAGTACTGATCCCTGACCCCTCCTAACGGGGCATCAGTCAAGACTTAAACCAATGAGACACTACCCTTCAAGCCTGGTGGCACAGCCAGTTTTCCACACACATGGTCTGCCCACCCCACCCACACCTTCCCAGTTATAAGGTTACTGAGGAAGTCTACCAAAAGTCCCAATAAAGACAAGCTTAAATGGCGTACTCTGCTTTCCCCTTGCTCACTAAGCCCAAAGTCAGTGACACTGGGTCAGACACAACTGAACTTGTAATATTAGCCTTTGTTCCGTCACCTTCAGTCTTCTAAATGCCATCGACTTTCAACTGTCATAAGGTGTGAGCACAAAATAAAACTGGCCAGCTCCCTCACCACTCAAATGAGTGCCATGTGGTCCAGTGGACTTGTATACGCCCAGTTTGACAGAGTGGACTTCCTGTGGGTAGTTTCCCTCCTCTGCCCAAACCGTGATACCAGCCCACAGCAGCTTAGGAGATGTGGAAGAGTTTTTTTCCAGCAAAGTCCAAAATGAAAGAGGTCTTTTCTTTTTCCTTGACCTTTATGGTCAGTTCAATAACCCAGTTCTGCAGCAGGCCCACATTTTCCCTTGTCCTCCTTTTGCTGCCAATTCACCCATAGAAGCTCTTTATGTTGCCCTTCATGTCTTTCAGTTGCAACTCCAGCCAAATTTTGGCTTTCCATATTCCACTCCTCTACTAAAATACTGACCATCCTCCTCTACATGAAGTGACAGAATCTCAGACCAGTGTAATTTGCTTACTATCTGCTGAATGATTTCTAGAAATGCTGTTTAAGGAAGGTGCTTATCTTTCATCCTTATCTAATTTTTTGGAAGTTGCAAGCATATCCAGGTGCCTGTTCAAGCATTTATTTAGCTGGTACTGTGGAAAATGCCATTGTTCTAAATTATTCTTTCTTCCTTTGTTCTTTGTTGTTAGTTGGTTTGTTTCCAGTAACCACAAATTTGGTGCAGAAGAAAAGGGTAAGTATACACACCTGAAAGGGAACCAAACAATTAATTACCTTCATCATGCAGCTTTGACTGCTAATCCATCTCTCAAGGATTTTCTCTAGTATTTTGTAGTATTACAGCTCTGCCGAAGCAGCCTCACATGGTTATTATCAAATAACCCAGGCCCTTAATGAGAGTTCCTTCCTATTATTCAGATCTGGACTATGTGCTCCATCCGCCTCTAAAACAAAATGGGGGGGAAAGTTAAAAAAAAAAAAAGGCGCTAAACTAGCCAAAGTTTATTAGTTCTAGTCAGCTCATAAATGATAAATTCAAGGGGTTTTTTTTCTTATTTGACATTCCAGACCTAGAAAATGGAAGTGTTTCTTGCTTTTCAAGCATTTGGATTTAGTCTAGAATGTCCCAAGACAGGATTCTTACATTTAAGAGATACCACTTGCTCAAAGTATTCTACATTGGTAATTTCATTGGTTGTTTTTGACAGGGAGTGATTGGTCTCTTCAGTTTTCTAAATTATCACAATAACAAGAAGTATTTCTCCAACATTTTTTCTATTAAAGATGTGGATCTCCAAAACAGGAAGTTGTCTAAATTACAATACAGTCAGAATTCTACATATTCTGCACAGTTAATGTATTACACCTCTGCTTCAGTAACATGGCTGATACTACAACTGTATTTAAGGTTGCCAAAATTTCTCTTCAAAATTCCTCTTCTGGGTATTTATAAGTTTGTTATTTTTTATAACTGAATTGTTGCATTAATTCTCTACTTCTGGGAAACTTTAAAGATGCCTGAATATGATGAACTCATACTTCTGTTATTATAATAGAGTCATCTGTCACAAGTGAGACAGGTTTTGTATTTACCAGTTGATTCTCTAATCGTTCAAAAAGCTGCACACTTATTTGGATTATTAAATCTGCCCTCTCTCATCTGGGTGCAGAATAGAATCAGATCCAAATCAGGGCTTAGCTGATGAAAAACTGACAAAGCATGGTGCCATTACCCCTTTCATAATTCTCTTTTTCCCGTGACTGTGCCAGCCCCAGATGTGTCTCCCAAGACCCCTCCTGGTGACTAGGGAAAGCCTAGGAGAAGAAAAACCATCTCTATGACTGGGAAAGCTGTACGTGACAAAGGACAACAGGAGTAGAAGGTGGGAAGGGGTTTTTACCAAACCCCACCCCTGGACACTGAGGCAGAGGGCAGGAAAAAATGATGAGCAATTTTACCTTCCTGAAAACCTAGTCTTGATCTTTAAAGTTCACTTTCAGGTGCCTTCACAGTATCTGCACTGCTCTCTGTACTGTTCCTGTCATCTCTACCCAAGTCTTTGAATTACACATTCAGTGATGGCATCTGGGGAGGACCAAGAAATAACACAAGAATGCTGAAAACACAGAACAAGGGAAATGAGAGTATATACAGCAGTGAAGTGGCTAAAACACAAGCCTTGTGTTCTCCAGCAATGGTTGGTGAGCTAAGGAACACAAAATCAACATTCCCCTCCCTGGAAGACCAATGTTGAATTTAACCCTACAGCCACACCTGGGCAGAGGTCAGGGACAAAGCTCTTTCCAACCTTTCCCTCTGGTGTAAGAGTGTTTTGGCTGCTATCAGCCAAATATCTTCTGCAGCCTCTAAACAGGGCCAAGGTATCTATTTCAGCTGGCCAGGCCTCCATGAAGTCTCATCTCCTTCTCTTGTTTCACTCCTTTCATGCGTTTTGTCTCTTCATGGAGTTCTCCACTGGTCTTGGGCCTGTGGTTTCCCTCAGCTGGACTTTTTCAAAGTTCCACTCAAAACAAAGCACTGTTGTTCAAACTTACTAGTTTAACCTAAGTCAGTACCCCTAAAATCTCAGCTTTTGAAGGGGAAGATAATTAGATATTAACCTCAGCTTTCAATAAGGAAAAAAAGTTTTGTTATTTCCCTTTGGGTTTCGGAGAAAAGTTCGAGCATACCAAAGATAAAAATTCTAGGCTCTAAACCAAATAACATAAACCATATCATTTCAAGATGCTATTTTTAAAGACCAAGATTTCACTCATCTCATGACTTTTGACCAGAGATTTGGCTCAGGATTTGAGTTTGCCTTCCATCACACAGGAGGGTTAGCAGAGAGAAACCACAGGGCAGAGACTGGGACCCTTAAAATTCCCACTGTCTTCCAACAGCCTGTCCTCTCTCACGTGCCCCAACTCTCAACATTCCTGTAAGATCTACAGCAAAACTGCCATTTCCCCCTTTTTCCGTGCCAATGCATGCAGCGGCTACAAAAGACAAGACCATCAGCGGGTCAGAAACCTTCCAGTAACCAACCTGGGCAACACCAGGATGCCGACTTCATTAAGCATTTTCCTTTTTTAAAAAAACCCAAACACAGAATCATAGAATTGGGGTTGGAAGGGACCTTAAAGAGCATCCCATTCCAAACACCCCTGCCATGGGCTGGGACACGTTCCACTAGACCAGGTTGCTCAAAGCCCCATCCAACCTGGCTTTGACCACCACCAGGGCTGGGACACTCCAACCTCCCTGGGCAACCTGTTCCAGTGTCTCACCACTCTCACATAAAAGAATTTCTTCCACACACCCAACCTAATTTCCCCCTCTTTCAGTTTGCACCAGGAAACTACCTGAGGCCGGAAATTACCCGGTCACCTCCACAGTGTCACAGGGACGGCCGGTCCCACCGGGACACGTCGGGGCGGCGGGCGCCCACCGCACCTCGTGCGCGACCCCCCTCGCCCCTCTGCCGCCCCAGCGCTGCCAGGAGCGGGCACACACCGGGCACATGCCCGGGACCCCCGGGGCCCCCTCGGGCACGACGCCCACGGCCCCCGCA
>VWZW01006621.1:34142-77455 GCA_013397115.1 Edolisoma coerulescens
GGCCGCCGGTGACCAACTGGCCCACGCCAACGGGCTGCTGCCCTCGGCCAACAGCGGCGGCCCCGGCGGCGGCAGCCCCGGCGGGCTCGGCGTCAACAACGGGGTGCCCGCTGCCGGGGGGCCTGGCCCGGCCGCCGCCGAGCTGGGGGGCGGCGGTGGTGGCAGCGCCCTGAAGAAGAAGAAGCGGCTCTCGCAGTCCGACGAGGACGTGATCCGGCTGATCGGGCAGCACCTCCACGGGCTGGGGCTCAAGTAAGTGGCCGCGGTGGGCGAGGGGCAGCGCGACCGGGGCAGGGGGGAGGCTCCTTCCTTCTTTTCCTGCGGCGCCCTGACCGGAGGGTCCCCCGGGGCCGGGGCAGCCCCGCACACACGCCCCGCCGTCCTCCGCTCCGTCCGCAGGGAGGGTCCGGCGCGGGGTCCCCGTGGAGGATGGGCATCCCGAAGCGGGGAGGAGGGTAGAGGAAGGGACCCCCGGCGGGGGGGGGTTGGTGGCCAAAACTGCCCCGTCGCAGCCCGGTGGCCTCCAGCGAGGGGAGAGCAGTGCCCGGGTGCGAGGCAGAGCGGTGGGGCAGGCCCGCTCCCGGAAAAATGGAGCCGGAGCTGTGTTTTCCAAGCCTGTGCCGGTGTCTAGCCAAGGGACAGGACAGGAGCTTCCCCTGCCAGGGATGGCAATATGGAAGTCGAGTTGCACACCGATAAGGGTAGATCAATACAAATGTGTTAGTGGGGGAGAAGTTATCTGGTAAACATAATGGAGCCCGCAGCTGGGCGTGGGGGGGCGGCTTTTCGCAGATGAGCTCCAAGATTTGGCTTGTCAGCTCGGAGGAAGCGACACAAAGTAAACTGCCGCTTAAGCAGGCTGTTTGGTTTCGCTCTGGAAACCTTTGGCCCTCTAAATGGTGAAGGCCTCTCTAGATTTGTGCTGGACACGTGTTTTTGCTAACAATCTTACTCGTAAACAAGAAAGGAGTATGTTGGCCCTTTCTTAAAATCGGAATAGAGAAAATAATTTCCCAGTGGAGTAGGGGAAGTCTTAAGTATTTAATCATAACACTTTGTGAGTAAAGCTAAAGCTAGCCAGTATGTCATAATTTTGGAAGGAGGCTAGAGAAGCCCTTGCAGGGCTTATGTAGATACCACAAAAGAAGTCTTCAAAACACTGCAGAATGGGTCAGCTATAAAGAACATATTCCATAAAATAAATTGCCTCTGACACAAGAGGCAAGTTTACAGCAGCAGACAACTCGTGACTATTCATAGACGACACCACAGTAAATAAGCTATTTTTAGTATAAAAGGGGGAGGGCTACAGGTTCCTGAGTTTGTTTATTTTTTTTTAAGGAGCCAGTCTTTTAAGAAGTGATGAAGAAGAAAAAATTAGGCCTGTGCCAGATGTTGTAGCTCTCCTTGTTCTTTTAGGGGGGAGGCAGGGAGGGGGCAGGGGATGGCAGCCAGTAGCTAACAGCTTTCTAGACTGTATCTTCCTTCATGAAGTTTATCTTCTGTGCAGGGATGGCTGTTTGTGGTGGCTGGTAAGTCACATGCTTTATGGTACTTCAGCAAAGCTTTCAAGCTCCTTGACAACTTGCTTTAGGTAGAGGTAGCTTTTTACATGTCTCAGGCAACTGAGATCATCTTCTTGAACAAGCATCTGAATCTGGTCATAGTGTTCTTGTTTTATTAAAGTTACTTTAAAGTATGGTAAACTGTTATCATGGCAGGCGGTGTATTTGTGAGGGTGAAACTGGTCGGGTTTTTTTACACTGTATCTCTCCTGCAGCCAGACTGTTGATCTCCTCATGCAAGAGTCAGGATGTCGTTTAGAACATCCTTCAGCTACCAAATTCCGCAATCATGTCATGGAAGGAGAATGGGATAAGGTAACGTAGGGCTTATAGGACTGTATTAACCACTGTTGAAATTTATAGTATCTGTGAGAGAATTCAAAATTCACCCTCCTTATATACTTTTTTTTTTTCTTATGCCGATTTCTGCAGGCTGAGAACGACCTGAATGAACTTAAGGCCTTAGTGCATTCTCCGCATGCAATTGTGGTAAGAGGCACGCTTGAACTCTTTCAGAGCTGTGTAGTTGGACTAATTGTAGTGGTGTAATCTTTCACTATGGAGCTGGTTGTCCATAGTTCTTGTTTTCTCTTTTTTGTTTACTTTAAGCTGCTTGCATGCTATCTCAAATGTCATACTAATCTGAACTTTTTTTATTCTGGTGTAGAATGTGAGATAGGCAACCCAAAAGTATTGAGGCTAAGATTTGGTGTACTGAATGTTAAAACTCTATTAAACATACCTAACTGATAAAATATAAATCCTGTCATAGTCCTAAAATAGGTCAGTTTCTGTAGAAACTGCCTAGGTTGAATACTAATTTCAACCTTGAAATACTTCTCACAATCTCTGTGTTTATAGGAGGTAGGTTTTCTTGAGGGAAGAGAAGTTTAGAAATAAAATGCAGTAATACTAATGTGGAGTTGGCATTGTAATAGCACATTACAAGAATATAGAGGCTGCTATAGACCATGAACAATACTGTTGCTTTTCCAGATGGCTTTTAAAGAGCAAATGCATTTGTATTGCTGTTTGGGATTTTATTTAGAGCTTTTTCTCTTTGGGTGGCTTTTTTTTTTAAAAAAAAGATAAACCTAGAAATAGAAGGTTGGTGGATCCTGTGACTTAACAACACATATTGTAGTTGTCATGATTTCAGTTGCTTTGAGTAAAGTGTTTCTTGTTTTGATTTTTGTATCTCAAGATGAAAATCATTACTTGGCTCTTCAGAGAGCTTGTTCTGTTGTGTTTAAACGTTTATTTTAATGAGATGAAGTTAGAACAGCTATGGTCACTTAGGAAACAAACAGTAGCAAGGCTTTTTGAAGTGTCTGTGACTGTAAACAATGAGGAATCAGCTGATGACTGCTTAGTTCCACTTCTAGCTGATTCATTTGTTGTCAAGACAATTTCCTGTCTGGTGGGGGAGGGAGAGAAAGAGAGAACAGGAAGTGAAGTAGGAAAAACAGATGTTTAACAAAACATCAGAGGGTACTTGACAGAAGTTTACGTTTTGTTCTATTAATTTGGTCAAAGCTTAGCACCTCTTAATTAGAGCAGTAGTTCACTTTCTCTTTTGTCAAAGACTTGAAGGAGTTTAGAATATTGCATACAGCTTTCAGTAGTTTGTGCAGACAAAGTATGGAACCGCTGTATGGGAATATGAATGGTCATTTGAAACAAATTTTCTCATGTTTCTGATTTCTGAAGTTACGAAGTTTGTCTGTAGTATTAAAGTGTTTTGCATGTCAGTGAGTCAAGAGGTTTAATTGAGTTACCAGCATTGTATTTTTTGGAGAACTCAATTTGAGAAAAAAGAATGTTTTCCTTCTGTTGTTCAGAAGGGCTCTGAGAGCATTCTCTAATGTTGATGTCTTAACTGGTTCCATAAAGCTTGGTGCAGTAAAAATACTTGGTTTAGACTGAACTCTACCTGACCCAATATTAACTGTTTTCTTTTTAAAGTTGATCTCCTTTATATAAACTTGATATAATTTAAAACAGATAACAGTTTTGAATGCGTTACATGTGTGTGTGTCAGTAAGACAGCATTATTTGCGAGGATAAGTTGAGCTTGTGTGTGTTCCGTTGCGTGCACACAGTCTCCTCCTCCCTCCCTGTCCAGCTTTTGTGCACATGGTCGAGGTTCTGGGTGGGTATTAGTGTTGTCAGCAGCTGGGAAGCTAGAGAAAGATCATTAAGGTAAGGAGGGATGCTTTATGCTCTGTAGGTATTCCCCACTGCAGTAAAATCAGAGCTAATGAAGCTGATAAATGTCTTGATCAGGAAAAGTCCAAACAAGGTGCTGTTGCAGGTAACTCTTTAAAAATAGAAAATTGGATTTTGAGTTTCCTGACTTGTGACTCACACTGTGTGACTAGATGTTTTAAAAATGTGTGCATACAAGAAGAATGGGTACCTAAAAATTTAGATGACACAGAGTATTTAACTAAGTAGGGTGTGTGTTTTGTGGTTTGTTTTTGGTTTGTGGTTTGGGTGGGTTTGTTGGTTTTTTTTTTTTTCCTCATAGTTAATATGACCTGGACAAAATAACCAGGATACTTAGCTTCTTTTGAAATATCTGGTCAGCGAAGGGAGATGCATATGTATTTTAGAAATTCTACTCGTGTTTAATTTCTTGATTTCTGCAAAGTGCTTTAAGTTCTACAGGTGAAAACAGTAAATATGAAATAGCTGATCTCAATTTTTAAAGTTTTGATGCAGTGTGTTGATATGGGGGGGAGGAGGGTGTGGCAGCACCCAGGACAGTTTGCTATTTCTATTTGTGTCAACACAACGGAGTGCTGTACAGTGTGTGGTTAGTCATGTTTACCTTTCCAGCATGTAAGATACAGCTGTCTTAGAGAATCTGTAGGAAAACTTTATAATTGAATCAAGCATCATGTTTTTCCTTGAGTAACAGTTAGAAAACACCAACTTCAAGCCAGCCTGAGGTTTTGCTTACTTTGGGGCTACTCAAGCATATGATGGCATCTGTCTTGGGTACTTAATTGAACTTAGGAAGAAACTTGGGAGATTATTCCTCTGCAGTCATCTAGAAAATACCTTCAGATTGTTCTCTTTACTTGTTCTAGAGGTATACAGCCTGCAGCAGGCAATACAATCTAAAAAGTGAGTTAACTATTATCATTTGAGTAAAGTGCTCCACCTGTCTGCACGGTGTCCCTCTTGCTACCAGCATTAAGGGCAGTTCCCTGTTGGAGTTAATTACTCCCTGTGTGGCAGGACTTGGTATGGTTGAAGCTTCATTAAATTCCTTGCTGAATTCTGTAAAGCAAAATATTTTTTGCCCTTTACATATCAGGGCATTTAAGTTTTAGTTTGTTTTTAAGTGCTTTCATCAGTGTTTTACAAAATTATCAAAGTAAAAGGCTAGAGGATAAAGAAAACTGAGGTCTTAGTTCTGCAGGCTGTAAGTAGACAGCTACTGTGTTGAGTTTGTTTTGAAACACCTGCTGATAATTTCACCGTGTATTTTAGTTACCTATTCAAAGAACAGTTGTTTCAGCAATGTTTACTTATTTTGAACTCCTAGTACATTAATAAAACTGTTGTGGAGCATGTTAAGATACGCAGGGTAAAAACAACACCAAAATCTAAACCTAAACTTAGGCTATTTTGCATTTTGCTCATTAAACTTCTGAAAGTTCACTGCTAGTTACAGTTACTGATCAGAATGACCCAATTTCTTGCCTGTGTAGTGTGTTTGTCCTGTTCCTTTCACAGTTGTGTTTGCTGAGGTTTTCACCTTTGGTTATGTAGTGCTGGTGAGTTATGGTTCATGCCAGACTTCCTAGAATATAGGATTCTGGAAGGGGCTTTCCTACTAACCATTAGGACAAGGAAGGAGTACAGTACTAAGCATTCATATTAGTAATCGAAGGCTATAGTTTGAGAAAAGAAAAATGCTAACAGTGCATACACTAAAAGAAACAAACAAAACTCTGTAAATCTGTTAACTCTTAGTTTTGCCCCAGGGCAATTTACACTTAAATAATAGCTTGTAGAAACAACAAAGTAATGCACTTTATCCTCATCCTTTCTATAGAGGTGAAGGACAGGGTGAGGTAGTAATAACTGAACAAAACCAGCCAGATTGCAGTGCTGAGACTTGGATTGGACTTTTCCAGAGGTCTTTCAGGGTGAGGAATCTTGGCCATAAGCTAAGCAATGCTGGTGTCTGAATTTTAAATTGTTCAACAGTAATGAGTGTGATGATGTTGAATTTCCTTTGCAAACACTGAGATGATAACAAATCCCAGGCATTGGTGTTACTTTGATATGGTTTCGATTATGATAATTTTGATTTCCCTTCTTTGTAAGGCAGCTAAAAAATATGGAGAAAGAATAAGCTACTTAAACAGTGGAGTTTGTGCTTTTACTTTATAGCTGCTGGTATCATAAGCAGTTCTCTTTCCTTCTAGAAGAAGTTGTTCAGGCTGTAAAAGAGATGATGTACCCTGAAGGGTCTTGGATGTCATAGAAGGTGGTGTTGGAAGAAATTAGAAGTACTATTAACAGGGCATAAAGGAGTTGAGAGAAATCTATTTGTCAGCAAAGTCACTAATTGCAGAAAAATGAGAAGTAGGATACACTGAGTGTCCCAACGTTAAGAAATGACCTGCAGTGTTACGTTACTGGAGTGTGACTTTTGCCTTAAGGAAGTTCATGCCATTGTTTGAGTATCCAGTAGGGCAAGTTTTGGAGCAGTTATCAAAATAGCTTAGCAAATCAATTTAATTTCCCCATCAAGACTTTAGTCCCTGCCCTTTGCTGTTGATAAGTTATTATTTCAAACTGCTTATCTTTTATTCTAATTCTCCATTATGGGAACAGTAGATTACTGCATGAAATGTATAATACTTTGTTTTTCTTGAGGCCTTTATATTCCTGATATGCCTAAGACACACATGGCACTGATGACTTCCCTTTTTTTAAACCTAGAGCTGAAATGACACCTCTTTGGCAACAGCATTCTGAGTGTTAGTATTCCTGCAATGCTTTCATGGAATTGCTGGGACTGATGTTATAAACCCCATGTTATAGGGGTTTTCTGCTCTTTTTACTTTTTCCTCTAACAAAATGAAATTTATGTGCCAAGTCCAAAAAGTAAGGAGGGAGAAAAGGTAGGTTATCACATTTAATGGAAATATGATATAAATTTAATAAATATTATATGCATTGAATGGAGAAGAAAGATAGGAAGGGATTACTGGTTTTATTACAAACTGGAAATATCAGGCTATTTTTTATCTGGTGGTGATCATCAGTGTGAGGTGACCAAGAAGAGTGAAATATAGTGTGTGTCTGCTACCTGGGCATCTCCATGTGTCCTAGAGAGCATGTGCACAGCTGGGGGAGGAAGCTCTTATCCCTCCTGCTGCTGGTATATAAGCAAACAGTGTGAGGTCTGCTGGCCTGCTGCATGGAGCCAGCCACTGGGCTTGTAAATAATTGGGATATCTTTCATTTGGTTTTTCACATGTCAGAACATCGAAAAAAAAAGTTGTCTCACCTGGAAGAACTGTACAGTAATGGTCTAATAATTCCAAATTCAAATAAACTAAAGAGCTGGATTGGGAGTGCAATACAGGTTTGCCTGTCAGATACAGGACAGCAGAGCACTACAGACAAGTTTGAACGTAAATCATCTTTACTGTGTCATGTTTTATGCTTCACAAAGCTGTGTGGTAAGTTAATAGCACTGCATGTGGAAACTTCATTCTTTTGAAGAACTGAGTGTCTCTGGAAATGAAAATGCCTTATGTTTTAACTTTGGATTTAACATCTAGTAAGCCTTAAACTTTCATGTGAGCTTAAATGGGAGAGGAACTCTTAAACTTCCCGATTATCCCTCTACTTAAGGAGGTTGGCAGTGTGTTTGAAACGAAGTAAACATTGACCAAATATGAGCATGAAAATAGTGAGGTGCCTGAGGTCTGATGAAAGCAAAGGAAACTGGTGATTGAACTGGTGGTGTATTCATTAGAAAAGCAAATGTAATTTGCTACACTTTATCTCTAGTCTGTTTCTCACCAATATGTCTAAGCACGTGCAGTTTCCTCTTTAACCTGGTGAGTTTTGTAGACTAAAACCATCAATTCTGTCTGATAACTGCTAGCAGTAAAAAATGTGTACAAACACAAGGTAGTTGGTTTCATCCAAAACCAACCAAACTGTTTCTACTAAATTAGTATTAGAAATTTCTAGGACTTCAGGTTTTTTTAGTATAGTAACTTAATGCCTAATTTCCCTTTTTTTTTTTTTTTCTATTCACAGATATTTGTTGTTAGAATAGCAGGCTTGATTATTTTTTTTTTTTTTAAAAGAAAACAACCAAAACCTGTACAAGTGAAAAGAACACTATGGAATAACAGCACTTAATTCAGAGTTTAAGTGACTCCTAAATACAGGAAACTATTTTTTTCTGTAATCCTGAAAACATGTTAACATGGAACTACAAAAAAACCCCAAAACCTATGTCAGTTTGTTACTGTCATATGTTATCCAGCTATGCAAACAATCCATGTCAACTCCTGTGTAAGCAGTGTGAGAACTTGTTGAGTTGTCCTGTTGTATTCTGTGCTGTCATGCAGTCTTAAATATGTGAATAGCTGATTTGGGGCCCTTTTCTTGATAGAATGTTACCCTGGCAAGCCTGTCTAATGCAGGGTTTGAAGAATGATGACTAAAGCGAGAGCAGGTGAAAATGGGACCAGTTGCAGGGGGAATCTGAGGAATGAGATAGAAATGTACTTGGAGCCCCATCAGGCAGGGAGGAAATTCATGGATAGCTTGATTGCTGCAATGTTGTTGAAAACCCAACAAAAGAAAATGAGTAATGAAACATTACTTAGAGCTGTATTTCTGAAGGGCATAGTAGAATGGTTTCTACTGTTCTGTTTAGGCTCAAACGTTTTCTGAAACTTCAGTCAACCTTTTTCCCCTGACTGCTGCTTTCTGTCATGTCAGAGGATGAAGTTTTTGCTGCTGCAGCAGAAGTACCTGGAATACCTGGAGGATGGCAAGGTCCTGGAGGCACTTCAGGTTCTACGCTGTGAACTGACGCCTCTGAAATATAATACAGAACGCATTCATGTCCTCAGTGGGTAAGTGTTTGGACTTTAAGAGCTCTTGCAGAGAAGTTTTTTAAGGAATTTTGTAGCTTTTGATAGCTAATGTTGTGAAGACTCACGCTGTATTAAAGCTGCTCTCCTGGTGATTAATAAGCTGTAGGGAGATGTGATAAAATGCTGAGTAAAGAATACTGTTCAGTAGACAGTATTTTGTTTCAGATGCTTGAAAGCAACCTGATGATGATTTACTTTAATACTACTAGAACCCAAATTAATACATATGTACATATGTATGGTCATCTGATCTTGAGAATTATTAGCCAGTTACTTTATAATTGAATTAAGTGAGTATAATCTGGTTTGTTCTTAGATGAAAATAAGTCATTTCTACCTTCCTAAAATTGCTTGTGTTTTGTTTTCTTTTTCTATGGGCAGTTTGCAGACACTTGTTCAGAAGACGTGTGTTTGTGTGAAATAGTTCCCTGCCTTTTTCCCTATTGGTCTCAAGCTTAAGTCACCTGTTCCCAGTTCATTAAAAACTTGTTGTGATCTGTATCATGCTTAAAAGTGAAAAGAATGATTCCAAAAAGACTTGGTCTGTTGGTGTATGTGCATTTTTGAAACAGGTACCTGATGTGTAGCCATGCAGAAGACTTGCGTGCAAAAGCAGAGTGGGAAGGGAAAGGAACAGCTTCCAGATCTAAACTTTTGGACAAACTCCAGAGTAAGATGTTCTAGTGCTTAGAATTTCTTCTCACCTCTGTTAAATCCAGTATTACTTACAAATCCCAGGGAATTGGCTGTGTTTGCTGGTTGGTTGGTTTTTTTTTTTTCTTGGTTCATGGGGATGCCTTTAGGTGCCTTTACCCTTTGGTCTTCTGTACCTAACCTTTTGCTGTCTCTGATAAAGTGTTTATAATAAGAACTGTTATTTCTTAGCTCTGCTGCATGCAGTAGTGATATACCTTGGTGATTAAACGTGTGGTTTAGGGAGGAGTGGGTGTATTACAAATGCCAGCCGTAGTGAGTGGTGGAAACTAAGTGTGGCCTATAACCACCAGTGATACTGGGACTGGTTGATAGTGGTCTCATACTTTGCTCTGGATTATGGTTTCTCCTCTCTCTTGTGGCTGCTGTAATACTATGTACTAGAGTTGTAAAACCCATGGTATTCTTGATTTTCA
Organism: Edolisoma coerulescens; assembly: GCA_013397115.1. Taxonomy (NCBI): domain Eukaryota; kingdom Metazoa; phylum Chordata; class Aves; order Passeriformes; family Campephagidae; genus Edolisoma; species Edolisoma coerulescens. The sequence continues at coordinate 43,989 of VWZW01006621.1, forward strand.
TAGTGCTAATAGACAATTCCTTAAATGAACACGGCTGATACTGCTGTTTTACAATGTTATAGATTTTGTTAAATACTCAGTTTCAAGTTAGCTTGTGTAAATGGTGCTTGTTGGCCAGGACAACATGCTCTATAACAACAAATACCTTGCATACAGCTCTGCTTTCCAGAAGTTCATGCTTCTAATTCCAGGTGTATAGCTGTAAATTTGACAAGCTGTGTGCTATTATTTACTAAGGTCTCTTCCAAAACCACGCAAATCAAAGTATGCTCTTACTTGTAACTTGCTTTTGATAAGTCTTTTTGTCTTCATTTGTTTGTTTTTTCTTACTAACTCCTCTGAAGCCTACCTACCCCCATCAGTGATGCTTCCTCCGAGGCGTTTACAGAACCTGCTCCGCCAGGCTGTGGAACTCCAACGGGACCGGTGCCTATATCACAACACAAAACTAGACAGCAATCTAGATTCTGTCTCGCTGCTAATAGATCACGTTTGTAGTAGGTAAGAAACCTTCCTGCCTTCTGAGATGGGCAACAGTATCTTTTCGTGGTATTTTAAAAAATTTCTGATTGTTAGGAGAAACGTGAAAACTGTTCCGAGCTGGTTTAACAGGATTTGACTGGGAGAAAGCAGTTCTCACTAGATGAGCAATGGAGGTGGGGAGTAAAGAAGGTGTGTAAAGGAGATTTTGGTAGCTGGATGTGGGGTAATGGGATCAGACTGAAGATTTAAAATTTTAATCAGATTGGTATAAAAAGAAGATGCTGCTATGCTAATCTTTAGCCACTTGTTTCTTGTCATTTTGGACAGCCGGTCTGTTTATTCATCAACACAGGAGTGCTGTGTTTTTTCACTGGAGAATCAGTAGTGTGTTGCTTATCCAGACTCTGTCTTCAGGGTTACTGGAATGCAGAAAGCCTGCTGAACCATGCTTCTATGAACTCAGCTTTCAGCTGCAACTTTTAATAGTGGACACAGGTGCTTTTAGACACAAAGGTTAAAACAGAGCAGAAATGTGCAATGGATGTTTCTGATTTACATAATATATAATATGAATGATATAAAGAACTATTTCCTCAGATTTGTAAGGTAGTAAGAATTGAGTGTCTCTTATACCTTTGTACTGGCTCTTTAGACTGTCTCAGTAACTTTTTTTTTTGGTGACAAAATGGATGCTGCTTCTCACCCTTCAAAATGCAATACTCTAATAGACATGAAACAGGAAGATGTTTGTTTTTAAAAAATGGTTGACTTGAGCAGTTTTTCCTCATCCAGCAAAATTTGGCTAAGGACCTAAAGTCCCAATGTAGCTTCTATGGAAAACTGCTGTGCTCTGCATGCTGGATGAAGGGAATGAGGGCTAGAACATAAGGGCTGTATGGGACATCCTTATGTATTTGTCCATGTAACAGGCTAACAGTTGGGCTTACATGGGAATTGTTTTCATGTTAAGGTTAGCTCGCTGGAGGGAGTTAATGAAGAACTGATAAACTTGCTTAAGGAAATTTTCTGAACTCAGTTGCTTTGACTTGTATTCTTGGGTTACTTAGAATCAGTTTTTAAAGATGCAGGCTTCCATAGTACTTCACTGTAACCATCTTAAGGTTCGAAAAATTACTATCTTGGCACTTTTTGTATTCAAGTTACCTTTTAGCTTACAATTCTGCTGTGTTGCATTGTTTCAGCAGCTCGGTGTGTGTGCAGACATTTGACTGTTGCCCACTTTAAGAGCTGTTGGAAATGGTCATATACTGGTGTTGTGGCTTCCCTCCCTCAGAAGTGAGTCTTAAAATCAGACTAACTAAAAGAGATTTAACCTTGAAACAAGCCCATGAGTAGTACTGGATGTTGTGCAACAGGTTTGATATTACTAATCAAACCCCAAGGAGCATTCAAGATCACTGTGAAGAGCATGATTTACTGAAGTCAGGCTATGTAGACCCAGATATAAAAGATACTACATGCAACAAACCTGGGTTTGAATTTCCCCCATCTGAATCTATTTGCTGACATAAAAGTTTGGCCATAGTTTGGGGTTTTTTGGTTTGTTGGTTCTTTTTTTTTTCCACTAAAGTAGTACTTCCTAAACTTGCATATTTGGTGTGTATATATGTGCATAGATACTCATGGCTACTGTAATAAAAAAAAACCCAACAACAACAACCCCAACAAAAAAGTACCCAAAAAATCCACTTGGAAAGAAAGGCTTTCATTCTGTCCTCCTCCTATTGTACCTGCCTGTAGCAGGGGTCTGGGTTCAGTTTGTGGTGTGCTGTACGGGCTGCCGTGCTTGGCCATAGTGAGGTGAGTTAGACAGTGGAAGCCAAATTTGGTGAAGCTGACAGAAGTAACAGTAGTCTAATGGCTTAGACAATTCAAATCCTGTACTGCTTAAATGATAGAACATTGATAAGTTTCCCTTTTTTAGCTGGAACTAATCTCTTTTGGACTTACGGCAATATTTTGGTTAAGCAGGCTTGAATTGCACTAATAGGCAAAATGTTTAACTATAAAACTCACTTGGTAAGAGTGGGAGATGTGAGTGAGATACTACTGGGAGTGAAGGTGAAGGATTCCATCTTACTGTGCCAGAGATTTTGATAGTAGAGAATTGATGCTCTTGGGGATGATGATGTTTAGTTTTGAGAGCCTTCGGCCTAGTTGGATGTGTTGGGGTTTTTTTTGGTAGTGCTTTTTGTTCTTTGGGTTTTTTTGTTTTCTTTGTTGAGGAATAAATCTTTTCTTGTATGTACAGGGAATAAAAAGGTAGCTATTTAGTGTTTTACTCTATAATTTTGAGTTTGCGTAAGTACAACAACAGGAAACTTTATTGGATGCTTTATTTCAGTATGTGAATGACATAATTGAGGTGTTTTGTACTGAACACAATAAGTTGTAATGAAACACTTCAGAAAAGATAGAGAAAAACCTTTGAGCTTCAGTAATATCTAATTACCAAAACCAGAAGCTGTTAAGACAACTGGTTCTGGTTTCTTGTTTCAAGACTGCTGCTGTTTCCTTCCACAGCCAGGTTATTTAAGGTAGCTTTGTGAAGTCAAACTTGCTGGGTTCTGTGTTTCACTAGGTTAAGTGAAGAGGACTTTTTGTGGGAGTGCTCTGATCCGACTGGGTTGTGAATAGCATAATTCAGTATTGGGATGTGTGTGCAGCAGCTCTATCAACTGTGTGTCACCCCTTTTAGGAACACAAAGGCATCTTACTATGCAAACTGTGTGCTCCAGCATTATCCTGCTTGCTTTTCATGTCTACAGAACCTTGGCTGCTTTTCTTAAGCTTTAAGATGGAAGAGCTGTTGTTCCATAGAGTATTATTTTGAAATGAAATATGCTGAAGAGACTTTCCTGGGACACAGTGTGCCTCTTGTACTTCGTGTGAGTTATGGATGCAGCCTCACCTCCTAGGGCGAGTTGCTGTGCTGAGTAAAAACATTAACTCATAACAGTATGGCTAAATAATAATGAAACACTGCTCCTGTAGGTGCACATGTCTGTGTAAGGGCTTGCCTGCTTCCCTCTAGACTTCAAGGAAAACAAAGTTGTCTTTCAGGGGTGGGGCTTTTTACCTTGGGTTCAGTGTTCTTCCAGGGGCAACCAGGCAGTTCTTGGTCAGCTGAAAGCAGGAGCAGAACACACTTGTGTTTCTCTATAAACAAGTAAGTGTCGACATACCCAAGGAAGCCAATTACAGATGTATGTGTGTATATATAAATATAGGTACATTTTATCCTCCTCTACCACAGGACAGGAAATGAGACTGTATGGTTGTTCAGTGCTGCTTGATAGTCTTTAAGCACAGTCTAGGAAGCTTCTTCTAGTAAAAGAATATAGACTGAGAGGGTACAGACACTGTGAAGCAGAACTTTTTCTAGCTTCAGGCAAGAAGTAGTTTCTTAGGTGTCTCTCTGCCTGGCTGCCACCAAACTGTATTTGTAAACATGAATGTGAAGGAAGTAAATTTTCTGCTTAAATCAGTGGGGGGGTTGTTTGATTTTTTTCATTTTTATTTTCTTTCCTTTGGTGAGTGGGGTGTATTGTGTTTTTGATGTTTTTTGGTTGGTTTTTTTTTTTTTAAGCCAATTTATCTCCAGTGATAAATACAACTGTACATTCAAGGGCCCTGTCATTCTCTTAGTACCACTGTGTCCCATCAGAGTTGTGTTGCCCTGTTGCACTGGGTGCTGTAAAAACTCAGCCTAAGACTAAGCCACTGCAGGATCTCTGCAGATAAAGAAAAAATGTCTGTGGTTAGAGACTGTCTCTTAGTGCATTTGAACAATGAGCTTGTACTTCTTGCAGTATTACTTCAAAATGGAGACATCTGCTGTAAAAGCCTACATTTATTTTATCTTCGCTCTGAAATTCTTATTTGAGAGCTTGTAGGCAAGATTTAAATCAAATAAAACTTGTCTCCTGTTCTCACCTAATTTAATATTTTGAGTGTTAGCTTTTTCTTAGTGTGTAACTAGAATATTAAGTATTGGCTCTAGAGGAATGAATCTTCTTCAGTAGTTTATCATGTAATATTTTGTTTGATAAACACAACATTTTACAAAATAGTGTAGATTTTGTGAGGGAGAACTGTTCAAGTTGAAAGCTCAATGGTATCTTGCTAGCTATGCTTAGATATAGTATGTGGTACTCTGCAAAGCCGGTGAAAAATGACACAAAACGAAGGCAAAGGGACATTAATTTATTGCAAGGTCACATTCAGGAAAATGAACTTTTATGTAAGAATCATTTCTTAGCAAGACATAGCTAAGTGAGTTAGATACCTACAAAAACCTGATGAGTAAAAACATTGCACCTATGGTTCAAAGAGGCCTATACTGTAGTATTTTCTATAGAGTAGAAAATTGTATAGTAATGAATACTATATAATAACTCAAGCTGTTACACTCCTGATGAGGTCAGTTTTATTCCAAGTTACATGAAAACATAACAAGTCATGTGAGTGAAATACGAACAGCTCTATGTTCTTACGGTTAATTATGATGACTCGATGGTGTGAGCTTGTTGCCGGATAAGACACTTCATTCTGTACTTATTTGAAGCAGCTGTTAATAGAGGAGTTTTCTAAGTTGTCTGGTCGTGCATTAAATAAGGTTTTTGTTTGATTGGGTTTTTTTTTTAATAGCTTGATTTTTAAAAAATCTTACTGCTTTCTTACTAATCTGCAAATGCATCCCTTTGTTTTCCCAGGAAACAGTTCCCATGCTATACCCAGCAGATCCTAACGGAGCACTGTAATGAAGTGTGGTTCTGTAAATTCTCCAACGACGGCACTAAATTAGCAACAGGATCTAAGGACACAACTGTTATTATATGGCAGGTTGATCCAGTAAGTGTGCAAAGTGTGAAAATGTATATGACCTGTCCCTTCCCTCTCAGCTTTCTCCTGCTAGGATGCTGTGCTTCTTGTAGGACAGGCTGACATGGGCTGTAGCCCTCTTACATCCCATTCCCTGGGATGTAGAAGTCTTGTAAATCTTGCAGCTGTAGGATATTTCATACATCTTTCCTACACATATCTATTAATATATAAATAGAGATTGATTGATTGATGAATCTAAGCCTGTTTTGACTCGTAGAAGTGATTATGAAAGTATGTCCATAGATTTCATAACAATTGAAGATTGGGAATAAACTTAAACATACACAACATTTGAAGTTGCTAATGCTTGTGAAACACTATCAGAAATAAGATCCTTATGGTTTTTTAACCACCAGCTGCAGGCTGGTATGTAAGGTGGAAAATGAAAGGTTTTTGCAGTTCCGTACTGGTGTTCCGTAGGATTTGAGAGCTGAGTATCTTTTCTTTTGCTTCGGGTTAGGAAGCCATATAATCTGAGTCCCTTTTGCCATTAAAATGATGGGAGGGCTTAAAACTCTGTTCCATGTGCGTAGTTATGTAGCCCCAGAACTAACAGCAGGAACCATGGCTTTTTCAGGCATAAGAGCTGCTGTGGTTTGTATATTACTGGGGCCAGCGTGCTCTGGGCCAAGAGCTGCATAGCAGCAAAGCTGACTTCTGTTATTTAGTTTGGAAATTATCTGTATTTTGTTTGTTGGTTTTGTTTGGGGTTTTTTTTAACAGAGTAATTTAGTTGAATTAAGGATCAATTGTTTTTTCCTGTTAACTTGTCAGTTGAGTGTAGATGCACGTCTTCCTTTTATATTGGTGGGTTTTAATACCAAACATCTTGAGTAGCACATCTTAAAATGAATTGTTAGCTAATAGCTGCTTAGTAAAACCAAATAAATGTTTTGTGAGCGTTTAGACCAACCCTTTTGACCAAAGGTTGCTAAAGAATAAAAATTTCTCAAAAATAGTTGGTGGGAAAGCAATTTTGTAGAGTTTTATTGGTTTGTCTCTTTTTTTGAGTGCTTTAAAAAAAAATTGAAACCCTTTCAAGCAGGTGGATACCTAAATAGGCCACATCAAATGATGCATTTCCATATTTGCCAGAGCATGCTTCTCACGTTTCCTGTAGCAGTTGACAATGTCTTTTGACCCATAAATTTAATTTGATTTTCAAGGCTTTAGGTATACAGAATTATTCTCATCTGTTTGCATAAGCTACATGGAAACATCTGTCCAGCAATGTCTGGGCAAGTGATGGGAGAGCACTGCTTTAAGTGAACAGTGTTTGATTTTTCCACACACACTTCACGTGTGTGAGAATCCTTCATTTCTCCTTTTCTTTTTTCTTCATCCCCCCTCTTGATGTGTAATGACACTGCTGCAATGTGTTTTCTTAATTTCATACCTTGAGTTTCTTATTTCTTTTCTAAGACCCAGCTACATGTCTAGACTGTCTTAACCTATGCTTCTGTTGTCACCTTCGTGGGCTAGTTTCAAAGTTCTAACGCAGACTCAGCAGCATTAAATAGTGTCTTGAGTTGACTAGGTTTGTGTGGGATGCATCATTTGACTGTCAGGAAGTGTGGCAGAATCTCTATGGAGCACAAAGGATAAGCACACTCTGTGCATCACCTTGTCTAACACACATCTTCTTTGTTAAGAGTTCTCCTTTCACTGGCTCCTTTCAAAAATCCCTTCTGCATTTTCTGAAAACCGTTGACAGGTTTTTGGCGTTTCAGCCAAGGAGCTCAGCTACTGCAGACTTGAGTTGATGCCTGAGTAGTTGCTTGTCATACACAACAGAAATTTGGGAAGCTGTATGTAAGGGATAGAAGTGCTGAGATTTCTTTTGGTGGTGGGTGGGAGGAGGCAGGTTGACTACATTTGGGGATGTTTGCCTGAAATACCACTGACTGCTGTTTTAGAGCATGGTATAGCAGCTTTATGGTATTTGGAGGGAAGTATTAGAGCAGTATGGAAGATAGTAACAGCCACAGAATTCTATCATTAGAAGAGGAATATCTTATGCATCTTGTTTCTCATGAGTTTCAGATATGCTGAAGTGACAGGCTGGTTTAATCCTGGTGTAAAAAGAAGTGTATCTGTTCCAGACAAGCTCCAGGGTGTGAGATGATGTCAGACATGACTCAGTTTCCTTGAAAAATCACTTCAGCTACAGACACAGTGGTGTCTAATGGAGTCCAAGAAAAATGATTAGAATGGAAAAGGGGTCTTGAGGAGCTCTATTCATTTGCCCCTCTTTCTCTGCACTCTGAAGATTATTCTTAGCTCACTTTCTTTTGAGGAATTTACTTCTTCTAGCCAGCAGAATCCCCAGTGCTGCAGGCTGGCTGAGAGTCACCGAAGCCTTCACAGCTGATCCCAGGAAACAATCCTTCATGTCACTCTTCCTCTGGTCTTTCTCGTTAGAATCAAGAAGTGCTCTGTTGTTTAATACTGGGGAAAAAAAAAAAGAGAAGGGACAATTAGAGAAATCAAGCTGTATTTTCAAATTAGTCACTCTTTTCAAAAAGAAGTTGGAGATATAAGTATCTGCCATGCATGGAAAAAACTGAGGGAGGGTGGGTGGAGGGAGGACAACTTGATTGCCCTTTCCAAGAGGCTTCAAAATAATTACTGTCAGCGTTTTAACAAGCTCTGATCTACTTGTGCATATGTATGCTGTTACCAAGAGTCAGTGCTAATACTGTACTGAAGCATGTTTCTGTATTTAGGAAGCCAGCGTGTGGTTGTTTCACAGTATCTAGCTGTACTATTTATTTTTATAAGCTTCTTGAAAGTCAAGGTCCTCTGACGAGGCAGCAGTACAACAGTTGTAATATATAGATGATACAAGATGCTGCATGTGCCAAGTATGCTTCATTCACTAAATCTGGCAGAAAACAGCTTGCTGTAGGCAACACTTCTGAAATGAGAATACCTCTCAAGGAAGTTTTTAAAAATATCTTTCTGTAAATCTCCTTCCTTGAGCAGCATGCACAAGATATATGTAAGTTTATAAAAATATTGGCACTTCAGGGTTTTTCCTTGTCAGCATCTGTGAAGGTTTTGGTTCTCTTTTTAACCATAATAGGCTTCCAACATGTCTTTACTTTTAAGAAAATAACATAATTCTGTAAAATGTAGATAATAGTATTTTCATATTCCAGTAGATGTAGAAAGACTTGACACTGCAGAAGTCTTCTGTACTAAAGCAAGGGTAATGTAATGTAAAACTTTGTACACAGTGGTATTTCATGAGTTTTATGTTCAGAATCATGGAAGACTAGAACAAAAATACCTATGAGTATTCATAGGTATCAACTACAAAACAAGTAGTTCTTGTTTTGAAGGTTGAAACTTAGGAGCTTTCATTTTCTGGCTCTGTAAACTGGCAAACCTGTCATGCTGTAGATGGGCACTGTGGAAATGGGGAATGTGGTGGGAGTTCATTTGCATTGTCTCAAGAGCACCTCTCTTGTTTCAGGACACTCACCAGCTAAAACTACTTAAGACGTTAGAAGGTCACGCGTATGGGGTCTCCTACATTGCCTGGAGTCCAGATGACAACTACCTTGTTGCCTGTGGCCCGGATGATTGTTCTGAGCTTTGGCTCTGGAATGTACAAGTAAGTGGTGGCTAAGAGTGAAAAATAAAACTTTGTTGTCGGCCTGCTGCTTTTGTTTCAATATCTGAATACTTCGGGCGTGAAAGAAGTAGTTGCTGCAGACTCATGCCGAGGTGGGAGTGTAAAGAAGAGATGCTGATCTTGGTGCTCTCCTTTCAATTTGAAAAAATAATTTTGGCAGCCTTCAAATTTTCTTAGCACTTTGGACAGAACTGAAATTGGAGTTCAAGTCTGTGTCTGGGATTGTGCAGTAATTTGGATGTAAGTGGTTACTGGTCGTTTTTGAGAAGGGATGGCATAAATGCATAGGACCACAGAGGTCTCCTGAAGAGAAGGACAGCAAATGAATCAAGAGAAGCAGAGGACAGAATTATCGAAGGGGAGCAGTTGCTCGTTGATGATTTTAACAAGTAGCGAAAGTAAAAGATGCAAGCTATTTTACTTCATGTAACCATCCCAGTCATGGTAGTGAAAGATCCACATAGGCTTAAATTTATGATTTCAGAACTTCATCTTTTTGTCAGGCACTAGGGCATTTTGCCATTTCCTCCATGAATTTGAAAATCACTTTCTGCTGTTGAATTTTATGGGCACTTGAGTTGATATAAAAGCTTCCCTTGCCTCGGTTGAGAGCTGTGTAGACTTCCTTGTGCTGCCTTGGATTCTGAACTAATTTAGTTTCCTAAAACAAAAGCATTGCCTTTCTTCACCCTTGGAACACTTTTCTTCTGTTTAATTGACTAAATTGGCTCAGTGAAGAGCACTACTGACAATGCCACTCATTGGTGTTCTGTCTTGTGAAACGGTGGCTTTATACGCTGGGATGAAAGCTAAGTTTTGGCATGGAGAACTTCAGCTCAAGGAGGAAAACATTCTAATGGCTGTGATATTCTTAACTTCTTACTAAAATGTATTTTGTCACCTCTTCTGGTCTCTTCCTACCTCCTTTCTTTCAATATTTTGGTGTTTTTTCATTTGATAGTGCTTGTCACTCTCTTGGCTTGTTCATGTAATTTCTTTTCATTTCACTCTTTACTCAAAATCTTTTAGTTGTCTGGCACACCAGCTATTCTATCTCTCTTGATTTGAGAGACAAAAGAAATTGTCCCATATCAAGTCCAGATTCACTGGAGATGCTAAAGTAGTTCTGCCTTTTTATTGCATTATTCATAAGTTTGTGTTGGTTTTTAATAAACATGTTGAAATATATACACTTCCGAACACCATTCATGTCAGATAAAATTACCAGTGCCTTTTTGGGAAAGGGTTCTGGTATAAGGCCTTGCTGCCTTTGTTTATTTTCCAGACTGGGGAGCTGAGGACAAAGATGAGCCAGTCTCATGAAGACAGTTTAACAAGCGTGGCCTGGAATCCTGATGGGAAGCGTTTTGTAACGGGAGGGCAGCGTGGACAGTTCTATCAGTGTGTGAGTTCTCTGCATCTGTCCCTTTGAAAGCCAAGCAAGAAATTAAAGTTTGGTCAATGCTTTTTCAGGTTTTTTGTGTGTATGTACACTGAAGCTTCTGATCCTTTGTAATTCAAAGAGGAAATACATTAATGCGAGTATTTCAGCATTAATGTATGCAAGTATTACAGCATTTCTGTATGGAGCAGTTTGAAGGGTTTGAGTATCTTTGGTCTGCCTCAAGGAGGATTTGTGATCTGGAATTTTTTTCTTAGCTGCTCCAGAAAATACACTAATAAAAAGCAGTGCCTTTGTCCACAAGTGTTTTTATTCCACAGCATGTTGACTACATCTTTCTTAGTTTTTGCATGCTGCCTTTGCTTAGTGAAAACAGAAATTTGAAACCCTCATTACTTGCCTAGCATTGGTTTGGGGTGGTGGTCCACAGTCTCACCATATTCTTGATTATTTTTTCAACTGGTTCCCAGTACAATAATGTAGTATACAAGCCTCACTGTGAAGGTCAGCTCAGTGATAGGGTGCAGATGGCACGTGTCATGCACGAGAAAATAAATGACAGAAGGGATTCTCTGCTCTCCAGGGCAGATTCCTACAAAAGCCCTCGGTTAAGACAACCAACTCCTAATTCATTAAGCTCTCTCTTGTAAAGGGTAAGATTGCTTTCTGTAGCAATTGTCTGAATAGAAAGTGGAAAACATTTTTATTTGTGTCACAGCTCCTCAGAAATCTGAGATTAATGGTTCAATGTTTGTTGGCTGTTTTTTTCCTTCTGCTCAGGATTTAGATGGTAATCTCCTTGACTCCTGGGAAGGGGTGAGAGTACAATGCCTTTGGTGCTTGAGTGACGGGAAAACTGTTCTAGCGTCGGACACACACCAGCGAATTCGGGGTTATAACTTTGAGGATCTCACAGACAGGAACATGTAACTACCTCTTTTTTTGGTTCTGAATTCCTGCTTCTTAGTGTCAGAAGAAAATTAAGGAACTGTTTGGGGGACAGGATGGGAAATTACTTAGTGCTCTCAGTATTAAAAGAAGATAAGAATAACATGGGACAAGAATTAGTGAGCAAATTTCAGCAAGGAGCATTCGATCAAGTATTAGAAATAACTAACTAAGAACTGGAGTAGGTTTCTGGTGGATGTTTTGGCATTTCGATCAGCACATTCCTGTCTTCTTTTATTAGATTCTGCCTTGAATTTAGGAGTTGGAGTTGAGGTCCAAAGTCCCTTTTGGTCTTGGTGTTTGCCCTAAGTATAAGCAAGTATTGCAGACCTGGCTTCTACTGGTGTATAGAGTCGTACCTAATTTCAAATTCAGAACTGTTTTTCCCTGATAGACCTGCAGAGACAGCACATGCCTTTTTGTCTTGGTGTTGCATCATTATCTGGTTATCTTGACTCCCGTGTCTTATCATTTCAGAGTACAAGAGGATCACCCTATTATGTCGTTTACTATTTCAAAAAATGGCCGTTTAGCTTTGTTAAATGTAGCAACTCAGGTGAGTTGGGGATGTTGGAAGGAAATGGAAATAAATCTGCTTGCAACTGCTACCTGTTTTTAAATATTTAGATGCAAGTTGGAATGTTTGATATTAACTAGTTGTATGTTGTGTAATATGAAGGCCTTAATACTCATAAATATAGCATGGAATTCTCTTACAAGAAGGCAGTCTTATTCTTGAGACCTGATTTTTTTTTTTTTTTGACTGATTTATAGTCAAGAGTTTCATATTGTGAAATATGTGCTATTAAATGTTATTATCTGGCTGTTGCATTGAGAAGCCAGGTACAGCAAGAACTGTGGCAGGTTAACAGGTCTGGGGGCTTGAGAATTAGATTTTATTTACCTATTTCTGCTTTTGAAACCTTGGGTAAGATAAGAACTTTCAGAGTGGAAGGGACCAAAGGCTGAAAGTTTAGTTTAGTAATTTGATACATCATTACTATACTTAGTAACAGTACCGGAGTTGGCTCTGAAGTAGTGGACTTTCATGTGTAATTTTTTTCATCCTTTAAAGAATGCCATTAATAATGTTTAATGATAAAATAACATTCTTTATATTTTTTATTTCCAGGGAGTTCACTTATGGGACTTACAAGACAGAGTTTTAGTGAGAAAGTATCAAGGTGTTACACAAGGATTTTACACAATTCACTCGTGTTTTGGAGGTCATAATGAAGATTTCATTGCGAGTGGCAGTGAAGGTAACACCATTCTCCTTTGTGCAGAAAACTGGAACACTGTATCCTTCTTATACCTTCATTTTATAGATGACAGTTGCTAACAACAACATTATAAAAGCAAGCCAACTGGTTCATGAAATAAATTTGAGGCGTGCTGAGATTGTGGCATACTTCAAGAAGTAATTGTGGGCTGGCAGAAAGAATCTTCTGAGAGGATGGCAGAGGTAGAACGCATTAATGACTCTTTTGTGTTCCTCCTCTAAAGCAAAAGCATCTGCAGAGTTTTAATTAGAAGTGGGTGGGGTGTTCTTGAGGAGTTTTCTTTTTGTGGTATGATATTTAGACTTCTGGTTTGAATAAAAAGTACTTCTGGGGAATAACAGCTTCATTTGCCTGTTGAAGGTACAGGTGTGGTAAAGTTATTTTAATTTCAGTAGAATCATTTTAATTACAGACAGAGGAGTCTCAAATTAAGCAGTTGTTGACATAGTCTGGTAGGGTTTCTTGATGATTAAAGGCTTTGTGGTATGTTTTTATTCAACTGTCTGTGGCAAGGGTAGAAATTTGTTAAAAGCTTATGTACTGAATTGGTTCAGTTCTGTCACTGGTGTAGTGCCATCACCCGCCATGGAGGTCACTTAAAATTCAAGCATATGCAGGGCTAAGAATTACACTTGTAATATGTAAACAAATGACTGTGAGTACTGTGTAACTCGCAGTTCTTAGGAAACAAGGTTGGCCAAGGCATTTCCTGCTATCCTGTTGTTGGAAAATACGAAATATGTCTAAAATAAAACCAAGTTTCACCCTCCGACTATATTCAGTGGAATATGACTGAAGGACAGCACCTCCAGTCCTCCAATCCAGTGTGAACCTCTTTTCATGGTTGGACAAGCTTCTTGTTTTGAGACCTGAGTGCCTGAAAGTTCAGGATTTGTTTAGCCATAACTATGTGTAGGTGTAGATACTGTAGTGTACCAGTCCTTTTTTCTCCCCAGTTTGTTGACTTTTCATTGTCTTCATGAATGGTTTAAAAACCACTGTAGTTGAAACTGATGGTTCATTAGATTTGAACTGTCTGAAGCTGCTGCCTCTTTGCAAATGTGGCTACTAAGACTGTTTTTAAAAAACAAGCAAACAAAAGTAACAGGTCACATTGTCATAGCCTGCTTTAGAAAGTAATTGATCACATTGTCATAACCTCTTAAAACACGTTGTCATCTAGGGAGGGGTTTTCCTGACAATTGCATCCATAGGAAGAATACGGAGGTCTCTGTCTCAGAGGGGGTTTGGCTGCTGCCTTGATGTAGCTGTCTTGTTTTCTCCAAACCAAAGTAGAGGCATTCTGACAACACCAAAGTACTGCTTTGTCTTTAGGCTTTGGTTCTCTGACAGAGCAGAGGCTTGTGTGTCCAGTGTGTGAATTGTGTTGTTTGGTGAATGGCATGGATGTGTAGTCCCCTTGAAATCCTAAGTGGAATACGAGCACAGCCAGAACATTTGCATCAACACAACCACATGTGAAGGTGGTACCCTCAAATGAGCTGGTTCAGCACAAGACAAGGGAGTTACCATATGGTTCCATGATGCTTTTCTAGCAGGGAGGTCAGAGAGCAAGTTTGTTTTATAAGGGGCTGGGAGGAGGAATAGAGTTTGTTTACTTAGCCTTCAGAGTGACATCTATGTCAAAGCCTTTCAAATAGATCAAAATACTTTCATTTGATGCGCTAGACCCCAATACTAGGCTTTTTTGTAATGCTAGCAATATGTACTTGTCCAATTTATGTAGCTCTGTTTGGAATATTCCACAGACATTCCTAGAGAGGTGAACCCACAGATTTGTTACAGGATGCTGGTCTACAGCTGGGACACCACCACCCACCACCCCCCAATTTATTCTTAAATAAGTTGGTTATAAAGAATATTTCTTCTCTAAATATTGCAGTAGAGTGTCTAACCAGTTCACTATTCTATTTCTAGCATGTTGCTAGAAGTAATTAAAAGCTTCCCATCACGAAATAGGATCTGTAGGGCTTATTTGCCTCTACTTTAATATGTACAAAGTGATACCTTTAAATACCACACAATAATTAGTTGTAAAAGACAGTAATAGCTCACAATTTGAGCCATTAAGCTTTGCCCTCCCTCGTTTGCTCTGTTTGCACTTTCACTGGAGTGTTACAGGTTTTTAGTATTAAGATATTTTTCATAAGCTATAGAGCTGTGATCTTATCTGGTACTCGTCAACAGGAGGTGGTTATAATTATTCTTAGTACTCACAACTTTACAATGCATTTGCTAATCTGTAAATACAATTATTTGAGGGCTAAAAAAAAATCTGCAAGTCTTCCTTTTGAATAAGATTACAACTCCATACCTGTAATTAAAGAGTAGCTTGGTTTCTCTCTTTAGCCATGTATTGTCTTATTTGCATTGCAGTCAAATGTTTTTCTTCAGACACCAAGTGTAGTAGACTTGCAAGTGTCAAAAAAGAATGTATCTCTTAATGGAAGAGCTTTGCTTGTGTTTTGATCACTTTTAAAAGAAAAATTTTGTTAGTGCTGTTGCACGCTCAAGACTCAGGTTTTTGACACGGGTTTTAACGAGAGCTGGTGTGGAGGTGCTGTTGGCTCCACGGATGGCTCCGTGCGGAGCAGTGCTGCTCACGCTGCCTTTCACCGTTTTCCGTTCAGATCACAAAGTGTACATCTGGCACAAGCGCAGCGAGCTGCCCATCGCGGAGCTGACGGGGCACACGCGCACGGTGAACTGCGTGAGCTGGAACCCGCAGATCCCGGCCATGATGGCCAGCGCCTCCGACGACGGCACCGTTAGGATATGGGGACCAGCGCCTTTCGTAGACAACCAGGATATTGAAGGTAAAAAACATGTGTGCTGTTAAAAGCGTTAGTCACTGCTTTGTTTTGTTTCTTCTAGTGTATGACTGTTGATTTTTAATGAGTTACTCCTTTTGTGGAATAAAAAGGAAACAACTGGTATTTCCAACATTATTCTGACGCGGCCCTGTAGAAAATTGTGGTGTCGCTAAGATCTATAGAAAACTGGGGTGTCACTAAGACTGTAGGATTATATTAACTTATTTATGCAGACTCCTTAAAAATCTTGCCTCCAGTGCTTGAGGTTTAGTAACGTACAATGTTACTAAAATTTAAATAGCGCATTCTAACCACACTGCAAATTGAGTGATGGTATCATAATGCTTACAAAAGGAATCTCCAAAGTCTAGAGAGAGCTTTCCCCAGGAAAATCTATACAAAACCGAATCTTTACTAACCATCAGTAACCATATGTGTCCAGGGGAGAGAAAGACAATGCTCATTTTTTTGCTGCCCAAATGCACACAGGTGTTCCCAGCCCTTCTTGCTTCCCCCAGGATTGTTAAGGAGATGACTGCTGGGGAGTTGTTGTGCAGTTTATATGCTTCTGTCATTACATATTCAACCTTGCAGTAAGAATTTACAAGAGACGTTAAAATGATATATAGTATATCCTATTGCCACAGGACCTCGTGGATGTGACTTCAAGGGGAACCTGGGCAAAGTAATCAAAGAGAAATCCATTAAGTGCTGTTAGATAAGTAAACACCTCTAGTTCAGAATGTCCCTTAGGTAAAAATGGCTGAAAGTTGAAAGGGTATTAGGAGGAAGAATTATCTCCTCTCCCTGCTCCAGTGCTTTGATACATCTGCTTCTAGTCTTGGACTAGGTGGACCAGCCTGGCTAATCTGTTTGTGACACCTGGAATGCACCCATAAGGAGTCAGAGCCTGTCTTCCAGTTGGTACTCATGGCTTTGTTTGGTTTTCTCCAGTGAGCTGCTTGCTCACTCTTTCTTAGTTCCTCCAGAAAATGAACTAGTAAGTGCCATCAAAACCAAACCAACAGCAAATGGATTTCTCACAGCAGTGCTTTTGCAAGAGGTGTAGGTGCATGGAGTAGTACCTAACGACTTAGGAATCCTAAATGGGTGACAAGACAGCTCTGTAATTAGCACATTCCCCTAGAACTTGTATGTAAATGTGTGTTACTTCTTTTTGGACCGGGTGCTCTTTAAGTACCCACACTTAACATGCTAAATTGATTTCTAGATTTATATGAATAATTTTATCTAAAATAAATAATTTTAAGCATGGAATTTAGCTACACTATAAGATCCATTAACTAGTGCATGTTCAGTTAAAATTTATGTAAATACACTGTATTAATTACCTGATGATAGAAATATGAACTGTTGCTAAGATCTTCAAGCTGTGATTTCTTTCTCTCTGTGTTTTTGTTTTTGCTCAGAGGAATGCAGTAGCATGGATAGTTGATGGCGAATTTGGAGCAGACGACTTCAGTTTAACTTAATTAGTCGTATTTTAAATGGCTTGGGATTTGGTGCAAACAAACATGATTGATAGCTGGACAGACATGCTCGTCATGAAAAAGAACCATTTCTGAAGCCCGGTTGGGGCCAAACATTTACCACCTTTGCTTCATAGTAACCAGTCGAGATGAAGCACGTCCTTAGAACTTTGTTGGACACCGTGTTGAAATTACCCCCCCATCGGTTGTGAAGAACTGTGCTACATTCAGGCTAACCATTGAACTCAGTATATATATTTTTCCCTCCTGCCTTTTTGTCTGGCAGGCTACTGTTCTTGTTGCTCTTCTGTGTAATGAAGTTTAAATGCTTGTTTGGAACACTTTATTTAACAGTTTAGAAGGCTTGATAGAAAGAGTGCTTTAGTCTGAAGAGTATACATTGGATAGGAAAGTATTTCCTTCTCTTGTTTCTCAAGTCTCTCTCCGCCTTACTTAGCTTGAGATCTTTGCAGCTTGGTTCATGGATTCTAGCCTTGCCCGTTGCGCAGTATATCTATCAATTGAGAGGATAAACCAATGAACTATGTCAAAAGCACTCTCAGTATCACATTTGACAAAAAGTTTTGTACTTTTCACATAGCTCGTTGCCCTGCAAAGGGGTTAACAGCACAATTTTTTAAAAATAAATTATTTATAGGATTAAAATGACTTCATTTGTATACATTTGGAATTAAAACAATGCAAGAAGTGTCGTGAAACACGGTATCACTGATGCTTTTCTGGAGTGTCCTGAGACCCAATCAAAAGCAGTGGCTGGAAGGAGATTTATATAGGCAGTAAAGCTTGTTTCAGATGGAGGAATTCACTGTCCATCTTAACAGATAAACTGTATTAGTTAGGAAAGAAAAAGCATTCAGATTGCACCACCAGTCTAAGAGTTTAAACAAGAAGAGGTCCTTTTGGTTTTTTCAATTACGTAAATATATGCAACAATGCTGGTGTAAAAGGTAGACTCCACTTCGAGGGAAGAATGTGTTGAAAGAGTCCTTTCTTCACAAAGTCAACGCTTTGTATAAGTAATTTACGTTCAAATCATAATTAAACACTTGTGTTATGATGGAAATTTTTTCTTTATTTGATAAACAAGGGTGGACAGATTTTGTTGTTGAGAATATACTTTTAAGTTTGCAGATTTAAATGCCTCTCCCAGACCTTATTGCGAGCTGGTGCTGTGGACATCTTGACACATCTAGGAATAGTTCCACTAATGTCCCGTGTTAAGAAAAAACAAAGACGTTTATAATTTAAGTATTTATTCTTTTTGACATAAACAGATGGCCTGGCATCTCTGTGCTTCTGCACTACACACAAATCCATTATGGGATGGCACTGGATTCCCTTTTGCCACCTTGGGTGGAAAGGTAGTGTTGGTACTGCTGCGAAGTAAAGAAGGAGCAGGGAAGGGCATGCCACCAGGAGTCATGTGAGCAGAAGTGTGGACTTCATCCTTTCATGAGATAATGATCTAGTGTCCTTATTAGTCACGTGTGGAAGAAGGGTGGGGGAAGGTTTGCTGGAATTCCTGGGAAGAGAGGTGTAGCCACTTTGATGAAGTGGGAGTGTGGTGTTTCCCAGTAAAACAAAGCAAAGGTTAGCGGGTTAGATTTTTTTTTTTTCTTTTAGATTCCAGCCATCAGGTGGTGTGTGTTTGTCTTGCCTTGTGTGCAAACTTAAGCATGAGTTAAGATTCTGATACTGAGGTTGAGACCAGCCCCGAATCTGACATATGAGTCTTCTAATACCTCCAAAAACCAGGTAGGAACTTAACGTTCAGCCTTGAAACTAAGGTGAATGCTTTGATGGCAATTACTGTTTCACAGCACTGGGAATACATGTGTAAACTTAAGATTATAAATCGGTTCCTTCTTCCTTTAATCAGTTCTGGAGGAAGCTCTTTATTTCTCTTCCTAGTTCAGACAGTGTAAGATTAGTCAGGCCTGTGGCCTTAATGTTGCAGGAAAACAGACAAGTTCCTATGGTCAAATTTGAGTAAGCGAAACCTTGGGGTTTAAGGAAAAATTAATGACCTAAATTGTAAACAGTAAATTGTAAAAGTGTTTTACATGTTGAAAACGTGGTATAATTCATAAGCAATGCCAGTATGTGAATCTTTGGAAGTTACTCTTGTATTGTCTTACTCTCAACTTAGGTTTTCAAACCAAACATTGTTCAGGGAGAGTAAGGAGAATGGTTTTGATGTCTCTTAATGTGTCATACAATGGTCTGTCACTATGTACTCCTGGAAATAAAGTGGGAACTTTAGGCAGGTGGTGAAGGCTGGATCAAATCTCAAGTGTAGATTTAAAGTCTCAGATGCACTTCAGCAGGCATTTTTCATGTAGTGGCCATGACTACCCAGAGTGAGACTCCTTCCCTGGTACAGCTGTGGGGGGTGTATGGGCTGATGCCTGATTTCCCCAGCAGTGCAATTAGGATTATAAACCTAGGACCTCTGCCAAAACACTGCCCCTCTCTTCTGGGCTTGGTTTGTCCCTCTGAAAGACACTTGAGGTGTTTAGAAGCCGAGTTAAGGAGAAGCACGAGTTGGATCTCTCTCCCTTAGTGTCCTGGTGCAGCCACGCCACGTAAAGGCAAGCTCCAGGCAGGTGGCACTGCTTCCAGAGTGGCTCAGTGACAGCCTGTTGGCATCTCGTGGGCGATGAGCAGGCAGGACAGAAAGGTGAGATTAATCTTCATTTTGCCACACTACTCGGTCCCACAGCAACTGCCACTAGAGATGTAGCAATGGCCACTATCCCAACCTGGAGACGAAAGAGCAACCTAAACTATTTCCAACACATTGCATATTCACACTATGTGGATTGAAAAGTACCAATACTTTTTGTGCACAGACGATAAAATGAGACTGGGGTGGGGTGGGGGGAAAAAAAACCCAAATAAGTTTGCTCATTTGCAACACGTTGATTTCCATGTGCTTAAAAATGTTTGTAGGCTGGAGTGTAAGGCTGGAACAAGTACACGCCCACAATAAATTACTGTATTTCTAGTCAGCAGGCCCATGGTTTTGGAGAGGAAAATACTGTAAGTGTGTACTCGTTTTGTAACTTTCTCTGGTGACCTGTTGGCTTCAAATATTTACAGTAGCCCCAGGTTGTTATCAAGGCAGATCTTAAAAAAAATGGTGAAGCATTTTGTTATCTGAATGTTCTTTAGCTGTTCAGGTAAGTAATTTTCAAGGCACAATGGAACACAAAAGGGAAAATGGTAGCTCTGTTCATGTTTTGGAGGGGAGGGAAGTGGGGGAAATGACACCTTTGTTTTTAAATTCCCTCTGTCTTTTCTAAAGTTCTCCAACTTTAAAGTTAACTTCTCTTTATGATTGGAGCAAAGATGCAAGCTAGAAATCTACCCAGATCTTGCCAGTTACTTCTCAACTTGGCTTCAACCAGGTAATGTTTAATAAAACTCCATCTGCTGTTGGGAGTTGGTGTCTAGTTGTGTATTTTTACACTGCTAAGTGATGCTCCCACCCCAAATCAGTTGTAAAGGCTTCCTTAGCAGGAAGCCAGGACTTGAACAATTAGCTGTAGCTTGAGGGGATATGTTGTAGATCCAAATGGGGAGGGAGGCAGAGAAAAAGGAATGGACATAAAAAGCAGGATTTACTGACCAACAAACTACTGTAACTCAAGGGGGAGGAGGAAAAATGCACTTTCAATAGTTTGTCCATATTTTTAGCTACAAAATACACTTGTATCTAATTTCTTTTTGAGACGACTATTAAGAGGAACACCCATCCCGTAAATGGCTAATCCTCCTTTTGCCCTCCTCCTGTCTTTTCCACATTGGCTTGAGTCCATTTTCAGCTGCCATACTTGATTTTTGAAAACTGCTACTTTTAACGATGTCTAGAAAGCAAAATCATTAACTATGACACTTTTTTTAAACAGGGTGGACTTAATTGAAGTGTGCAGTGTTGAACTACTGCTGCAGTAGCTGCCTCTAGTTGAAATAAACTGTAGCCAAGTTTTCTGTCTATTCATCCAGATAATCTGGATTCAGTAAAACATCTGTGAGAGTGTTCCTCCCATCTGGTATGAGTGTGTGTGTGTGCATGTGTTCCACGAACAGACAGAGAACCAAATGTTCTAGGTACTTGTCATGTTTTATTGCATACTTTAAGTCATGTGTATGTGAAGTGTCCTTTGACCAGAAGGTTTTGGTTAATATCAGTATATTTTTATAAATTTGAAATTCATTGTGCCCCATCTTTTTTCATAAACATTTTTCATTCTTAGGGTATATGTGCTAGATTTGAAACTTTAACATTTTTAGGCACAGATGGAAAAAGTTATTGGCTCCTTGAAAACATATGGGACAAAATGGATCCTCAAAGCATGTATGTACTTACAAACCAAGCTGTAGAGATCAAGAAAAGAACTTTACTGTTGATCTCAAGATTTCTAAATTGTCAAGATTTATATGGAGTTGTGGTGGAACTAGTTAACACTTAGAGCTTTTGGTATGTAATGACTATTTGCTATGGACTGATATTAAATGTTTCAAAGGATTGCGTTCTTAAACTTTCTGGATTTTTGTTACTCTCCTCGGATATTATTAAGTAGTTAAAAATTTCTTTGCTATATTACATTAAAAACATAAGAACTTTGGGTCTCGTATTTATTTTCACTTGTTTTACTAATTATTTACAGAACACCGTTTTAACTTTTTTATTTTATAAATGTGTAGTATTTTAAACATATCTTTACAAATTGTTCAATTGGAACTACATTAACTTCTGATTTGTTTTTATTAGGATTTTTAAAAAAAAAAAATACACTTTTTCCATGTTGGTGCACAGCACTTAACAGAAATGTTTGTATTCCCTTTCTTTCAATTCAATAAACAATAAATAACTGGAATGAATAGTCCTTAGTTTCCCTAACTTCACTTATATGACTGACTTGGATGTTAATTTCTTGATCCTTAATTATAGATTTCTTCCTTAGTATTTCACCTCCTTGCTAGGACAATTCATCTGTGGCAGTGTAGCTGCAGCTGAGTCACTCGGTGCTGTGTGCAGCTCTCCAGTCTCTGCTGTCTGGCTCTAATTTGCCTCACCCTTGTGTTTGTGCTGCACTTTAGCACTTGACTTGCCTGTGTCCCAAGCTGTGCTTATCTCACTTGCTGAACACCTGCTCCCTTCGGGCTCCGTGAAATCCATCATTCCTTGACACTGCACCTTGCTTAAATACCAGACTCTGGTTGCTGTAGGTGATCTGTGAGTTTTATGGGGTTTTTGATACTTCCTATTAAGGGCGTGCTCCCAAAGTACTTGGATCCCCTGCCTTTGTGTTCCCTCCAACTGACTCCACATTCTTGTCCCTCCTCCCTGTGCCTTAAAACAGAACCTCACCTTTGTCCTGCATTTTTATTCAGCTCTAGCTTATGTTGTGTTAAGAAGTTGTGCCTGAATTTCCACTCCCTGTAGCTTTTCCAAACTCAAACCTTTTGCTGACGTGCATTCAGTCTTTGAATTCTTTTAACTTATGTATTGATTAGAAGAAGTCTTCACTCGCTCTAGTAGCACCTTTGTATTAACTTTATTCTCTCCCTTACAATTTAGGCAGTATATAGACTGTTACGGCTTAATTGCAGCTGGCAAGAGAAGGGATGTGCCTTGCTCCTCTCCATGTCCTACTTTGTGCCACTTCCCTTGCCTGCTGGTATTTGCAGGAGGGTTCTTGGGTTGCAGATCCACTTCAGCCATAAATTATCCACACAGCAGATGAAGTAAGTTCCTAACAAGCCCAGCCAAAAAAGCTGTGCATTATCTGCTGTCCTGTCTGCCTTTGATGGGTCAGAAGAGTGCAAGAGAAACAGGTATATGAATTCTATAGACCTGTGACATCTTGGCATTTGTAAGATTTAAGTCCTGTGGGTTTGGGGGTTTTTTCCTAACATTTTTTTTTTTGTTTTTTATTTGTTTTTTTAAATAATTCGGATTATTTTAAAGAAATTCCACAAGGAACCTGAGAGTAGATGTGCATTTCTTAATTAGCTTAAATCCAAACTCTGCCTGAGGAGAGCCCTTCCTTACACTTTGTCCCGTGCTCTCTGTGCTGCCTGGTCCCCTTCTTGCGTGTCTTGCACGTGCCAAGGCTGTCACCTCATGGCAGAAGGATGGCAGTGCCAGTTGTCTCCTCACTTTAAAAGACCTGTAATGCTCTGAAGGGTAACCACTGAGGCTTGTATGCCTCTGTTTCTGCCAAAGATAAGGTGGTGACTGTACTGATAACTGCATGGTGGTTCATATGTTCCTATTGCTGCTTCCACTGTCCACCATGCCCTGTACTTAAAGGCATAAGTGGTCTTTTGGTACTTGTACAAAATCCTAGAGAGCTTCTTGTGAGAAGAAAGAATTAGAGTAAAGCTATGACAATCCCGAACAGATAAAGATTTGCCTTTTTGGGCTTATCAGGGTTTCTGGTTGATTGTTAACCTGCATGTAGAATTGTTAGGATTACTGGGCACACCACTGATTTACCATGTTCCATTATACAGAACCACTTTAGAAAACCAAACCAGCAATTTATGAGATTGAAGAGGCAAGTATATTCTTTAATAAAACAGGCTAAATAACCAACAGTCTGTAACTAATGATTAATTAGGGGAAAAGAGGCAATTGTACACAATTTAACTAACCCTCCAAACGCAGAATTCTTAACAGCAATCTAATCTCTCTGAAAACTGATGCAGGACGATCATCTTTGCAAGCTGGCCAGGCTGTAGATCATGGGTGAGGAAAAGGGCTCAGTAACATCAGTTGAATGTTGGAATCCCTGCAGGACTTTGATTTATTTTCACTGATTAGGAGTTTTCTATCAATCATAGCTGATGGTTCCTCACAAGGTTATACTTGGATACCTCAGGTCCAAAGGGAAATAGTCTGAGCGAATAGGAAGGAATCTGTATTTGACCTACACCAATTTGTAGTGATAGTTAGATGAATTTTAAAAAAAATCAGTTTCAAGTTTCGAATGGTCTTGAATTCTGTATGGTAAGCTTGGGTTTAAATTACCCTGTTCTCTGCTGGAAAATAGGGGTTTTTTATTTTTACTGCCATAAAAATTTCTGTGCTCTGTGGGTCTCCCAGGAGAGAGAGAACTGTAGTATCCCTATTTCTAGCTAATGAACCATGTTTTTAGCAATTACAGTTTTCCTGTTGCTGACCCTGACCTCTGAAGGCCTCTGCTGAGGCCGGCACTGACCCTGTACAGTGAGGAAGGCTTCAACATTACCAGTGTAATTATTCAGCAGAATTGTAGTCTCTGAAACCTGCTGCTGAGGTTTTTACAACTCTTGCAATCACTTGTTGGATATAAAACTTACATTAAAAAATTGAGGTGGGAAGTTTGCATTCATATAGAAGTATCAAGTGCTTAATGTTTGACAAGCACCACTTACAAAACATATATGTATTTTTTTGTTGGTTTCTCATATGTATATAATATATATATAATAATTTGCTCTTGAGGAAGCAAGGGGGGAGAATCCACAATTCCATCTCTCTAGGTCAGGATATACACATGCCATCCCACTGGTTTTTCCCCTCGGATCTGTTGTCTTCTCTTATCCTTCTCTGTCCCACTCCCATCTCTGAAGAAACACTTCTCTTGGTAGAGAACAGAAGCTTTTCATAGTGAGTGAGAAATTTTACCAATTCCATGAGGGAATGAGTCTGCTCTATCTAATGTCCTCAGGGCAATGCCAAGGTGCTGTTGGAAATCATCGGACACAATGTGTAGCATACATACATTTTCATTAATAGTAAAGCTCTTCTCTCAAAATCCTGTCTTTAGAGTAAGATCTCAAGCTGCTGGTTCAAGTGATGGACTTAGAAATTAATGCTCCTGTTTCTCAGTGTGAAACAAGTTTAGTGAAATGTATCTACTGTCAGCAGTACAGCAAGGGCTTGACTTAGGCCCTTTCTTCTAACACTCAAAATATGTGTAGTAGGTTTTTTTCACACACAAATAAAATAATTTAATTGCCTAACATAATCTGCTAAAAAAGTTACTGACTTTCTACCCTTTTAAAGTTTTATTTGCTCTCGTTTCTCCAGCCCTACCTCCTGTCTGGGTTTTGGCTTTATAGGGCAGTACTTCTTGTAGTTTGATGTTGTGCTGTCAGGTAGTCAGTGGTATCCAGCTGGGGTATCAGTTTCCTTAGCTATTTTTTTAATGAGCATGGTTTTCAGCAGTTTTTCATCTTTAACACAGCTGAACTTGGACTCCATCCATCAAAAATTTACAGCCAAACTTTTCCTAGAACAAACACTGAACACAAGGTATCTACAGCAATAAAGCATTAGTGTTGCCTTTTCATGACTGACCCTGAAAACAATTGTTAACTCCAGCTGTACACTAAAACCCCAAGTACTTAAGAAGAAAAAGCTCATGAACTTTAGGATGTAATTACAGAAGTGTATTTTTTAAAGTGTTTTAATTGATGTGTTTGTTTCAAGAGACCTCTTTCCAAGCACACATAAAAAACTTAAAAGACAGTTATTGGACATGTGAGGGTACAAACTCAGGTTTATACACTTATCACCGATGCAAGAGCTGCACAAAAAGAACTTGCTGGTATCACTGAAGCAGAGTCATATCAGGATTGGGATAAGTGGGGTTATGGTTTACCAGACCATTTCCCTGAGCTATACAGACTCTTGGTTCACCCCCCTGGCTATGGAAACAGCTCGTTCAGGGAGTAGCAACTGCAGATAGTCTTTTGCTCTGTAACCATCTCCACCCCAGTGCAATCTGATCTTTGCTTTATCTGGAGGTCCATGCTGTACTTCAATGACAAAATAGGAGTTGAAGGGAAAAAGCAAGTATTAATCATGTTTCTTATTTATCTGCACTCTTACACACAAGTGTCATGTCCACCAAAGGGATCTTAATCCATCCAAATACAAGACTTCATATGGGTTGCTGCAGGGAGGCAGGGAAAAGGAGGAAAATGTAACTTTTATTCCATTGATTTTTGCCTGGAAAAAACACCAACGTAAGAGCTCTGCTCCTGTCCCACTTCGAAATCTCTGTTCCAGGTGCTGCTTCAAATTAAGTTCTGATAGGACACCGTGGCAGCCGGAGTCTCATCCTGACACCTCTCAGCAAGAATCAGATTATCAGAGCTGCACTTAAATGTGTTCTGGAACTGCCATCATTGCCAGCTCATGCTGTTGAAATGAGTTTCCCTTATCACCATTTAATTCCTACGAGGTCACTTCTACAAGCAAGGATTTCATCTTACACGAACAGCAGCTCCAGCAGTTTGGCTTGTAAAGGAACAAAAACAACTGCTACACAAATCCAATGTCTTTTGAAAATATTTTATGTTAAAAATACAGAAAAATATTTCTTGTTCAAAGAGGAAAAATATACTGCATGACGACACTGATCTAGGTGTGTTCGGAAGGTATCTGTGGCTCCACAACCAGTCACTGGAGTGATGACCCAATTTGGCAGCTAATGATTCTCTTTCAACTTCTCAATCATTTATCAAAGCCAGAATCATACTGTGACAAAACAGAAAACATGAGACCAGTGGATTACTGAAGCTTGTGCAAGTAGGAGCAGCTCTCAGTGTCACGGGAGAGCTGTGCTGAGAGAACCTGAAATAGAAAGGCAAGGCACCCCTGCTGTGTGCTTTGCTTAGGGAGACAAGGCTGCAGAAGCAACACTGCAGCAGAGGAACAGCAGCTCTGCCACCTTGGAGTAAGTGGCCCCATCACAGAACACATCTGTTTGTAACTCAGCCAGATCAACTTCATTTTCTAAAAACAGAACCATTGTAAAATAAACTTGGTCCTCAAGAGTAATTCCATTCTAAACAGGCCACTTACTGTAGGTGCTAAAAGCATCTAAGTCTTTATGTTGTACTTGTGGTTTTGAGATTAAGGAATAGCCTGAGTTTCCAAACAGTGTTTGATCAGAATGAATAAAGGCATATAATGAGGCCAGAGATAGCTGTCAAAATATATTACTGAGGCTTAGCAGGATAAGACATGAATATCAGCAATTACACCAGTGGAACAGAGGAGATAAAAATAGCTGGCAGACAATCCCTTTGTTCCTTGGGAACAACTTTTGAAACTAACCTGTAAAGGTACATGAAGAAACAGAGCAGATGAAAGCCCAGCTTAATCATGGCTTCTTTCATGTGTGATTTCAGTTGTCCTCGGTTATGGATCTCTGTGGGATCAAATACTCCCATGTTTCCACTGGGCACCATAATGTACCTGAAAGTTTAAGAATTAAAAAAAAAAAAAAAACCAAACAAAACACACAACAAAACCAAAAGATGTAGTCACTGAAACATTAGGAGTGTCAGGGCAAGAGGAGGGGGAAAGCTTGCCAAGGAGGGACTTTCATCTAAAGAGCTGTTTCACAATTCAAGGTGAGGGAGTTCTGGATATTGCATCTATCTCTGCCACTACAGAGAATAAGAGAACAAGAAGTACTAAAAACATCAGCCCAGCTTCCCATGTATAAATGGGAGAGATTCCAGGTAATAGCCAATTCCGGGTCATTTTAATTGCTGTTCACAGTTAGTTGCTGTCATGGGGAAAGCACCCACCCACAGTGGAAAGATGCATTAGATGAAAGGGACTGGAAAAGAACGTAATTTAGCTACGAATCAGTAATTTATTTAGCAAAAAACCTCACATAGGAAATCACAGGCTCCAGTGGTCAAAATGAGATGGCATAAGCCAAGGCAAAGGATCTGTGCTGTTACTCCTGCCTTTGTCAAAGCCATCCTGGGACACCTCAGCACAGACACTGAAGCCAACAGGATGAGCCAGGCAGAACTGAAGATGTCAAGTTCTGCTGTCCAAAGCCACATGAGAACAAAAGCTGAGTGAAGCCAAGTGAAACGTGAGCCAAGGAAGCATAAAACCAGCAAACCAAATGTTTATGTCCTGTGACAATTGAGCCAGCAGCATGTTCTCTTGTCAGAAGCATTTCTCAAGGGAGCAAATGCGAGCACATGAAGTTCTCACTCCAGCTGAGCTCAGGGTAGAGCATCGCTTCATTGAGATTGTAAAGGCTTTACCTTCCTGGAATCAGACTCTTTCTGTACAGGAATTTAACTCTTTGTCTTAAAGCTGGAGCAGAAACATGGTCTCAGAACAGGACACTTTAAATTTTCTTCACATACTCAAATGGCACCACTTGTAGTCCAAAAGGTGCTTCCCCACCTCTTACAACATTCATTTCCATAACAGGAAGGGAAGGAGAGGGAACAAGCAACAGGGAGGTTTTCTAGCAGCAGTAGGACAGTGGGAAAAGAAAAGTTCAGACCACAGTAATTGTCTGTCACAGAGGCATTGAAAAGCACTGCAGCACATTTGACTAATGTCAAAGACAGTTTTGTCCCACTAATAGTTCATGTTAAATAATTCCAGTTTGAAATTCTCTTCTAAAACTGAAGTTTCGAACGATTGTTCTGTTTTTAATATTGTACCATAAATTATTGTCCATTTCCTGGGAATGTAATGCATTTTATTGGAATAAAAGGAGAAACACGTTTTCTGTACCATTTCTCCTAGAATTAGACTGCGTAATTTTCTTATGTGTCTGGGATATGACTGCCATAAAGACAGCACGTATTAATTTTGCTTTTTATAAAGAATGATAACACTTAAATGATGCAACTTAACTGCGTGAGCTGGGAGGCATTTCTTCCAAGAGGCCCACAGCCTGTATTATATATCTGAGGAACTTAGCCATGGATACAATGCTGCTGGATGCTGACAAATCCAGCTCAAGCTAGCTGTCATACTCTACACAGCAAAAAAACTTCTGCAGCAAACAGATAAACTGTCAGCTTTAATAAATATACACGTTAGTGCCTCCAGTATTTCCATTTCGTGGAAGCTGCTACCACAGCAACAGGACACTTCCCTCTAGATTTCCCAATTTTTAAAGGGATGCAGAAGTTCTGGCCAGAATTTTCACTGAATTGTGAAGATTTTTTTTTTAATTTAATTTTTATTTTACTCTTTCAGTTTTATCTTCCTGAAGACAAGGCAAGAATCTCATTATTTGGACCTATTCTCTCAAGGAGATCTTTATAACACAGAATCAAAAAAGGCTGAATGCTTCCCTTAGAGTTTTAAAACAAGGAGAATGTAAGACAAAACTATGTCTCACTGGAGACGCTACAAAGTTCATAAAAAAAAGTTAAATATCATCTGAGTGTGCTGAACAAGAAGGGCCAGTAGGATGTTTCAATAAACATGTTGCAACTTTGAAAGTCCCTCTTGGTGCTGTTTTTGACTAATTTATCCTTCCCGGGATTTTTTTCTGGTACCCTTTCTGCACAAAAGCTCTCTCCTCTCACTGAAATCCTTGAGAGAATTAGTAAATTAAGCAAGTACTGCCTGTAGCTGCCATTGGGATTAAGAAGGTTTTAAAGAACAGTGAATAAGGGGAAGAGATTAGCCTACCTTTCTCTCTGTCACTTACACTACAAAGCACAGGCTTCTTCAATCTCAACAGAACTATTTTTCTTCTGTATTTCTAGCCTAAATTTCCCCTCTTTTGCTTTGAACCTGTTACTCCTTGTCCCATCACTACAGTTCCTAATGAACTGAAAATGCTAAACCCCACACTTGCTTTTGCAGGCCTCCAACTCCTTCACTAGAAATGGGATAGTCCAGGCTATTAATGTGGGAGAAACCCCTTGATCCACAGAAAGAAAGGAGGATTAGTGATGGAGGCTTAACATTTGGACTTCTTGAGGCAGGACAGGCAAAGTATCATATTGTCATATTCATTTATTACCTACACTGCATATCCAAAATTGAGGAAACAATCCTGGATTTTAGGGCGTTCAGAATATTTATGCCTTGTATGACAGATACAAAATGAGAGCTGTCAATACAAAAGAGCAGTCAGAACTTACTGCCTTAAGTGTAGAAATAGAAATAATTTCTCTTTTAACATTGACCAGGTTTAGAAGGGAAAGCAAGTAGCTACTTTAGAAACTAACATAAATTCACAAAATGAAGCAGCAAAGTGGTAACCAGTGCAAGAAATCTTCAAAGTTTCAAAAACAATGCATTCTGTCTGCAGTGTCTCTGCAGAAACAGCCTTGCCTAAATGAAACATCAAACCCTAAACTTGCCAGCAGATCCCAAACCAAATACTGCTCACTATGGGTCACAGTTGTACACAGGGAGGGGCAAACAAAAACAGACAAAACCATGCCCTATGTATGTGTATTTGGGCAACATTTATTTATTAAGCATAAAGTTGTACTGTCTCATGTTTCTCCAGCTTAGAAACATTTGAAGGCTTTGCTGGCAGTTCTTTAGAAAACAAAGGTGATATTTATCAATATTTAAATATTTAAATAAATAGCCCATTTAAATTCAAATTTTTAAATATTTATATATCAATATTTAAGAACAACCAGATTATCAGTACAGAGATCCTCAACTTTGTTTTAATGAGAACTATGAAACTTCTTGTTTAATTCTACCAGCTTTTTGATTAATTCCACCCATCCCTGTGAACAGTTAGCCCTGGCAGGTTCAGGCAAACAAGAATTACAGCCACCTTTTCGTACCTGTACATTGAACATTTGGGCTTTTGGTGTTCCCTCAGTATAGTGATTGGAGATAATTTGGGACAAGTTGTGACACAAATCAACAAAATTAGCTTAACACCTGTGCAGGGTCAGTTCTCCACACACCAAATGATATCAGATAAAAAGAATGTTTTGAACTGACAGTCCCAGTGTTGCCACATGTAACTAAACCATTTCCAAGGGTGGCAGCCCAGTGTACAAGGAGCAGTAACACTGACAGCTGTCCTAGGGTGAAAAGCCTGCAAACCTTCCCAAATACAAACTGGCAGGATGGGGGGCCAAAACCAATGCAGATGAGGGGAAGGGACAAGTCAGTAAATGAAGGAGGGTGCAGGGGACAACCCCACAGCCCCATGGTTTTGCAACCATTAGCCATGCCAGCCTAAGCACCTTTATGCTGATAGCACTATCAGGCACTGCATGAAAACATTATCAACTCTGTTGGCAGTACTACTTCATAATCCCAATTAATCTGCTATTATTTCCTGTGAACTTGGGAATGACCCACAAATTGAGATTCCTGGGCACTAGAGAGAATGCAAGCAAAAGCCAAAAGTTTCATACCCTTTACACTCGGTTTCTTGTAATTTTAATGACAAGAAATTGTGTTAGTTTGATCAGTGAAGACTCTTAGCAGCTCAAGAACACAACTGAAACATCTCACCACGACATATTATTCATCTTTGTGCTACACTTAAAGCTTTAGCACTAGTGACAGTGCCATAAAGCAAGCCCACAAACCCTTGTGCACTTACCTATATATATTCCACGTGGCCACTGGCAGGTTAAGGAGAAAGATGAACCAGTGCAATGAAATTAGCATTAACACCGTTACAACAGCATGGCCAATCACCTCAGGCACCACCCACTGCAAAACGGGGAAAGACAAGAGTTACGTGCACAAATGTAAATCCCTTTATGAAAAGGACATCTATTTGGGATTATAATCTGATTATAATAGTGTAAAATCAGAAAAACTGACAGCAGAGGCATGTGATTCCATCACAGTGTGGGGAAATGGACACCTTCAGGCAGATTCCACACAATTAAGCAGAAATCAAGCCCTGAGATATTTTAACAGACGTCTTTTATCCAAGCATTGCAAACATTTCTAGAGAGCAGCAGAGCAGCTGTCTGAACACAACTATACCACTCAAGCATTCAAGAAAGAGAACTGAGAAAGTATACAGAGCTCATTTGAAATCACTGCAGAGAACAGTGGATTTAGGAATTCAGATAATTAAAACCTGCACAAACAGCCCCAGGCTTGGAACAGATAAGAAAGCTGATCAATATAAAAACTGGCATAGTTAAATTGGGTCAGCCCCTGGCAATTACACGGTTTTAGCTTGACAGCATCCTGTGCCATTCTCTCTCACATTAAGAAAAACAACACCTTTAAATCAAAGTGAACACACACATGGGAAGGCCACATTGATTTAATGCTAAGAGTTTTAGGCAGATTCATTTAAAATGGTACTTTTGGGATGGAATTTGCTGAAAGATGGACATCCAAAAAAAGACAAGCAGGCTGAAACAAGGGATACATGCAAAATACTGCCAATCAAGGCTCCTCAGATACCCATCACACCCCAGTTATTTGCAATGCTCAGGGGAAGGATGTGGTTTTCTCAAATCACAGTAAATGCAAAGAAGAACAATTTACTTTATTGAGCTTCGAGCAGCATGATCTAGCGTTGATGTAGTCACATTCCAGATCTGATAGTGTGATTATCTGAAGTTCAAGATAAGGAAACACTGTACGGTAATTCAGAATACACAAAGCTTTACTTTTAGCCAACCAATTGGGGAGAACCCTCTACTCTCAGCATTCACTGTTGCTCTACGCTGGTCTTTCAAAGGCACGTTTCAACTAGTTACAACTCCCTTCTATTTTAGACAGAAGGCTTGGCTACATTTTATCATGATGGCCAAGTGATTTTATTATATATTTCCAAGGGCAACTGTTGCACAAGTGTTAAAGTTCAGTTCAGCCCTTAAAACAGACCAGGGAGGCAAACCCAGTACTTTTAGTATCAAAATTGTTACTACAACCCTTGAAACCAAAACTTACACTGAAGAGAAAGTTCATGCGCTTTTAAACTCTCCTCCCGACATAGTGCAGTTTTAAGCAGCGAATCTATTTTTTTTTTTCAACATGTACAACACCATTGAATTAATTAATACTTTGGTAGGAAATAAGAGGGTAACATCATTACAAAATGAGCTTTCAGACTGAAATACGAATATTTCAGGCAGAAAAGTCCTCTCAAAAAAGGCTTAGCATGCACGTATGCTCCTCGCCATGCTGTGTCCTGTAAAGCTCGTGGTTCTTTTCTCCAAGGAAATGAGCACTAAGAGGCTTTTTTTCTACTCCTAAAAAATGGGTAAAGGCTTTTCATTTCCCAACAAACAACTTATCCTTCTAGCATGAATTTCTTTCCAGTGGTTTTGCTAGGAGAACTGGGTAGACTCTGAAAAATCCCACCACGATTGAAAGAGTGTGAAAGCCAGTTCTCTTTTACTGAGAAAAGTAAGAAAAAGAAGTCAAATCTGTGCCTTCACACTGCAACAACGCCAGCCAGCAAAGACTGCGGACAGCCTGTAACAAAAGAACATGGGAATCCTGCTTGCCGAGGAACTCGGAGCCCCACGGCTCCGAGCACACAGCTCGCCCAGAGCAAGGCGTCCTTGCAATTAAACCCGCACTTTTTAGGCCCGTGTGGTTCCCGAGCACCAACGCCGGCCACTCGCTCCTTGCGCCGCGCTTGTGCCTCCTCAGCCGCGGCCGCGCCCGCCCGTGGAGCCGCAGCCCCGCGGAGCCAGCCCGGTCCGGGC